>CAJGYO010000010.1:24117934-24680911 GCA_904845875.1 Miscanthus lutarioriparius
GAGGGCCTTGGTATGCATTTAACACATTTAAAGACTACTAAAAATCACAAATCACAGCCAGTTTGGACGGGTTTTTGGAACCGGCAATGGACAAGTGGTAGCAATTTACCTGTTTTTTATTTAACACTCACTGCCATTAACTTACAATGCTATAGTGATGAAAAAAATGTGTGCTTCAAAGGATGGAAACAATAACCTCAAATCTCAAGCATAGTCTCCGAAACTAGTTGTGGTAGAACCGCCTAGTTTAACCCGGATTATGCATGTCTATGAATCACTTGACACTAGACACACTTTACCTAAAGGAGAGCTGAGTCTACGGATCAAGAGAGAGAGAGAGAGAGAGAGGGGAGGGAGTAGTCCAGAGGCAGACATCTCTTGGTTTTTCGTTGGGAAGGAGAGGCCACTACAATACCACTACACTGTCGCTGCAGTAAATCTACACCACTGTAAATCCGATTTCTACTTACGGTGTCAATAAGAGAAGTGTCTGTGTAAATATATTATTTCTACTAGGAGTAGCCTTAAGAAAACAGCCAGTAAAGATGTATTTACACTAGCAGTTTTCTTAAGCTACTGTCAATACTAATAATTTGAAATCAAATTTTGAACTTTTCAAATAATCTCGGATGGATAAATGATCTGAATAAAAGTTGTGCTACTTGAAAACATCTAAAACTTTTTAGTTGAATACGTTTTCATTTAAAATCATGTAGCACCCAGAAATTATGTTTGATAAGATTAATTATTTTTGACATTCATATTTTTTTTTTTAAAGTTCAAATCAGTTCGGATGATCGAAAAGTGACCAAAAACAAAGCAGTAGATCTTGATGAGATCTAAAACTTTCTAGTTGAAACTTTCTGGTAAAGTGAATACGTGGGGAACATTTATGCCTTTTTGTCACAAGAGGCTATAAGGTGCAGTGCCTAGGGGAGGAGGCATAAGGTCGCACGTTTGATTTCTGGCAACCACACGTCTGGAAAACCGCGTGAGTTGGTTTTTAAGTGGTGTTCGCTGATTTTCACTGGCCTTTTACACTTACGGTTAATAAAAACGCCAGTACATAGCAGTTTTTCACCGCCAGTCCAAACATTTTCTGTACTAGTGGAAGTATTTTACATGGTTGTAATAATTGGTCTCATTCTCTCTAAACTTTGTTTCCGTTATCTATGAAAAAGGTTACAATCATAGAGAGATACTGATATAGCTTATTAATTTTTGTGTCTCATATTCGAGCGTCAGGGTGCCACGTTGGCGAGCAGCTCGCTGAGAAGGGAGGGGCACCTGGTTGTCAGACGCTGAAACTCGTCACTATCAATGATCGCCTTTAGATTGCCGGGAGGCTTGACAAACTTGAAGCACGCCTCTTTCAGCTCTCTGAAGCCATACTGCTCCGCAAGCTCCAGTGTAGTCGCTGCCATGCCAGTGTTAATGTAGTCACAAAATCCTCACAGATGAGCTTCAGCCTCTCCATGCCATACTTATCAGCCGCCACAACCAGATGCTGAGCCACCACCGGCTCGTCGCCGCTGCTGTCCATGTCCAGCAGCGAGTCCGTGTAGACAATGTGCAGCTTTGCCCTGAACACTCTCAGCTCGATGTCATCGATCCCTACGTGACTCGTGGTCTTCGCCTCCATCTGGCCGAAGAGCTGCGCCATGAACACCGGTGACCAAGCGGTGAGCATGAGTCGGTGCGCGGCGAATTGTCTCCTTGCTGACCAGGAACATCATGTCCGTTCCAACCTGGGACTCGAGGAGGCCGCCAATATGGTGGTGCAAGTCTGATGGTGGAACAGTGTCAAATAGAGATGGGCAGGTACCTAGTAAATGATAAATAGAGATGGGCATTTACCTAGAGTCTGTCTTGACATTTTTAAAGGCGGTGCCAAAAAAATGTCCACCTCTGCTAATCATAGGGCGTAACTCCTAAAATGTTTTGTATGCAGTGGTCGTTGAATGGGGACGGGGTTGTGGTGGTCAATGAGGCCGTGTTGGATGGGGCTGGTTTGAAGGGAAATGTTGGACTAAGTAGATGAGCGTGCATTGAATAGGAGGGAGGCAGGATGGATTAGGTTTACGGTTTATAAACAGTTGTGGGTACCTTTTTTCCATTTGCGTAAAATTTGACTCAACAAGATAATTGTTTTTCCCTGTGCGTAACAATCATACTGATAGGGCAATTACTCTTTTACATGGAATTCTTGTAGAATCAACGGGGCAAACAAATTTCCCTCTGTTTATTCACGAACAAGGAAAAAAATGAATCCTGTGCGTTTTTCATTGCCCTGTCATGATTATATAATCCAACATGTTAATCATGAATTTTTGTATCAATATAGCTAAAAAACAACACAAAAGTTTGTCACCCATGGGGAAATTCGCGTTTCATAGATGTAATTTGTCACCCACAGTGATAGTAGTTCACAATAGGGAAAATACTTTTATTTTGTTTTATCAAAGTAATGGGCACACAAATTCAACACCGCCATTTATATTACCCAAAAACACACAACCACACATTAAATTCTTTATGGTGGTACATATATGGTTGCCACTATATGCTCTTGCTCATGCACCCCTAGACTCTGGTGCCGGCACAGGCGACCCTCTCTGGCCACCATTCAGTTTACCATCCGAAGAGCAGTCAGTCTGAATGCAATAGCAGATGTCTTTGGTGTCGCAGATTCCACCCGAGTAGCCCTCAAGTAGGCACCGACCTTTGCAATCCTGGCGATCGCCGCCGAAGCATGAGCCAATCCGACTGCGCACAAACGGGTTGCACGGCGTCCATTTTACACCCTGTACGTCTGCTCAATCAAAAAGAGATTTGTTTTTAGCTGACATCACAAGCTGGAGGTAGAAGAAGACGACTAGAGGTGGAGTTGTTTGTTACCTGATGGTAAAACGAGCGACAGTACTAGGACACATGTAGCTGCAGCAGTGATCTTGTTGCAAGCCATGGTTGCAATGTTAGTCTGTAGCTCTCGTTCAGTTGATCTTTTTTTTCTGATATTCAATCAGTTGAAATGGGAGAGCTATAGCTACCTTGGATGGTAGGCCGGGGATGCATATATTTATACAGGATCATGGCATCCGAAATGCATTGTTTCCGTTTTGATAGAGAGTCCCGATTCATTTGCTGCCTTGAACGCAGGGTGTACTGTTATTAAAACTTTTCATTTAAAAGAAGATTTATTTGTACTGACAGTTACAAGGAGTTATTACAACTAATGTAAGAGCAGCGGAACAAGGAGGATTTTAATTTGCAGCTTGATAGTCCTGGCTGTGTTACTTCCAGTGCCTGTAGCCTGTAGGGCTGGTGTTGATGTGAGCTTAGAGATTACCAGGAAATAGCAGGAATTGAAACCTGACTTGTTATTATTGCTCTATGGAGTAATCAAATATGGACTCCTGCTAGTCTTTCTTGTATATATGTTTACATTTATTCTGATAAATTTAATATTTCTATTTGCACTTGCTTAGGGTGATTGTAGTCACAGATGGCATACTGTCTTACCAAAATACCGAATGACTAAGATGAGAGGCTTGGTATGCATTAAACACATTTTAAGACTACTAAAAATTACAAATCACAGCAGATTGGACTGGTTTTTGGAACGGGCAATGGACAAGTGGCAGCATTGTACCTATTTTTTATTTAACACTCAATACCATTAACTGACAATGATATAGTGACGAAAAAAATGTATGCTTCAAAGGATGGAAACAATGACCTCAAATCTCAAGTATTGTGTCGGAAATTAGTTCTGGTAGAACCACCTAGTTTAACCCTGCGAACCACTTGACACTAGAAATGCTTAACCCATGGGAGAGCTGAGTCTACGGATCGATCAAGAGAGAGAGAGAGAGAGAGAGAGAGAGAGAGAAAGAGTAGTCCAGAGGCAGGCATCTCTTGGTTTTTTGTTGGGAAGGAGAGACCACTACAATACCACTACACCGTCCCTGCATTAAAACTACACTTGCGGTTCTCTTAACTATCACCGCCAGTAGGTTAAGAAGCACCTGTGTTAATATATTGTTTCTACTAGCAGTAGCCTTAAGAAAACCGCCAGTAAAGATTTATTCATACCGGCAGTTTTCTTAACCTACTGGCAATATAAATAATTTGTAATCAATTTTTGAGCTTTTCAAATAATCTTGGATGGATAAATGATCTGAATAAAAGTTGTGCTTCTTGAAAAGATCTTAAACTTTTTAGTTGACTACTTTTTATTTAAAAATAGTATAGCACCCGAGATTATGTTTTATAAGATTAATTATTTTGAAATTCGTATTTTAAAAAAAATTCAAATCACTTCGGATGATGGAAAAACGACCAAAGACAAAGTAGTTGATCTTAATGAGATCCAAAACTTTTTAGTTAAAAGTTTCTGATAGAGTGGATACGTGGGCAACGTTTATGCCTTTTTTGTCCCAAAAGGCTATCAAGTGCGGTGTTTTGGGTAGTAACAGGGGAGGCACAAGGTCACATGTTTGATTTCTGGCAACCACAAGCGTGGAAAACAGCGTGAGTCGGTTTTTAAGTGGTGCCCGCTAATTTTCACGGGCCTTTTACATTTAGGGTTAATAAAAACCGCTAGTCAAAAACATTTTCTGTACTAGTGGAGGTATTTTACAAGATTGTAATAATTGGTCTCATTATCTCTAAACTTTGTTCCCATTATCTAAGAAAAAGTTTACATGCATAGAGAGTATACTTATATAGCATATTAATTTTTGTGTCTCTGATTCGAGCGTCAGGGTGCCACGTTTGCCAGCAGCTCGCTAAGAAGGGAAGGGCACCTGGTTGTCATACGCTGAAACTCGTCACTATCCATGATCGCCTTTAGATTGCCGGGAGTCTTGAGAAGCTTGAAGCACGCCTCTTTCCGCCCTCTGAAGCCATACTGCTCCGCAAGGTCCAGTGTAGTCGCCGCCGTGCCGGTGTTAATGTTGTCGCAAAGACGGTCCTCGCAGATGAGCCTCAGCCTCTCCATGCCGTACTTATCCGCCGCCACAATCAGATGCTGAGCTACGGCCGGCTCGTCGCTGCTGTCCATCTCCGGTAGCGAATCCGTGTAGACAAAGTGCAGCATGGCCCTGGACACTCTCGGGTCGACGTCATCGATGCGTACGTGGCTCGTGGTCGTCTCCTTCATCTGGCCAAAGAGCTGCGCCATGAACACCGGCGACCGAGCGGCGAGCACGGGCCAGTGCGCGGCGAAGGTCTCCTCACCGACCTGGAACGTGACGTCCGTCGTTCCCACGTGGGACTCGAGGAGGCGGCCCATATGCTGGTGCATGCCTGATGGTGGCACGGCGCCTTCCCTCTCCACGCAGGACTGATGGCCCAGATCGCGCATCCAAATCACCACAGCCCCTCGACCTTTGGATCATCACCGTGTGGTGTGGCGGGTCATGGAGCACCGGGCATCGCGCCTGTTAACTTCACCTGCTGGCACGTCAACCAATGATTGTAAAAAGACTACACCACGGGTCAGCCGGAAGGGCACATGGAGAAACCGCCCCGCCTGCTGACAAGCAGGCCCCACGGTGGCCTCACGAGGTACACCAGCCTCTTCGCTGGTAATTCCGGAGCCTGACCAATGCGCGCCCCGTGATCGCTCCCTGAGAGCAACAAAGATAGGAGCAGACGGCACTGAGTGGTGCACCCAACGAGTGCAACCCGAGCCTAGGGCACAGAACGCACCCGGCCATCGTAAAGTGCAGTCCGGGACAAGGTGGCCTGTCATCAAGCCCTCACACGGGCGTGGGAGATCAAGCGCTGGATTGGCGCTAAGCCAGCGCCCCGACGCCATGCCGCTTGACCCACACGAGGCCAAGATAAGTAGGGTGCCCCACGCGGGCCTAGAGCTGGCGACTCCCCGACGGGCCAGCTAGACCCTCGCTCAGGCCTCCTCATATGATGCTCGATCCCAGCATCGCTCAGCTTAGAAGCCGCGCGCAGACATAAAGGCTCGGGGACCGCTAGAAGGACGTCTGACCCAAGACCACCAGGACTCTGTGCACACCAATTGACTAACCCAGTCATCAATGATCGGGCTCAACCCCTCGCCATCACGGTGCAAGCCCCTGTCGGCCACTCCTTCAACAGGGTCACGGAACCGGCGTGACACAACATGACACGGGACTTCAACTACTCTAGGGCAAAGGCTCTAGGGCCCACTCGTCAGCCCCTCCAAGTGGGGGCTCCTTGGCAACAGAGGAAGCCTCGAGATGGTTCACCAGGGGAGGCCGCTCTGCCACAAACAGCCTATGACGGGTAAGTGCCAGAACAATGGCAGCGACATCCGGAGACGGTTGTGGCTCTGTCGAGTCCTCCCTACACGACAAGGCGAGTTCCTTGAAGGCCGCGGCAGAGGACTCATGCATCCTGGTGCATAGACCATAGACTATAACCCAAACCGACCTATACACCGGCCCTCTATAGAATATAAGGGGAGGGACGACTTGTGTAGAAGGGGGGCGATTTCCAAGAGAAATATAGAACCTCAGCTAGAAAAGACCGATGCCTAACTCACTGAGGAAGAAAACTGATGAACACTAGGACAGCACCGAGCGATCCCCTACCAAGCTCTCTCGATTTCCACCATTGTAACCCCTGATTGGGCATTCCTTAATGCAAAGATCACTATACTACTGGACGTAGGGCTAAAAATCCCGAACTAGGATTTTGACCTTTTCATGTTTTGAGTGTCCGAGCCAACAGAGACCCAAACATCGACTTCCGACGAACAACCACGATGCTCGCCACAGTTACAACAAACGTGCGACAGTGTCGCACAGGAAAGGAAAAGCAAAGGTTGGACAAGATGGGACAACTTTCAATAAATTCAGGAGTAAATGGCTATTAATTCATCATTCGTTGCTGTGTTACCAGCTAGGGACGGGTGGGGAGTATTGGGGCACTTTGGACATTCCGCGCGCACAATCAAGCTACTCTACTGAAGCCGTAGGGGGCTCTGTCTCTTGGGACCAAGATTGTCCATCCTCCTCACAGCGGCGGAGCCAGCCCCACGAGGGTTCCTTCCTGTCCGAACAGCCTTGCGACGCCGCTCGATCTGCAAAGACACAGGATCAATGTTACCTCTGCTGACTATTGTTGGGGACACCGTTCAGGGGTGAAAAAGATGAGGCGCCCTTCGCTGGGGTGCCGCTGTTGAAGGTGACGAGGGTCCCGCCATGGATAGCCCTTGAGCTGCGGCGGACATAGGCACGCTGGCTGCACCCTTGGGTGTGAGGAAAAGAGCCGTCAAGGGTTCAGCTATGAGACGAGACTAGGACGGGGTGGCGCATCGAAGGTGCACCCCCCCCACACACACACACACACACCAACACTTGATGAAATCTAAAACTTTCTAGTTGAAAATTTATGGTGGTACAGGGAATATGAAGAAACTGTTTATACCATCTAGTCACAAGAGATTATGAGGTGCACACGCGAGGCCTGAGGTCGCTGGTTTGATTTCTGGCCATCACACGTGCGAATAATGGTGTGACTCAGTTATTAATTAATCTCATTCTCTCTAAGCTTTGTTTCCATATCTAAGAAAAAGGATACATGCATAGAGATTAGTGATAGCTTAATAATTTTTCTGTCTCAGATTGGAGCGTCAGGGTGCAACGTTGGCGAGCAGCTCGCTGAGAAGGGAGGGGCAACTGTTCGTCAGATGCTGAAACTCATCACAATCCATGGTCGCCTTTAGATTGCCCGGAGACTTGAGAAACTCGAAGCACGCCTCCTTGAGCCCTCTGGAGCCATGCAGCTCCGCAAGCACCAAAGTAGTTGCAGCCGTGCCAGTGTTAATGTTGTCGCAAAGCCTGTCCTCGCAGGTGAGCTTCAGCCTCTCCATGTCGTATCTATCCGCTGCAACAAGCAAATGCTGAGCCATGGCCCGCGCGTCGTCGCCGCTGTCCATGTCAGGCAGCGAGTCTGTGTAGATGAAGTGCAGCATGGCCCTGAACACTCTTGGGTCCATGTCATCAATCCGTACGTGGCCCGTGCTCCTTTCCTTCATTGGGCCAAACAGCTGCGCCATGAACACCGGCGACCGAGCAGCGAGCACGAGCCGGTGCGCGGCGAAGGTCTCCTCGCCGACCTGGAACGTGACGTCCGTTCCCACCTGGGACTCGAGGAGGCGGCCAATGTGCTTGTGCATGTCTGGTGGCGGCACGGCAACGGACCGCGGGATGCGGACTGCTGTCGTGGAGACGGTGACGTCGCATCTGACGCTGAAACAGTCGTCCTTGAGATAGGCTGATCCCTCCAGGGCCTTCCGCATGATGAACCTTCGGCACCCAAATCCGGTGTCTGCGCACTTGAAAGTGCGTGCCGTGCCCTTGCCAGAGGAATACGACGGGACTGGCTCGCCGGCGCCGTCGAGCAAGCTGAACGCGTAGCTTGCCTCGACGCCCGTGGCATGGTTGTGCTTGAGGTGCAGGACGATGCCTATCCATCCAGAGGTCTTTGGGGTGCATCCATTAGGGTAGTACCTGATGTCCCAAGTAATCCCGCCGACGACGAACTCACCAGAGCTGATGAATTTGCCGCTGCCGGCCGATGCCTTGACCCGGGAGTACCCATCAATCTTGAGGACGTGCGACCCCTTCACGGTCTGGGCGACGATGGCGGACACGCTGATGCTGTCGCTCTGCGCCACGCCGCCGCCGCCAAAAACAGATCTCTCCATGTGTATGTAATGAGTTGCGGGTTGCTGGACAGAATGGGAAATTGAGGGATATGAAGATGAAAGCTATAGGCTAGCTTTGGCGACTCGAGATGGCCGAGTATGCAAATCGATCGGCGGCGCTCGGCGGCCACCGTGAGACGTGGACAGAGGCGGTGGACGAAAGACGGCAAGGTTTGGTTTATATGTGACCCTGCCAGCCAGGAGAGGAGTACCGGAAATTGAGTAGTAGTTGTCTATTAATTTTGGCCCAAGTTGCTAGTTCGGTCTAAAGGGCCCAAGCCCAGTAGTTTATTTGAGTTTTCTTCACCTTTGCAATTTCTCCCGTGTTCTTTTTAAATAATGGAAAGTATCCGGCTTCATCTCTTGAAGCCAAGTGAATCGGATTAATTTTCACGTAAGTTGAAAACACACAAAAACAAACCGACTCAAAAACCAATCCTAGCATTATCTCGCCATCTAAAAGAAGCAAAGAACTGCATGGTCGCGGTTTGTAGCGCCCGACAAACTTGGCAGAAGTGATCCTTGATTTCATCACACCTTTGCAACCATGATCAATGTCGTAGTTAGTGCATTCCTTTGAATAAAACCTACAAAAGAGATTAGGGTTGGTATTTCTCAAAAACCATGTCAATTTTTACTAGCCATATGGTCCAACAAATGGCTGCTCCACCTGATGATACTCGATAGCAATGTTTTATTTGATCTACACCTTTGTTTGTGCCAATCATGAAAGATATCCATTACATTCAAAGTGGTTTTGAGACCCAAAACAAGATGTATCGCCCACCACAAGAACTTAGCATACAAACACTCCAAGATTTGTCGCCACTCAAATTTCTTTTTGATAAATTATCTTTAGTTAAAACTATCCTTCTCTTAATAAACAACTGAAAATTTTTAGTTTTGAAGCCCCGTATTGACATATGGTATTTATACATGGATATGAACCTACCATTACACTAAGGAGCCAAAAGAATCTATCTCATCCAACTTGTAAGTTAATATTCATGACTCTTGCTACTAAGTAATTCCACTCAACCCCCTTAATTCCCACTCAATTTGTCATGTGTTATATGTTTTATTTATCTATTTTGTAAAATATACTCACTCCGTTCCAAATTATAAGATGTTTTGGCATTTAGATTTTACTATGTACTTAAATATACCCTATGTCTAGATACATAGTAAAAGCAATTTATCTAAAAAGCCAAAATGTCTTTAATTTAAAATATACCCTTTGTGTAGTTATAATAAATTCATTTATTTCATGACTTTTCAAAAATGTTATCAGAATTTTTATATTTTAGTTGTTCCCCGTATACAAACTATTCTTCTACCGTACTTTATTGTTCACCTATGTATATTACTATGTTCAATGGCCTGTATATATAATCAATTTATGCCAAAATTTTCTTCTCTACCTTAATAAAAACTTCTTTTCAATCTCGGATATTTTTCCAGAATCGAGAAAATTTTCCCCTTAGAAAGTTTTTCTTGTGTGGCAGAACCATTTTGTACTTACAAATGCCTTTTAGTAAAGAAAATGATACACTTTCAAGAGAAAATATTGAGAAGTAAGCATTTAACTGGTTAAGTTCCTTGTGGTGGAACATGTGTTCACCTGGGTTTAAGTTCTCAGTTTGACGTGGGTACTCCCATTTTCATTGATTTTTTTCAATATTTAATGGCACTTTTCTTTCAACGGTGAAGGGAATACTTTTATCCCACCTCTGAAAAAAAAAAGGAATTGTCTGCACAAAAATCATTTTTGAAGTAGTGGAAACAGACAGTAGGGCACTTAATATGCATCCCACATCTCGTCATGGTCTGTCAACCCCATTGGAATTTATAAATCATTTTAGGAAATACTGCTTAAATTTGTAAAAATCTATGTCATGTAATGGAATTGACGTGTTCATATTCTTGCTAAATTTGCCCATGATAGTCCATGCATCTAGACATAGAAAATAAATATGCAATTATTACCATATGCCATTGTCATCTTTCCTGAGGACCATCACTAACTTGTTAAAACTCTTTGGCTAGGCTTCTTTGGTGCTCCCGCTTCTCCGCTACAATAGTGTTACAGATGAAGAGGAAAGAGAGGCGGTGGTGGTTGACTTGATGGGATGGTCGGTTATCTAAGATAATAGGTTTTCATGTTATTACGTTAGGATATTTAAAAAATTCTAAATTCCATAGGATATTTAAAAATTCTTAATCAGAATTGCCAACGAACAGGGCATCACACGAGATGTGGCAGAAACAGACTTGATGATGTTGAAAATGGCTTTGGAGGGCTACTGTTTTAGACATGCCCCCAAATTTGGAGTTATACATGAGTTAAAGACCATAATAGCTAGTTCTTTTACCACTTTCCATGTTAAGTATTGTTCCCGTGTCTGTAACAAAGTCGCCCATACATAATACCGTGGCTCCGTTGTGGTAAGTGTTCTCAATCTTTGAGCCCGGATTGGGATAGAACACATGAGGGTGTGGAGAGCCTCCTGTGCAAAGATGTTTCTCGGTCCATGATTCAATGGAATGTCATATTCCTCTCAATATATATATATATATATATATTAATACTTAGGATTCAATTGAAATATAAGGAATAACCGAATTAAGTTCCAATAATTGATATGCGTATTACATCTAATGGCATTAACAGAATTGTGAAGACATAACATTTCACTTGGTACTAGGAGTAATAGTAGATAAGTAACATGCATAGAGAATAAGCATATGTTATTATGCAAATAAGAGTAGTGCACTACCGGATTCAGCTTCTTTGCCGAGTGCCTTAGGCACTCGGCAAAGGCCGATATACACTCGGCAAAGCCTTTGCCGAGTGTTACACTCGACAAAGGACACTCGGTAAATAGTTTATTGGCAAAGACCTCTTTGTCGAGTGCACTTTATCGGGCACTCGGCAAAGCCTTTGCCGAGTGCTAATCTGACACTCGGCAAAGAAAAGTTGCCGTGATGGCGAGTGCCACCATGACGGCGGCTTTGCTGAGTGTCAAGGTCAAGCACTCGGCAAAGGTTGCCTCTTTGCCGAGCGCCGTTGACTCAGACACTCGGCAAAGGTGGCCACTGTGCCGAGTGCCACCGTCAAGACACTCGGCAAACAGGCGACCTTTGCCGAGTGCTTGGCCCGTGGCACTCGGCAAATCTGTGATGTTTGCCGAGTGCAATGGCCTGTGCACTCGGCGAAGCATGTTCCCAGGTATGTTCTTAGGTCGTCACTTTGCCGAGTGTCATGGCCATTGCACTCGGCAAAGTGACTGAAAACAGCCTTTTTTATTTGTTTTTTACATTCCATCCAAACAAATAGAAGATATATATAACAAACATCACCAACATCACATATATATCATCAACAGCACATATATATCACCAACACCACATATATATCACAAACGTCACATGTCTCACAATATATCACAAATAAGTTCACAAGTAATCCAAGTGCTCCATCATCTACAACCACAATTGCAAATACAAGTACCATTAACAACCATAAGTGTCATTACCTAGCTTCCTCATCCCACCGCCCACCTTCTTTGTTCAATCACCTGCAATTAAAAAGGGTAAACCAATATGCACAGATAAACAAGAAGTACTTAGAAAGAGATGCAAAATAAACAAAACGTAATTACAAAATAACATAGTATTACATGTATTAGAAATAATCTTCATGATCGGGATTAGCTGGATCATAAGTCTCATCATCACTATCAATCATGTCGAAATAATCAACACTATCCGAATGAGCAATGTTGCCATTGTCATTGTCTAAATGTAATCGCTCAAGCATTTATAAGTCCTTCACATTTTGCACCTCATCTCCAGCGTCTTCTTCAATAACAATTTCATTGTCTACTTCCATTCCGATCGCTTCGGTTAAGTCTATCTCAAACCTCCCTTCTAGTCCCTCTTCTTGAAAGAACTCTCTGTCATATGTGTTTGGGTCTAAGTTGTAATCTTCATCATTTGGGACAGGCACTTTACCGTGTGGCGATACCCTGTGCACAATATCCTAACCCTTATGATGACTTTTGGTTTGACACGCATATGGGAGATAATAAACTTGCGTGGCCTGTTGGGCCACAATATAGACATCGTCTCCTAGTAAGACGGAATCCTGTCAAATTTCGACTAGCCCAAGATTAGAATATGTCCATCTCGTTACTTTAGGATCAAACCAATGGCATTTGAATATGACGGGATTAAAAGGTTTGGAACCATGAAACTTGAGTTCATATATTTCTTCAATTCTTCCATAATACTCGACCTCATCAACACTGGGCGTAAAAACTCCAGAACTTGTCGTTCTTCGATTGGGCCGACTCTGCTCGTAGCTTGTTGTGCGAAAGCGATATCCATTCATGTCATAACCGGAAAATGACCTGACCCTATAGGCAAAGCCATCGGCAACCTGTCTCAACTCGGCACGCATAGACGCATCCCTCTGCCCCTGCAAGCTCAAGTAGGATACATCGTTATATTATCCGCACGTATGAGTATGGAATGTTAAACTAAGTACGAGCTAAATTGGACGGTACCTTCCGTTTGAACCAAGAAATGAAATCGGGCATTCCATTTCCCGCACCCTGCCTAAGAAGGGTATCTACCTGCTACGGGGTAGGATCCTTTGATTGACGCCAGAATTCATGAAGAAATTCCCTGTACCAACGAGAAACAAGGGGGTTGGATGCAGAATATTGATGGCGTATTTAACAAGTTCGTTGAGAACTTACTGTATGTACGGCGCCACATCATCAAGGTTGGTCAACACGTATAGCATGATATGGCACCACTCTTCATGATTCAAGGTCTTGGGGGTCGATGCACTTGCGCTTCTGAGTTGCCCTCGGAAAAGGCTGAGGTTCGATTCATTTTCGCCCACATTGTAACTAGGGGGTGGATTATGCACGCTAGGGAGGTTGTCACCATAGTATGTTGTTGTGAAGTTCGCCACCTCCTCTAGAATGTATGTCTCTGCAATGGAAGCCTCAATTTTGCATTTATTTCTACATTTCTTTCGAAGAACCTTTAGACATCTCTTGATTGGATAGCACTAACGGCCCTGCACGGCCCCCCATTCATGCCTCATATGGGAGGTGCAAAATCAAATGCTGCATCGGATTGAAGAAGTCGGGTGGAAAGATCTTCTCCAACTTACAGAGCAACACAGGTGCCATTATTTCCAAGTCAGCAATCATGGTCCGATATAACTCCTTGGCATAAAGCTAGTGAAAGAAATAGCTCAACTCTGCCAGCATTAGCCAGACATGCTCAGGGACATAGCCTCAAACCATCGCTGGAAGAAGCCGCTCAATCCATATGTGGTAGTCATGACTCTTCATCCCTAAGACTCGCATAGTAGATAAGTTCACTCCCCTCCACAGATTAGCTGCATACCCATCAGGGAACATTAATGTCTGGATCATTTCTAGTACTTCCCTCCTTTGGGGCTTGCTCAAGACAAAATCGGCCTTAGGCCTTCTCCATGTCTTGCCGCGACTAGGAGGCTTCATATGTTGGTTTAGTCTATCGCATAACGTTGCCAGATCCACTCTAGCCTTAATGTTGTCCTCTGACTTGTTAGGAATGTCTATGATTGTTGCCCAAAGTGCCTCGACGACATTCTTTTCAGTGTGCATTACATCAATGTTGTGTGGAAGGAGGTCATTAAAATAGGGGAGCCGAGTCAAGCCTGACTTATGAGTCCACATATGTTGCTCTCCATATCCCACAAAACCACCTTCTGGATTGACCATGAGACCATCTATCTGTTCACGAACCGTGGCACCAGTCATTATCGGTGGTGTAGGGTCTATCACTACGACACCTTTCGTAAAGTTCTTGATGTCTCGTCTGAATGCATGGTCAAGAGGGAGGAATTGCCGATGTTTGTCGAACGATGAATACTTGCCACCCTTCTACAACCAAATAAACCTCAGACCTTCCTTGCATACTAGGCATGGGAACTTCCCGTGAACACACCAGGCGTAGAATATCCCATACGCCAGGAAGTCTTGCAGGGAGTAGTGGTACCAAACATGCATTTTAAAGTTTTTCTTTGTAGCTCGGTCGTATGTCCATACCCCTTCCTCCCAAGCACGGACCAATTCATCAATCACAGGCTCCATGAACACACCCATATTATTCCTCGGGTGTCCAGGAATTATCAACGACAAGAATACGTTTTGTCATTGAAAGCATACGCCGGGCGAGGGGGGGGGGAGATTGAGGGGGATAACGAACATGGGCCAACATGTGTATGGGGCAGCCATCATTCCATAAGGATTGAACCCATCTGTTGCCAGTGCAACACGTACCTTACGAGCCTCTTTAGCTTTCTCATGATGAATGCCATCAAAGTGGTTCCATGCTTCACCATCGGATGCATGTACCATCCTGTCAGCATTGTATCGTTTGCCATTTTTGTGCCATGTCATCTGTTTCACGGATTCCTTGATCATGTATAGCCGTTGGATCCTGGTATGAACGGAAGGTGCCGTAGGATTGTCACGGGAATGTCAAGCTGCCTCTTCTGGCCATCACCAGAATCTACCTCTAGAAACCTAGAGGATTTACACTTTGGACAGTACTTTGCTTCCACATATTCTTTCCTAAATAGGACGCACCCCTTCGGGCAAGCATGTATCTGCTCATACGGCATCTTAAGTGCACGAAGGAGTTTATGTGACTCGTACATGCTCTTTGGCAGAAGGT
Source organism: Miscanthus lutarioriparius (assembly GCA_904845875.1). Taxonomy (NCBI): domain Eukaryota; kingdom Viridiplantae; phylum Streptophyta; class Magnoliopsida; order Poales; family Poaceae; genus Miscanthus; species Miscanthus lutarioriparius. Next base: position 24,133,395 of record CAJGYO010000010.1, read on the forward strand.
GGCCCTCCGGAAGCAGGCTGCCAATAGCTGTCAACATACCATCGAAGGCATCTCGACTCAAGCTATACTGGGACTTTAACGCCATTATGCGTCCAATGACATCCAGTTGAGAAACCTTTGTCTGGCCATGAAGGGGTTTCTATGCCGCGGCAAACATGCCGTAGAACGCCTTTGCGGTTGCGTCTGGCTCCTCCTCTGTACGTCCTTCAGCGAACTGTGCCTCGTGATAGTCATTTAACATGTCTGCTACCTCGGAATCAGCATCATAATCCTTGACGTGTGGTCTCACCACCTCCTCTCTCATACGATTGGCTTCACCATGGTAGACCCACCGGGTATAGTCTGCCATAAATCCATTCTTCCAAAGATGTTCCCCCATGACCTTCTTCGTTTGTCTTTTCCTGTTTGCACATTTGCTGTAGGGACAACAAATTTTACTCGCTCCTTTAGCAGCCACGCCAAATGCCTGTTCCAAGAAAGTATCGGTCTTGTCGATCCATTCATTCGTGACCTGACCCTGACTTGGGCGGCCCGTGTACATCCACTCACTGTCCTCCGTCCTCTAACATATATAGCAGCAAGTAATATAAACATCAATTGCATCTACACGACGTTCATACTATCTAATAGGTGAGGATAGGTCCTAATCCCACGCACGGATCCGTAGATGAGGTTAGTTTTCATACTCTACTCCTATCCGAGACAGATATTCGGTAGCACCTCCCCACTGTTCTCCAAATACACGTCCTGCCAGGGAGAGTGTGTATCCGGAGAACAACAGGGAGATGATGCCGAAACTCTATCTCAGATCGGAGCAGACCATGGAAACTAACCCCACCTACGCATCCGCGGGCTGTCAAAAAATGTGGACAATTCCAAACAAATATGGTTTTAGATATGGAAATATCTGCATATTTTTAATCGTATCTCTTTCTAACGGGAGACGCCTAACTGGGTTACGTGATCTACGACCATGATACGGAAAGAGAGGTTATACATAGGGTGGCGGTGGAGTCAGGCTTGCGGGGCCATGGCGGGTCGGTGCAGTGGTGAGGTGACGCAGTGCAGGCAAACCCACAACGGCGCGGAAGGCGATCGGGGTCGCCGAGGTACTCTGGCTCTGCTCCGACAGGCTCTTCTCTACAAAAAAAGAAACATAAAACTATCAATACAAAATTTCGATAGCACCTCCCCTGCACGGTGAAGTTTCCAAATCAACGGCACAATGGCCGACATGCACATATATATGAACGGCACGATAACCGACATGCACAAGATTATATCCAACCATAGAAGAGGAAATGTACAATTGGTATTGTAAATCGAGACCGTATATAATTGGTATTGTATAAAATTGCTACTGCCATCTACTAAATATACATTGGGTCCACATATGCATATCGTTTCCAAAAATTGACTAAATAAAAATAGAGTAGGTAGAGCATACCTCCGGTTGAGGCTCGTGGAGGACGGCGCCGGTGCAGCTTCCGTGCAAGGGAGAGGGTCGTACGCGCAGGCGTTGCTGTTGCCGGTTGCGTGAGGGTGAGGCGTGACGCGAGGGAGTCTCCTGGTGAGGCTCCAGGCGGATGTCACTGGTGCAGCTGCAGTGCAAGGGAGAGGGCTGATGCGAGTGCGTGGGTGCTGTGGGGTTGCGCGGAGGACCAGCCAGTGTGGCCGCGAGGCCGCTGCGTGGAGGGCAGGTCGGGGCGGCTGAGAGGACTACGCTGTAGATTGAGCGGACTCGGACAGCGGAGAGGACCGGGACGGTGGGCACGATGGCGCCTCCTCCTTCTCTTCCTCCTTCTTCCTCCTCTCCTCCTCCTCCTCCGGCGGCGTGGGCGCGGGCGTGGGCGCCGCTGGCGTGGGAGGCGGCGGCGGCACTGGCGCTGGCGCAGTCTGCTTGCGTGCGTCTGTGCGTGTGTGCGGTGTGTGTGGGCCGGCTGGGCTGAAGTGGTTAAATCCCGCCTTTGCCGAGTGCTCCCGATCTGGCACTCGGCAAACTATTTTTTAATTTTTTAAAATTCTTTGCCGAGTGTCACACGGCCTGGCACCCGGCAAAGAGGGTTTTTTATTATTTTTTAAATTCTTTGCCGAGTGCCAGAGGTCCTGGCACTCGGCAAAGAGGCTCCTTTGCCGAGTGTCTTCTCCTGACACTCGGCAAAGTGGTGATTTGTCGAGTGTCATTTTTTGATACTCGGCAAACTATATTTTTTTCACTTTTGACCTCCAAACTTTTTCTGCAGTCCTCATACAATACCTGGTACTCCATGTTCCAATGTGGCACATTTCTCGGATTTTTTCTATATTTCTTTAATTTATTTCATTTAATTGAATTTTCTTGGATAATTCAAATTATAACTGCTAGTCATTTGAATAATGAAAAAAATGAATGGAAAATGATATTCATGTTATTTAGTATAATGTGAGGCCGTATCCAGGAACAGATCACCAATTTCGAACATCTTGTTCACGAAACATGAGTACGAACTTGCGGTCGAGTTGTTTTTAAATTCTATAAAAAGAAAACGAAGTCCAAAAATTATGAAACTTGTCAAGATGTCATGATATCATATGTGGAGGCTGTGATAAAAATTTGAGGAGGTTTCGCGCAAGTTGTCACGTACGATGCTTGCCACCTCGTCGGCCTCTTCACGAAATCATGAAACTTCTTCGGAGATTCTTCGGTTTGCAAGCATCGTACGTGACAACTTGCGCGAAACCTCCTCAAATTTTTATCACAGCCTCCACATATGATATCATGACATCTTGACAAGTTTCATAATTTTTGGACTTCGTTTTCTTTTTATAGAATTTAAAAACAACTCGACCGCAAGTTCGTACTCATGTTTCGTGAACAAGATGTTCGAAATTGGTGATCTGTTCCTGGATACGGCCTCACATTATACTAAATAACATGAATATCATTTTCCATTCATTTTTTTCATTATTCAAATGACTAGCGGTTATAATTTGAATTATCAAAGAAATATCAATTAAATGAAATAAATTAAAGAAATATAAAAAAGTCCAAGAAATGTGCCACATTGGAACATGGAGTACCAGGTATTGTATGAGGACTGCAGAAAAAGTTTGGACGTCAAAAGTGAAAAAAATATAGTTTGCCGAGTGTAAAAAAAATGACACTCTGCAAATCATCACTTTGCCTTCTGTCAGGAGAAGACACTCGGCAAAGGGTTAACGGTGGCTGCCAGCCGTTAACGGCGGTGGCCCTTTGCCGAGTGTTTTGGTTTGCCGAGTGCCCGACACTCGGCAAACCTGGTCTTTGCCGAGTGTTATTGTTTGCCGAGTGCACGGCACTCGGCAAACCAACTCTTTGCCGAGTGTTAGTTGTTTGCCGAGTGCTTCCGATAAAAAGCACTCGGCAAAGTATGGGACACTCGGCAAAGAAGCTGTCTCGGGTAGTGGTGCCCCTGCGTGTTCACATCATGGAGCAACGTTGGCTAGCAATTCGTTTAGAAGAGAGGGGCAACTGCTCGTCAGATACTAAAACTCATCACTATCCATGATCTTCTTTAGATGGCCTGGTGACTTGGGAAACTTGAAGCATGCCTCCTTGAGCCCTTTGCAGCCATGCTGCTCCGCAAGCACCACTGTAGTTGTTGATGCAGTTGCAAAGCTTGTCCTCTCACATGAGTTTCAGCCTCTCCAGACCATATCTATCAGCTGCTACTAGTAGATGTTGATCCATAGCATAGGTATCACGCTTGTGCATCTTAGGCAGTGAGTCAGTGTAGATAAAGTGCAGCATAGCCTTGAAGACTCTTGGCTCCATATCATCAATCCGTATATGTCTGTTCTTCTCCTTCATCGGACCAAGGAGTTCTGCCATGAAGACTGAGGACCGAGCACCGAGGACAAGCCTGTGAGCAGCGAATCTCTCCTCGCCGACTTCAAATGTGACATCAGCTTCCACCCCTGATGACAGGAGACGGCCTATATATGCTGGTTCATATCTGATGGGGGAACCATGACAAAATGTGAGGTGCCCTCTGTGGAAATCTCTTTCAAGACAGTGACATCACACCTGATTTTGAAACAGTCATCCGTCAGATAGGTTGATTCCTCCAAGGCCTTCTTCTCAATGAAATCTTGAATTCCCCATCCTTCGTTTCTTCTGTCGAAAGTATTTATCACGCTGCCACCTTCAGAATATATGATGGAACAGGTTCTCCGACATTATCGACTAAACTGAAATTTATGATTGCATCGATGCCCGTTGCATTATTTTGATCCCGGTGCAGGGAGAAGGATATCCAACCAGAGTATTCTGTGCCATCGCCATGAGGGTAGTACCTGATAACCCAAAGATAGCCTCCAATGTCAAACTTGTCAGACTTGATGTAACCACCATTGCCAAGTCCCTTTGTCCCGGAATACCCATCTATCATGAGCACGTATGACTCCGTGACGATGTGGGCGACAATGGCAGAAGAGCTGTGCGCTGAACTCTTGACGGTGTGCGCAACAATGGTAGAAGAGCTGTGCGCTGAGGTGTCCACTGGCACCTCTAGCCGACCGATAACCAAGCTTGACGACATATGCCTGTCCCCCAAACCAAGCTAATCAAAGGATCAGTATCTAAAAAAGTTAACCAAACTAATTATAGTGCCCATGCAACAGTTAGACAACCTTAACACAATGTTTCATACAAATTAGTGGAGTTGCACAAATATGTAGCACAAAATATGCTGTCAGTGAATTTCATGATCCTTTAGATTAAAGAAAAAAATCAGAGCCATGCATTTTGCAAACAGCAGTAACCACCAAAAATGGAAGAGATCAGTTTAAGAGAAATATTGAATCGAAGTCAGTTACTATCAAGTTTAATAACTCTGAGCATACACTGAATCATTTCAGAACTGTGTCATTGCCCAGTACCTCTGTTACCAACAGCTACCAGTTTATTTTATTCCTAAGAGAAAGAATGGTCCTGTGATCTTGTGGTCAGACAATCAGAAAACCTTATCCCTCGGAAGACTCATAATCATTTGCACAGGACATTTTATTGCTATCCTCACTATCAAATTATAGCGGACAAAATACTTTTGATAACCTGGTAAGGTTTTCAGCTCTTTTGTAAACAGACGGAAAGTATAAATGGTTGGGTATTTTCTAAAGCCGAACCCTCAACAGTGCAGCGAATTTTCTACAAACTGATCAGTTTAGTATGTGTCTCGACTCTCAACACTACGGATATATCCAATTCTAGACAACCTACAGATACATTCAACATAAAGGTGTCAAGGTTGCGGAGGTTGCGGACTAATGGAGAAGGGAGATGCAGGAGGTTGCGGACTTACTTGCGGAGGCGGAGGCCGCTGACACCGTGTGGAGATTGCACGGAGAGTAGAAGGAGACGGCCGGCGGCGGTCTAACTCCCGTGACAATAGGTGCTGGGGCTTTCATAAGAAGGGTTAATATCAGGCATTGGACCAGATTTGAAAGGCAGCAGGGGCGCGTTAGATTGATTTGGGTGACCGTTGTCCATTTTAGCAAGGAGGCGGGCGTGTGGGTTAGCAGGGCGAAAAAAAGGAACGGGCCGAGTCCAACCAAGGACCGAGGGAAGGCCAGCCAAAAACACCGAGACAACGATTGAAAAAGAATAGGGCTTGCCATTTTTTTAAATATTGAAACACCTACACAAATTCTAAATATTATGAAATTCAACCTACGAATCTAGGCAACTAAATTTAATATAGAAAAAAGAATATTCCTTTAATGAATTGATTGATATTACCTAAATATTGATTATATTTTCAAATACTAGATGTCATCTGGTGGTTTACCTGTTTCTCCTATTCATGTCCCTCCCAAAGTTAAAAAAAAATTAAGTTTGTCACAAATGGAAATATCACAACACATTGGTCCATACAGTGGTGAAGCCAGAACAAATTAGAGAGTGGTGCATTTGTCTTATAGATGTGAAAAATTAAGCTAAAACTATGGTGAAATTTTGATCTTAGTATTGGATTTTAAATTTTTTGTGGGTCTATAACTATTGTGAAAATTTAAGCTAAAACTATGGTGAAATTACACCGTCTATAACTCGGTGACAATTTTAAATTGACTATGATACTGACTATTTCATCATATCATATTGCTGTACTGCTAGCTAGGGTGGACTAACTGTCCTTAGAAATGCTATATTTTTTATGTGTAGTTAGAAAACACTAACCGTCCCTTGAATACTATTTTTATTGGTGGTTGGTAACTCCTGTCGTGTTCTCACTACCGGAAACGTCAAAGTTGCCGAGTGTTTTTGTGTTTGCCGAGTGTATTCTCTCGGGCACTCGGCAAACAAGTTCTTTGCCGAGTGCTGCCATAAAAACACTCGGCAAAAAAAAACATTCGGTAAAGAGTAGGTTTGCCGAGTGTCAAAAAAAACACTCGGCAAAGATCTTAGGGGTGGCTGGTAAGTTGACCCACTCTAGAAATAAGTAACTTTTTTCATATGAGATGAAGAACTTTATATAAGTTTAGAGCTCAACATTATCTACAACTTTCAAATTGATGATTTGTTATTTGAGATCATTTAAGGCCCATGTATAGGCCATGTTCGGCTTACCCCATATTTGGCTTGTTCGGCTTCTTTTTTCAGCCGGAACAGTGTTTTTCTCTCACAACAATTCAACCGGAACAGTGTTTTCAGCCAGTTTCAGCCAAGTTTCAGACCAGCGAACGGGGCCTATATGGTCTTTGATATTTTCAAAAGATGAATTTTTTCCCTCAAAAAAATAAGAAATTTTAATTTTTTGATGAACCATGATGGAGGCAAAACAATAGTGCTGGATGAGATCTAAACTTTTGTCAATTTTTTTTATTTAAGATGGTTTAGGGACAAAAATATAAGACTTGTAAAGTTAATACAAAAGGATAGCATCATACAACTAGTCATATGTGACTATATATGTGGTGTGGTGGTGAGGAAGTCATGCGCAAGGTAAGATGTCATGGTTCTGAATCATAGAAAACGCAAGAATGCATTTTGCAAAGAAAAAAACACTTTTTCACTATTTTTACATACATTTTTAAATATCTAAAAAATGATTTGGGCCACGTTACCGACTGCCATGGGAATTGATTTTAAGTGGTGATTGGTGTTATTGACTGCCCTATAAATAAAATTTTAGTGGAGAATGCGACACTGGTTCTGAAAATGCTTGATTTCTTGAGATTCATGGGTTCCAAGAGTTGTGATAGCCACTGCTAAAACTCTATTTTGACATTTGCTCAAAATTGATTTTGTAGTAATTGCACCGTAATGACTACCATTGTGAACTAGCATTATGTGGCACATTTTATTGAATGCCTTGTTTCTTACACCAAATTGAGCTATCTTGCAAATCAGTAGAGCTCTCTCTTGTTAATCTATTGATCCCTCTCTTGTGAATCAAGCTACAGAAATATTTTCCTATTTGTGAGTCAATACAATAATACAAGCTAGCTTTTCAGAGACGGGAAAAGAAGATTTCTAGAAGCCGGGTGCTCACTCGCCTAGGCCTCCGTTAATCATAAACAATAGAGGTGGCTTAGCGCCATCTCCAAGAATACAATCATAAGAGAAAAATATTAGGTCCACTACGATTGAGCGCCCCCCTTAGCTCCCCCATCGTGTGCCACCATAGCAACTTCTCATCCTCTATAGCATCCTGCATGCATAGCAACAACGCCTTGAGGAGATTAGAGGGGGTTTAGAAAGAGGGCATTAATGGGGGCAGATCTAGCTGAATCATTGCTCTGAACTTATGGCACACTTGAATCCGACTATGAGTCATGCGGCGGGCAGCGGTGGGCCATTGCGAGAAGCCCCACACACTTTCATCCTGAGCTTGTGAGCGCGCACTGTAAGAAGATGTCAAGGCCAAAGTGCATGGACATAAGGCTGAGGTGGACCATGCAAGCGAGCTCGACGTAGAGATGGAGGTGCAAGTGATGGGGTGACACGAATATTGACAACAATGGGGGCAGATCTTAGCAAGGAGATTTATTAGGTGGTGTGGCCAGGAAGCGGCATCAGAGAGGAGAGTCGACCATTGGTTATACCTATTAGGGTTTTTTTATATGCACTACAAAAAGGGATTTAGCAGACATGGCCCCAGATTAATAGAGCCAGTCATTTTGTGGAGCAACCTCTCTTAATGGCCTGCCAAGCTCTAGGCAAATCCCCCCCCCCCCTTTATTAATCATTTATAGAGGCTGACATCCTAAGATAACCACCTCTATTTGTCGACTATTAGCATAGACGGTCGTTTTAGGACGCTTGCCTCTAGAAATAACTATTATAATAACAATACATTCTAATAAAGGTCGGCCTGTACAAATCTACTAATATAGGTACTAACAGGGAGTGGGACGTGACAATTTAACCGGCATGCCTCTCGCAAAGTAACAAACACAAGGTACCCTCATCGATTGATCAAATGATATACAATAAAAAAAAGAAGTTCTTGTCATTATTTTTCGAGGTCAACGATGCAGTGCAACAAGACACATGCTACTCTAAACAAGGAAGTTAAATTCGGCGATGCCCCTTTCAGGGGGCATTCCGATTTCGCTAGATTGAGATTAAGGAAAGGGAGTAAATTAAGTTTTCGAATCACTGACTCAGGCCCATTGTCGAATCCTACTCAGCAATTGTCGAATCCTACTCAGCCAAAAAAGGGGGTACAACCTGGTCTTTCATAATAAAGAGATAGACGGATCTGCTATGAAACGGCTTATTAGCAGATTAATAGATCATTTCGGAGGAAGAACAGTAGCAAAATAAGTAGAAAATAATTCTGCATCTGAGCAATTAAGTTCATATACGTATTATACTTGACATTAACCCAATTGTCAAAACATAACATTTAACCCGAAAGTGATAGTAGCATGCATATGGAATAAGCATATATGCTATTATGCTAGTATAACAGTACTTTCCCAGTGCGTTCACATCAGGGCGCAACGTTGGCAAGCAGTTCGCTTAGGAGAGAGGGGCAACTGCTTGTCAGATGCTGAAAGTCATCACGATCCATGATGGTCTTTAGATTGCCCGGCGACTTGAGGAACTTGAAGCATGCCTCCTTGAGCCCTTTGCAGCCATGCTGCTCCGCAATCACCAACGTAGTCGTCACCTTGCTAGTGTTGATGCAGTCGCAAAGCTTGTGCTCGCAGATGAGCTTGAGCCTCTCCAAACCATATCTATCTGCTGCCACGAGTAGATGCTGAGCCATGATATAGGTGTCACCACCCTTGCCCATCTAAGGCAAAGAGTCGGTGTAGATGAAGTGCAGCATAGCCTTGAACACCCTTGGCTCCATGTCATCGATTCGTATATGGCTTGTGCCCTTCTCCTTCATCGGGCCAAAGAGTTCCGCCATGAACACCGAGGAACGAGCACCGAGCACGATCCGATGCGCGGCGAACGTCTCGTCGCCGACCTGGAATGTGACGTCGGCTTCCACGCCTGACGACAGGAGGCGGCCAATGTGCTGGTTCATGTCTGACGGTGGCACCGTGACGAACTGCAAGGTGCCCTCCGTGCGGATCTCCTTGAAGACGGTCACGTCACACCTGACCCAGAAACAGTCATCTTTGGGGTACGTTGATTCCTCTAGGGCTTTCCTCTGAATGAATCTTCGATATCCCAATCCGAGGCCTATGGACCTGAACGTGCGTATCACGTCGTATCTTAAACAATACGACGGAACTGGTTCTACGACGTGGTCTAGTAGAGAAAACATCACGCTTGCCTCAACACCCGCTACATTGCTGTGATCGAGATGCAGGTAGAAGGATATCCAGCCGGCGTCGTCTGTGTAATTACCATCAGGGAAGTACCTGATACACCAGCGATGGCCTCCGATGTCGAAGGGCTCGGATATTTGATCGATTTTCCGTTGCCGAGTCGTTTGGTCTGGGAGTAGCCGTCAATCTTGAGGACGTGCGCCCCGTTCACGGCCATGGCGACGATGGCAGACGCGCTGTGTGCGACGCCGGCGCCAAGAACAGAGCACGACATGCGCTCGTATGGAAGGATCTGTATATAAACTTGCAGGCGACAATGCCAAAGTGGAGGGAGAGCGAGAGGCTTTTATAAACCGAGATGGCGACGTATGTAGGCAGAGCCCGGGTCATTGGCCAATCTGAAATACTGAAACCGAGAAGGAGACGAGGCGCTGTCAGCGGCGTGATTCCATCGATCTAGGGGACGAAAATGTATAAGTCTTCAGTTGTTTTCCATTTTCCTTGTAGAGAATACAGTTCGATTACGTTTGATACAGATCACAGATTCTCCCTGGCCGATCTCTCTACCGGGGTCGATTGCTGTTGATAGTTGAGGGAAAAACTTTAATACCCAAATGTCAGATGGACTCTATCTCTTATAAAAACAGAAAGATGTAACACCTCATGTGCCACAAAAGAACTAGGATGTCACGTTCCTTCTCTCAAGATGGAGTACAAAACATAGCAGCATAAACCCACAAACCAACAACAAGCCAAAAGCATCATATCTCTAACTAGATACACGTCCATTTGTTGCACCAGTGCAACAAATTTTTCCCATGAAAATAATAAAAAGCTAAAGAACGATTTTGCATTAAGAACCCTAAACTATTTCCATATTTATTTAGGCTTTTTTTCTATGTAGTAATTTATCAACTAGAACCATATTCTCTTTCTATTTACTCCCCACATCCTTCTCTTTCTCCATGCTCCATGCCATCCTCCTCTTCACCAGGCAATCATCCCCCGGCGTCATCACGTGGCGTCATCTTCAAGGCACCGCTTTCTCCACCAAAGATGTACACAAGAACGGCGAGCAGCAGCAGGCCGGGTAGGGCGCAGATGGTAACCAATTTATTTTTAGGTGTGTAGAGATATGCCAATTGTAGAAATCGGATATAAGGGCTGCTTGTATGGATGGCCAAATAAGCCGTCCGGCCTGGCACGGCCCGGGCTCAACTAAGGCATGGCCCAATGAGGGTCGGGCTGGCACGGTCCTATTAGAAAAACCGTGTCACGCCATGCATGTTAACGGGCTATATCTTGGGCCTTGTTCACTACTACCTCTCAACACCCCGAACTAATATCCATACACCATTACAGCTCAAGAAACCTCTCCACACTCAATGGTTGCTAGTGATTGCCTTCATGGAGTCATATCACTACCGAAAATAGTCATTTTGCCGAGTGCAAGGGGGTTTGCCAAGTGCAATCCTTCGGGCACTCGGCAAACCCCATTCTTTGCCGAGTGCTGTGCGAAAAACACTCAGCAAAATAATTGTACTCGGCAAACAAGGGGGTTTGCTGAGTGCAAAAAAAACACTCGGCAAAGAAGGGGGTTTGCCGAGTGTTTTTTTTTTGCACTCGGCAAACAATATCTTTGCCGAGTGTTTTTTTTGGCACTCGGCAAATAAATAAGTTTTTTTTTCTCTTCTAACCTTGAAACTTTTTCTACTCTCCACATACAACATGTGGTACTCCATGTTAAAATTCGGTATATTTCTGGCTCTGTTTGCTATATTTAATTAATTTATTGTATTTCAAGAATTTTTTTGGTTTAAGTCAAATTTGAACTGCAAGCGATTCAAATAATAGAATAAAATGAGTAGAAAAATGATAGTCATGTTATTGAGTCCAGTGTGAGGCCTTATCTTGGAAATGAAAAGAAATTTCGAACATCTCATTCAGGAAACACGACCACGAACGTGTGGCCGAATGATTTTTAAATTCTAAAAAAAGCAAACGAAGTTTGAAAATCATGAGATTTGTCATGATGTGATGATATCATACGTGGAGGCTGTGGTAAAAAATTGAGAATGTTTCGCAAATTTTGTCACGTACGATGTTTACAAACCGAAGCATCTCAAAAGAAGAATCGTAGCGTTTAGAAGGTTTGGGTAAGATTTAGAGTCAAAGTGACGGTTGAATTGAGGTTTGACTTCAAAAGTTTTTTTATAGGCAATAGAGAATATAGATTGTTTCTTGTGAAATTTTGGTAATTTTTTGGATCCGATTGATAATTTTAATTTATTAAGTGAAATTATAGAATTTTAATTGATATAAATTGAATTTGAGCTATAACTGCATGAAATAATTGAACAATATTCGTAGAAAAAATCAAATATATATTGTTGAGTGAATTTGACAAGGTATTTTGAAAGTACATCGGAACAAATTTAGAAAAACACGTTATGGAAAAAAAGAAAATGAAAAAAAAAACTGGATTTGCCGAGTGCCCCTGGTATGACACTCGGCAAAGATGGGGTTTGCCGAGTGTCGGGACACTCGGCAAACCTCCTCCCCCCCCACCCACCCATATACCCCGCATCTAGCTGTTGGCTTCCAATTCTCCTTCCAGGTCCCTCCATACAAAAAAAACACAAACTTCAGCCTTACCTCTTCCCCATCCTCCGGCACTTTTCCCGCAGCGCGCCGCCGCCGCTCGCGCCCCCGCCTCCGCCCGCGCCTCCGTTCCCCACTCCTCTACTCTCTCCTTCCATTGTCTATCCCGACGCTCTCTCTCTCTCGACGGGCGCAGGGCGAGGGCGCCCATGGTGCCGCACCGGCTAGGGTGGGCCTAGCCGCTGGCTGCGGGTGCGGTCGGAGCGCACCCTCGGCGGGGCACGGCCCGCGAGCGCGCCCCCCCGGCGCCGGGCGTGGAAGACGCCGGCACGGGCAGGTCCAGGCACGAGCAAGCCCCACACGGCGGAACATTTATGCCTTTTTGTCACAAGAGGCTATAAGGTGCAGTGCCTAGGCGAGGAGGCATAAGGTCGCACTTTTGATTTCGTCTGGAAAACCGCGTGAGTTGGTTTTTAAGTGGTGTTCGCTGATTTTCACTGGCCTTTTACACTTACTGTTAAAAAAAACGCCAGTACATAGCAGTTTTTCACCGCCAGTCAAAACATTTTCTGTACTAGTGGAAGTATTTTACAAGGTTATAATAATTGGTCTCATTCTCTCTAAACTTTGTTTCCGTTATTTATGAAAAAGGTTACAATCATAGAGAGATACTGATATAGCTTATTAATTTTTGTGTCTCAGATTCGAGCGTCAGGGTGCCACGTTGGCGAGCAGCTCGCTGAGAAGGGAGGGGCACCTGGTTGTCAGACGCTGAAACTCGTCACTATCAATGATCGCCTTTAGATTGCCGCGAGGCTTGAGAAACTTGAAGCACGCCTCTTTCAGCTCTCTGAAGCCATACTGCTCCGTAAGCTCCAGTGTAGTCGCTGCCATGCCAGTGTTAATGTAGTCACAAAATCCTGACAGATGAGCTTCAGCCTCTCCATGCCGTACTTATCAGCCGCCACAACCAGATGCTGAGCCACCACCGGCGCGTCGCCGCCGCTGTCCACGTCCAGCAGCGAGTCCGTGTAGACAATGTGCAGCTTTGCCCTGAACACTCTCAGCTCGATGTCATCGATCCCTACGTGACTCGTGGTCTTCACCTCCATCTGGCCGAAAGAGCTGCGCCATGAACACCGGTGACCAAGCGGTGAGCACGAGCCGGTGCGCGGCGAAGGTCTCCTTGCTGACCAGGAACATGATGTCCGTTCCAACCTGGGACTCGAGGAGGCCCCCAATATGGTGGTGCAAGTCTGATGGTGGAACAGTGACAAATAGAGATGGGCAGGTACCTAGTAAATGATAAATAGAGATGGGCATTTACCTAGAGTCTGTCTCGTCATTTTTAAAGGCGGTGCCAAAAAAATGTCCACCTCTGTTAATCATAGGTCGTAACTCCTAAAATGTTTTGTATGCAGTGGTCGTTGAATGGAGACACTACTAGAGAAATGACCTTTGATCCACTTCAAAATTTGGCTTTAATCCCGAAATTTTTCGCGCCCGGGACTAGAGAAACATTTAGTCCCAGTTGATAGCTCCAACCGGGACTAAAGGTCCATGCCCAATGGTTACTGCATCAGGCTTTGCTGCAGGGGACCTTTAGTCCCGGTTGGAGCTACCAACCGGGACTAAAGGTTAACTTTTACTCCTGGTTGGAGGGACCAACCGGGAGTAAAAGTATACTCCCGGCTGGAGGCTCCGTACGGGTCTAGAAAGGGACCTTTAGCCCCGGTTTCTGTCTCCAACCGGGACTAAAGGTCCCCTCTTATATACCTCTTCTTCCTCCCCGAGCCCGAGCCACTTCGAGCTTAGTGTTCTTGGTTCATCACCGGCCTCCCTTCTTCCTCATCACCGGTAATCATAAGATTTCTTCGATTCCTCCATCGATTCTTCAGTTCTAAAGTTTACCAACTTTATACTCTCAAGTTTCATTAGTAGCATATCTCATTTCACTTTGTGGACTAGATATATGTGATTTTTTATGGTGGATTTTTTTTTATTTGTAAGCCATTTAAGCTCAAAATCACTTTAAAGTTTGCATATTTGGATGATGGAAGGTTAAAGTAGTTATTCAAAACTAGTATTCAACTTTCATTTCTAGCATGCATAGCACACTTCATGGTTTAGAGATATAGAGAATTTTAGAGTTTTTTTTATTTTATTTGTTTATAAAATGAGAAATTCATATTATATTAAAAATGAGTATATAGAGTAGATGGCAACTGCTTCTGGGTCCTCGGCCTCTCATTGGGTTCCAAAGCGACTGAGGTCGGACCTCCCTCTCATTGCATGCAGCAAGTGTGAGGAGAAGATTGTAATGGAGTACCGGGTGAGGAAGGAGTGTCCCAACAAGGGTCGTATCTTCTACAAGTGTCCTGATCGCAATGCGAGTTATTTTGTCGCATTTGATGATTATGGTTAATTTATACTTATTTTTATGATGATTGTGATTAAAGTTCTAATTTTTTGTTTTAATTTCAGTGGGATGGCACTGGATGTTCAGGCTGGTACTGGGAGGAAGAGTATGTTGAACACGTGCAAAACTCACTTGCACAGGCGGCTACAGCGGCTGATGAGGCAGTGATCCTGCGGAAGAAGCACATAGATGTTGAACAAACGCATGATCTGTCTATTTTAGTTAGGATTGGTAGCGAAATCCTTATGCTGTTGAAGTACATTTTAGCTTTAGTTTTTTTAGTGGTGGTTGGGATTGTCTATATTGTAGCGAGAATTTCATAAATTAATACCTTGTGTGGTGACATGCATGTCGTATAATTAACTAATTATGTTCTAGGTTTTAATATGGTATGTATGTCATGTAATGCAGATGAGCCAGCATTGGATGTACAATGCTGATTGCCGCTCCTAAGTGTTCATTGAGGGCGTGCATTCTTTCTTACATGTGGCCGAGGCAAACAAACGCGATGGTTTCATGTGCTGCCCATGTGCTATATGTAAGAATTCGAAGGAATATGCTAGCTCCAGGAGTCTTCATTCACACTTGTTGAAGTCGGATTTCATGCCAAACTATATTTGTTGGACGAAGCACGGAGAAACCGGAGTTGTAATGGAAGAAAGTGAAGAAGAACAATGGGACGATGGTGACATTATTGCTGAATATGGTGCCTTCAATGATACTGCAATGGGGGAAGCTGAAGAAGAGGTAGGGGCAGAAGATGAGCCCGCTGATGATCTTGGTCAGGCCATTCGTGACGCACAAAGAGAATGCGAAAGTAAAAAGGAGAAGATCAAGTTCGAGCGCATGCTAGAGGATCACAAGAAATTGCTATACCCAACTTGTGATGCGGGGCAGAAAAAGTTGGGTACCACACTGGAATTGCTGCAATGAAAGGTAAAGAATGGTGTATCTAACAGGGATTTGGGGAGTTACTAAAAATCGAAAAGAAGATGCTTTCGAAGGATAACGAATTGCTTGCCACTACATACGAAGCAAAAAAAGTAGTCTGCCCTTTGGGATTAGAAATCCAGAAGATAATTGCATGTCCTAATGACTGCATCCTCTACCGTGGCGAGGAGTACGAGAAGTTAGATGCATGCCCGGTATGTCATGCATCGTGGTATAAGATCAGGCGAGATGACCCTGGTGATGTTGAGGGCGAACGTCCCACGAAGAAAATCCCTGCCAAGATTATGTGGTATGCTCCTATAATACCAGGCTTGAAACATCTGTTCAGAAACAAAGACCATGCAAAGTTGTTGCGATGGCACAAAGAAGACCATAAGGTAGACAATATGTTGAGACACCCTAATGATGGGTCCCAGTGGAGAGCAATCGATAGAGAATTCCCGGAGTTTGCAAATGACGTAAGAAACTTATGGTTTGCTTTTGGTATGGATGGTATGAATCCTTTCGGGGAGCAGAGCAGTAGTCATAGCACTTGTCCTGTTACTCTATGTATCTACAACCTTCCTCCCTAGTTATGCATGAAGCGTAAGTTTATTATGATGCCAGTGCTCATCCAAGGCCCAAGGCAACCTAGCAACGACATCGATGTGTACCTGAGGCCACTAGTTGAAGAACTTCTACTTTTGTGGAACAGACCAGGCGTATGTGTGTGGGATGAGCACAAACAGGAGCACTTTGACCTGCGAGCATTGTTGTTCGTAACAATCAATGATTGGCCTACTCTAAGTAATCTTTCAGGACAATCAAATAAGGGATATAATGCATGCACGCACTATTTCGATGACATTAAAGGTATATTCTTGAAAAAATGTCGAAAGGTCGTGTACCTTGGCCATCATCGATTTCTTCTTGCGAATCACCCCCTAAGAAAGAAAGACAAGCATTTTAAAGGTAAGGCATACCACCAGACCAAGCCGGGCAACCGAACTGGTGAGGATGTACTCAATATGGTCAAGGATGTGAAAGTAGTATTTGGAAAGGCACATGGCAGCGAACCTGTTCCAAACGACGCCGACGGTCACGCACCCATGTGGAAGAAGAAGTCCATATTTTGGGAGCTATCCTATTGGCAAGTCCTAGAGGTCTGTAGCGCCATCGACGTGATGCACCTGACGAAGAATCTTTATGTGAACCTGCTAGGCTTCATGGGTGTGTATGGGAAGCCTAAGGACACACTTGAAGCACGACAGAACCTGCGGTGTTTGAAAGAACGAGACAACCTGCATCCAGAGAAGATAGATGATGGACGCCATTACTTAAGTCCTGTCAGCTACACTCTTAGCAAAGAAGAGAAGGAAAGCATGTTTGAATGCCTAGCAAGCATCAAGGTACCATCTGGATTCTTCTCGAATATAAAGGGTATAATAAATGTGCTAGACAAGAAATTCCTAAACTTAAAGTCCCATGACTACCACGTGCTCATGACGCAATTGCTTCTAGTTGCATTAAGAGGAATTCTACCTCCAAATGTACGTCTAGCCACCGTGACGCTATGTGCATTCCTCAGTGCAATTTCTCATAAGGCAATCGATCCATTGGATCTAGCTAAACTACAGAATGATGTGGTTCAATGTCTTGTCAGCTTTGAGTTGGTGTTCCCTCCTTCCTTCTTTAATATCATGACACACCTCCTAGTTCACCTGGTCAAGGAGATTAGCATTCTCGGTCCCGTGTTCTTGCACAACAAGTTCCCCTTTGAGAGGTTCATGGGAGTCCTAAAGAAATATGTTCACAACTGTGCTCGGCCAGAAGGAAGCATCGCCAAGGGCTATGGAACAGAGGAGGTCATTGGGTTTTGCGTTGAATTTATTCCTGACCTTGACCCGATTGGTGTTCCTGAATCGTGACACGAGGGGAGACTAAGTGGAAAGGGGACACTAGGGAAGAAACCATATATTGGTACGCAGGACAATTATTTTAATAAAGCACACTACACAGTTCTGCAAAACTCCTCCTTGGTGGATCCGTATATCGAGACACATAAAGAGTTGCTCCGATCCAATTTTCTAGGGAAGTCTGAATCTTGGATTACACGTCAGCACATGGAAACTTTCAGCAACCGGTTGCGAAAAGAATGTCAGGGTGATGAGAGTATTGATGAACAACTGTATTTGTTGGCTATGCAGCCATCGTGGCATATCCTCACATACAAAGGGTACGAGATAAATGGGAATACATTTTACACGGTAGCCCAAGATAAAAGGAGCACCAACCAAAAAGTGGTTTCCGCATAGGTGCCACCGACCCTAATGGAAATAAGCAAACATATTATGGCCGCATAGAGGAGATATGGGAACTAAACTATGCACCTACTTTTAAGGTACCTTTGTTCAGGTGCCAATGGGTAAAGACGACTGGAGGCAGGGTAGCAGTCGACAACCAGTATGGAATGACAACCGTGGACCTCAACAATATTGGGTACAAAGACGAACCGTTCGTCCTTGCCAAGGATGTGAATCAAGTGTTCTATGTCAAGGACATGTCTACAAAACCGAAGAGAGGGAAAAACAACAACGACCCAATCAATGAGCCAAAGCGCCACATAGTTCTTTCAGGGAAAGAAACATCATCAGAATTCAAGACAAGTCAGACATATCAGAAGATTATGAAAAGGATGACAGAATTCCACCCTTCACAGTGAACAAAGATCCTGGCATCCAGCTAAATGATGAGGACACTCCATGATTACGGCGCGATCATAACCAAGGGATATATGTTAAGAAGAAGTTCACTACCGTGCCCGCTTGATATATATAGTGATGTTTAATAGTGTGTATTAGAGGTATTATGTAATAATTATGAATTCAGAGATGTTTATTAGGTGTTTCTTTTTTTCTATGTTCAGATTAAATTTGTGTTTGATGGTGGGATTTCCATGTTGCTTTTGGACAATGAGTGATGAAAAAATGAAAAGATTTATGTTAAAATAATGTGAAAACAAATTGCCAATCGAAAACAAAAGTTTTAATGATTTAAATTAAACACTATATTTTTGCATTAACGAAATAGTAATTATTAATGACATTATGTTTCAATACTTATAAGAAAAAACAAAAAACTTTAGGTTACACAATTTTCCTGTGTGCAATAAAGCAAAAATAAATCCATATTCTTTTAAAACAATTTTATGCCTTGAATTTAATTTACTGTGCAATTAACAAGACTTTAACATTTTATAGAAAGAATTATATAAAAAAACAAATGGTGCTTGAAACTAGCAGGAAGCCAAACTACAGCCCACCTTTACTCCCGGGTGGATCAACCACCCGGGACTAAAGGTGGGCTGCGTTTTCGCGGGCCACCAAAATCCCCTTTACTCCCGGGCCGTGGATACACCCGAGACTAAAGCTCAGACCTTTAGTCCTTATTCTAACCATCACCCGGGACTAAAGGTCTCCCTTTATAAACCACGCCCTTCTCCCTTCTCTAGTTCTCTTCCTCTCTGTCTCTGCCATGCCGTCGCCTCATCTTCTCCACCAGATCGATCCGATCCAGCAGCGCTGCCGCCCCTAGGCGACCACCCTAGCCTTGCCTCGTCATGCGCGCATGCTGTCACCAGCCCCACGCGCACGCGCGCTTCTTCTCCGGTCGGCCAGCGCGCCTCGCTTGTCCTCGCTAGAGCGCGCGCCGTCCTCGTCCCCAGCCCACCTCGCTCGTCGTCACCAGAGCGCACCCGAGCCTTCCCCGCGCTGTCGCACCTTCAAGGACGAGGAGCCCCGGAGCCTTCCCCGTGCTGCCTCATCGGAGCGCGCCTGAGCCTTCCCGGCGCACGCTGCCTCACCAGAGCTCACCCGAGCCTTCCCGCGATGAGCGTCCCCTGCCCAAGCGACGCCACAGCGGAGGAGGAGCCCCAGAGCCATCAATTGGGTCTGTGTTTTACTTGTTTCGATTTATTGCGGCTTGACACCAATTGGGTTTGTGTTTCGAAGACGACGACTACCTAGGGCTCATTTGATCCCTTGTATGTGTCTGTCCTTGTATGTGCCTGTTAGTAGCATGAATCGATCATGAATGAACCATCAAACAAGGCAACCTAAACGACGCTCAGCGCTGGTGAAACCCCATTGGATCGGATCGACAAAGCGGCGACTTACGTGATCTTAGAAGATGTGTGAGGTCATGAGAGCATGTGTTTTTTCTCAATTTTGTCGAGCAGGTCACTTAGAATTAATTTTTCCATGAAACACCCACGAGCTCGCCGATGTCGAGCAGGTCACTTAGAATTATTTTTTCCATGAAATGAAATACTTAGAAATCATGCCTTTTATTTTTTAGAATTAATTTTTCCATGAAATGAAAAACTTTGAAAATAGTTAGAAAATTGTAGAAAATCCGTACTAGTTGAACTTGCGGACCGCGTTTATCTCGGCTAGCATGTTCTCTACCGAGCACTAACGGACGTCAAGGAGGAGCTTTGATTCTACGAGGGAGAGCGGCAACGGTCGTGGAAGACCGTGTTCCCTTCCTCGTAGAATCGGAGCTCTTCCTTGGCCAAGTACGGTGCCATTCAGTGGAGAAATGCTCGCCGAGATGATCACATAAGCAAGGTCAACTAGTACGGATGGTTATTTATTTAAACATGTTTTTGAGCTAGAATTTGATGGATATTTGATAACGTCAGACCTACAAATGTTACTATCCTCGAGGTGGCATGTCCTGCAGGAGTCCATTTTGTAGATATAGTTTTTATTTTTTATAGATATATCTAGTGGAGTAAAAGCTAGATGGCTACCCCAAGAGACAACATGGATGAAGAAATGATGAATATTATCAACACCGGCACTCAATTTGCCGATGGTGACCAGCAGGATGTAGATGACAGGAGTCAATACCTGGCTCTTGAAGATAACCAAGAAAATATTGTGCAAGAAAATACTTGCGAGGTATATATATTTATATATATATTTGAATATTATATATATATTTGAATATCTATCATCTATTATGTGTACACATGATATTTATTTATTCTTTTTTTATACGTAGCCCTCTGGATCGACGACCACAACGGCGAAAAGCAAAAATATTCGAGGCCCGAAAAAGCCATTGGAGGGGCGCTACATAATATCGGAATTCAATATCGAGACAGGCGAACCACTTGGTCCACATGCAAGGAAATTCGTGCAACACTGTGGGTACCTTATAAGGGACAGACTTCCGATCAGTGCCCATGAATGGAAGCAAAAGATCAACGAGCCTCATGTTAGTTTTGTCTCTGATCTTGATAAGAATTTAATTTGGGATGATATCCTTCAACATTTCACGTTGCAAGCAGATGATTATGATGATATCAACGATGATGAATTGAAGGAGCTAGTTCGAAAGTGGGCTATGAAGAAGATGGCTACACAATTCCAGACTTTGAAGAAATCCCTATACACGAAATACGTCAAGAAGAACCTAACACCCAATTTCAATACTAAGGGCCCGCTCGTGAAGTTGAGGCCCTACTGAAATGATTTTGTACAGTACAAGACATCAGAAGAGGGTGAGGAACGGGTGAGAAGGAACTAAGAGAATGCCCGACAGAAGGTATACCACCATGGCATGGGATCTGGTGGCTACGCGACTGCCATTCCCAGGTGGGAAAAAATAGAAGTGGACATTCTTTCCAAGCGTATCATACCAGAATCACTCAATTGGCCCAAACATGCGAAGAATTAGTTTTTCACTCATCGGAGAAGACTGGACCTAGAGACCGGGAAGCTGGTTCATGGCCCAAAACTCGAAAGAGCATCACAAAGATTTTCTTATGCTCTACAAGCTAAAGCTATTGGTGCGTTCAGACCCAATAGAGAGAAGGATGAACTGACGTATGCCATCAGGACTGCTGAACACAGTAGCCGAACGAGAGGTTTAGGACAGAACATTTCTTGGGAGCATGGTTTCCCTAACGACAGAGATACCTACAGACGCTGACAGAGAAGGAAGGATGAGGAAGCAGTGTGGATCAGTAGGTTGGAGGAATATGTTCGTGAGTCACGGGAGGCGTTGCTTCAAGCTAAGGAGCGTGAAAAAGACATGCAAGCTAGAATGCAGGATGAAATCATAAAGCAAGTGCAAATAGCAATGAGTGCCCAAAGGCAGGCATCAGATCAAGGAATCAACATTAATATTAGCCCCCCTAATCAGTTGAAAAGCAGCTGCGCTTCCACGGAGTTACCAAATCAAGATGACGCAATGCTACGTTTCCCCGTGGATGACATCACTGCACCGTTTACATCATGTGAGCTACGAATTCCAAAAGAGAATGCCACAATCATGGTGGCTCTCGGTGTTTTTTCTCCTCCAGATCCTACCAAGACACCAAGAATCCATGGGAAATATAATACCACCTGGATATGTTAGCGACTCAGTGGATAGAGTTGACAAAGGTTTTAGTGATCTGGCTCTTGACATTCCAAGAGGTGATGGGGAGAAGACTCTAGGAGAAGCAGAGAAGACATTCATACTATGGCGCAAGCGCTACATCATTATTCCCGGGGTCTCTAGTCCACCGCCGCTTCCTCAACTGCCAGACAATAGGTGCGGACAAAAGTGAACGAAACAATTTTTTCACTAATTTTCTATTGACATGCATGATTAATAATAACAATTTCTTATACCTAGTTATTCTTTTTTGTACTCACACAGCAGGGCCTCCGCCAACCTAAGTCCAATTATTCAATCTCCAGATCATCATAGTGCTCCGGGCAATGATTATGCAACGCCGCCACCGCCGCCACCTACAAGGAGGTCTCTAATGCCTCCAAGGAGGTCTCCAACGCCTGCCCCGCCTCCCTTTATGACCAAGAAGCAGCCAGCTCCTAAGAGGTCTGCCCCGCAAACAAAGTCGTTGGCCCACCAGCCGGCAAAGAAGAAAGCCTCCTCTAATCCAGTTATTCCCCAAAAACTGTCTTACGAGAAAAGTGAAAAGGAATTAAATCCTGCAGTATAAAAAGATGTGAAAAGTTTCTTCGAAAAAGTAAGAAAGCAACGAGAAGCGAGGGAGAACCCGGAGAAACCGTACTTCTACCTACCTTTAGATCTTCTAAGAAAGAAGGTGGACCAGAAAAAGCGGGAATCTCAAAAGACCCTGCCAAAATCAGACTACAAAAGATCTCTCACCAAGTCATCTGAGGCGGTGCAGAAAAAGACTAGAGTACGGAAAGGTGTTGCACAACTTGAACAACAATCACAACAATCAGTCCCCCCTCTTGTCATTCGTAATGAATATGGTTCAAACTTAGACTTACTGGACGTCGATTATGAGGAACTGGTTCGGTTTTATGAGGATACTAGTTTAGACCTTGCCCAAGTGCTCGCTGAAGGACCTTCTGCTCCGAAAGTGGATCCTTGGAAGAAATTTGAACATGGAAAGAGTCTATACAACCCTGAGGCCTTAGGTAAACTGGGTACGCAAATGTACCTGCTAAACAAGTGGTACATTGCGGCGTGTGAACGGAGGGAGACCTTTGTTTCTGTCAGAGTTAGAAACCAACATTACTTCCGTGGCGATGACATTATATATGTCGAGTTTTTAGAATTACACCAACTATGCCACCTGGACTCTCTCGACAAAAGTCTCATTAGCTGCTATTGTCTGTAAGTGTGATTATTTCTACTATTAAAGTGTATATATATAAAGCTACATGTATATATATAAATTATATATCCTCACACTATATTTTTATATATGCAGATATGAGATGACAGAACTCAGAAAGAGAAAGGATAAGATGTTGGTTTCGTTAATCCAAATGTCGTATTCAAACACCCTAATCCCCCAGCTCAATGGAAAGCTGAACTCGAGAAAAATCTCATGAGGTTCTTAGTGAACCAACAAAACAAGGACATACTCTTCCCCTACAAGTTCAAGTGAGTGTTAAATAATTAATGTCGATCATATGGACATTTGTTCAATTATTTGCTTACTAGCTAAGCTATCTCCCATATATATATATATATGTTGACTCTAGTTAATGTCGATCATATTTGTGTATAAAAACATATGCAGCAATCACTGGATATTGATGGTCATCGATATGGCCAATAGTCTATTGAGCATCTTAGACTCGTTAAGAAAAGCACAAACAGAGTACCAAGACATGATAGATATTATCCAAGGGTAATTTGTTCTCTCTAGCAACTATATATACCCCGATCTCTTAACTGCAACAATTATTAAAGGCCAAATTAATTTTTTATTTTATTGGGCGCAGTGTTTGGAAAAGTTTCATTGAGGAACACCACATGAAACATTGTAAAGCGCCACTGTATGTAATCGCACACAAAGTAAGTACTAGCTACATTTATATATATATAATTCAATTAACACCATGCATGCTTTCAATTCACCGGATCTTTTTTCTCGTAAAAGTGGGTTCTGAGGCAAGAACAACTACTGCGGATACTATGTTTGCGAGTTCATCATGGCGTACTAAAAAAGAACTCCTGAAGAGATCCTCAAAGTACGTTATATAAATATATTCATATATTCACAATTTCTTTTATTGCTCATATATATAAGTAATCACGTGACCAACACACATATATATATATATATATATGAATACTTTTCCTTTAACTTTTATTGAAGACTCTATGGTTGAAGGAAAAAGTCATACCACGTGACCAACTGAAAGCAATTCAAGAGACCATAGCAGGATTTCTTAATGACTAGGTCCTAAACGCCGCAGGCGAGTTCTACAATGACGTCAACGAAACATGGAAGCCAAACCAGATGGAGTGAATTTGTTATCCCAAGGATATGATAGAATATACAATGCAAGCTTTATTTGTAATATATATATATATACATTATATGGACATAAAATAACGTACAATATATGTATATGCATGTAATATATACGTTAGTTTCATACTTTAGTTTGTACAAAATATTTGAACATTATAAACGTGTAGAATACGTATATTATTAGCAGCATAGAATGCGTATTCAAAAAACTATTCGAAAACCAAAACGAATCATCATTGAAAATAGAAAAAAAAAGAAAATCTTTAGTCCCGGTTGGTAATACCAACCGGGACTAAAGGGCCGGCCCACGTGGCCAGGCCGGGAGGCCTCTTTAGCCCCGGTTGGTAGTCCCGGGCGAGAAACCGGGACTAAAGTGGGAGCCCTTTAGTCCCGGATTCGTGCTCCCGATTGGGAAACCGGGACTGAAGGGTTTCCCAACCGGGAGTACAGCCACTTTCTGTACTAGTGGGACGGGGTTGTGGTGGTCAATGAGGGTGGCCGTGTTGGATGGGGCTGGTTTTGAAGGGAAATGTTGGACTAAGTAGATGAGCGTGCATTGAATAGGAGGGAGGCAGGATGGATTAGGTTTACGGTTTATAAACAGTTGTGGGTACCTTTTTTCCATTTGCGTAAAATTTGACTCAACAAGATAATTGTTTTCCCTGTGCGTAACAATCAAACTGATAGGGCAATTACTCTTTTACATGGAATTCTTGTAGAATTAACGGGGCAAACAAATTTCCCTCTGTGTTTATTCACGAACAAGGAAAAAATTGAATCCTGTGCGTTTTTCATTGCCCTGTCATGATTATATAATCCAACATGTTAATCATGAATTTTCGTATCAATATAGCTAAAAAACAACACAAATGTTTGTCACCCATGGGGAAATTCGCGTTTCATAGATGTAATTTGTCACCCACAGTGATAGTAGTTCACAATAGGGAAAATACTTTTATTTTGTTTTATCAAAGTAATGGGCACACAAATTCAACACCGCCATTTATATTACCCAAAAACACACAACCATACATTAAATTCTTTATGGTGGTACATATATGGTTGCTACTATATGCTCTTGCTCATGCACCCCTAGACTCTGGTGCCGGCACAGGCGACCCTCTCTGGCCACCATTCAGTTTACCATCCGAAGAGCAGTCAGTCTGAATGCAATAGCAGATATCTTTGGTGTCGCAGATTCCACCCGAGTAGCCCTCAAGTAGGCACCGACCTTTGCAATCCGGGCGATCGCCGCCGCGGCATGAGCCAATCCGACTGCGCACAAACGGGTTGCATGGCGTCCATTTTACACCCTGTACGTCTGCTCAATCAAAAAGAGATTTGTTTTTAGCTGACATCACAAGCTGGAGGTAGAAGAAGACGACTAGAGGTGGAGTTGTTTATTACCTGATGGCAAAACGAGCGACAGTACTAGGACACATGTAGCTGCAGCGGTGATCTTGTTGCAAGCCATGGTTGCAATGTTAGTCTGTAGCTCTCGATCAGTTGATCTTTTTTTTCCCGATATTCAATCAGTTGAAATGGGAGAGCTATAGCTAGCTTGGATGGTAGGCCGGGGATGCATATATTTATACAGGATCATGGCATCCGAAATGCATTGTTTCCGTTTTGATAGAGAGTACCGATTCATTTGCTGCCTTGAACGCAGGGTGTACTGTTATTAATACTTTTCATTTAAAAGAAGATTTATTTGTAGTTTTGTACTGACAGTTACAAGGAGTTATTACAACTAATAATGTAAGAGCAGCGGAACAAGGAGGATTTTAATGTGCAGCTTGATAGTCCTGGCTGTGTTACTTCCAGTGCCTGTAGCCTGTAGGGCTGGTGTTGATGTGAGCTTAGAGATTACCAGGAAATAGCAGGAATTGAAACCTGACTTGTTATTATTCCTCTATGGAGTAATCAAATATGGACTCCTGCTAGTCTTTCTTGTATATATGTTTACATTTATTCTGATAAATTTAATATTTCTATTTGCACTTGCTTAGGGTGATTGTAGTCACAGATGGCATACTGTCTTACCAAAATACCGAATGACTAAGATGAGAGGCTTGGTATGCATTAAACACATTTAAAGACTACTAAAAATCACAAATCACAGCCAGATTGGACTGGTTTTTGGAACGGGCAATGGACAAGTGGCAGCATTGTACCTATTTTTTATTTAACACTCAATACCATTAACTGACAATGATATAGTGATGAAAAAAATGTATGCTTCAAAGGATGGAAACAATGACCTCAAATCTCAAGTATTGTGTCGGAAATTAGTTCTGGTAGAACCACCTAGTTTAACCCTGCGAACCACTTGACACTCGAAATGCTTAACCCATGGGAGAGCTGAGTCTACGGATCGATCAAGAGAGAGAGAGAGTAGTCCAGAGGCGGGCATCTCTTGGTTTTTTGTTGGGAAGGAGAGACCACTACAATACCACTACACCGTCCCTGCATTAAAACTACGCTTGCGGTTCTCTTAACTATCACCGCCAGTAGGTTAAGAAGCACCTGTGTTAATATATTGTTTCTACTAGCAGTAGCCTTAAGAAAACCGCCAGTAAAGATTTATTCATACTGGCAGTTTTCTTAACCTACTGGCAATACAAATAATTTGTAATCAATTTTTGAGCTTTTCAAATAATCTTGGATGGATAAATGATCTGAATAAAAGTTGTGCTACTTGAAAAGATCTAAAACTTTTTGGTTGACTACTTTTTATTTAAAAATAGTGTAGCATCTGAGATTATGTTTTATAAGATTAATTATTTTGAAATTCGTATTTAAAAAAAAATCAAATCACTTCGGATGATGGAAAAACGACCAAAGACAAAGTAGTTGCTCTTAATGAGATCCAAAACTTTTTAGTTAAAAGTTTCTGATAGAGTGGATACGTGGGCAACGTTTATGCCTTTTTTGTCCCAAAAGGCTATCAAGTGCGGTGTTTTGGGTAGTAACAGGGGAGGCACAAGGTCACATGTTTGATTTCTGGCAACCACAAGCGTGGAAAACAGCGTGAGTCGGTTTTTAAGTGGTGCCCGCTAATTTTCACGGGCCTTTTACACTTAGGGTTAATAAAAACCGCTAGTCAAAAACATTTTCTGTACTAGTGGAGGTATTTTACAAGATTGTAATAATTGGTCTCATTATCTCTAAACTCTGTTCCCATTATCTAAGAAAAAGTTTACATGCATAGAGAGTATACTAGTGATAGCTTAATAATTTTTGTGTCTCAGATTGGAGCGTCAGGGTGCCACGTTGGCGAGCAGCTCGCTAAGAAGGGAAGGGCACCTGGTTGTCAGACGCTGAAACTCGTCACTATCCATGATCGCCTTTAGATTCCGGGAGTCTTGAGAAACTTGAAGCACGCCTCTTTCCGCCCTCTGAAGCCATACTGCTCCGCAAGGTCCAGTGTAGTCGCTGCCGTGCCGGTGTTAATGTTGTCGCAAAGACGGTCCTCGCAGATGAGCTTCAGCCTCTCCATGCCGTACTTATCCGCCGCCACAATCAGATGCTGAGCTACGGCCGGCTCGTCGCTGCTGTCCATCTCCGGTAGCGAATCTGTGTAGACAAAGTGCAGCATGGCTCTGGACACTCTCGGGTCGACGTCATCGATGCGTACGTGGCTCGTGGTCGTCTCCTTCATCTGGCCAAAGAGCTGCGCCATGAACACCGGCGACCGAGCGGCGAGCACGGGCCAGTGCGCGGCGAAGGTCTCCTCGCCGACCTGGAACGTGACGTCCGTTCCCACGTGGGACTCGAGGAGGCGGCCCATATGCTGGTGCATGCCTGATGGTGGCACGGTGACAACTGACAACCCGCGGGATGCTGCCGGTGCGGACCGCCGTGCAGACGTTGACGTCGCATCTGACTCTGAAGCAATCATCCTTGAGATAGTCTGATTCCTCCCGGGTCTTCCTCTTGATGAATTTAGTCTGATTCCTCCCGGGTCTTCCTCTTGATGAATTTTGCACATCCCCATCCGTCTTCTTGGTTGAAAATGCGAACCGTGTCGTGGCGAGAACGATACGACGGGACTCCGACGCGATCGAGCAAACTGAACTCCCAGATTGCCTCGACGTCCGTGCCAGGGTTGTGGTTGAGGTACAGGAAGAAGCCTATCCAGCCGGAGGGTTTCGTGCAGTCTCCGTCAGGGAAGTACCTGATGACCCTAGGATGCCCGTCGACGTCGAACGGGTCGGATGTGATGAAACTGTCGTTGCCGAGTCCCTTGATCCGGGAGTACCCATCGATCTTGTGCACGTGCTACCCCTTGACGACCTGGACGACGATGCCGGACGCGCTGACGCTGTGCGCCATGCCGCCCCCAAGAACAGAGCCCGGCATATGTGTACGGAAGGAGTTGTAGGGTTGCTGGCCTGGCCACAATGGGAAATCGACGGAGATGAGAACATGAGATCAATCGATAGGCTTTTATATTACAACTCAAGACGGCCACGGGAAGGTATTTGATTGGGTTATATGTCTAGTCCGGAAATCATCGGCTCCGCTACGCCAAGGAAACCCTTGCGCTCACCACCCTGACAGCCTTTTTTTTTTACATTAGATACCTACTGGCAAATGTGACCATGTGTTGTAACGAACCCAATACATATAGAAATCGAACTCGGGATGATCGCTAGAAAATATTATCTGAATTTCTATATTTTTAATTAATTGGTGCACTTATAACAACGGTTCATCTAGCTACCTTACATACTTTATTATTCACATGTGTATATTACAATATGCCGCCCCTTCCCTCTCCACGTAGGACTGATGGCCCAGATCCGCGCATCCAAATCACCACAGCCCCTCGACCTTCGGGTCGTCACCCGTGTGGTGTGGCGGGTCATGGAGCACCGGGCATCGCGCCTGTTAACTTCACCTGCTGGCACGTCAACCAATGATTGTAAAAAGACTACACCACGGGTCAGCTGGAAGGGCACATGGAGAAACCGCCCCGCCTGCTGACAAGCAGGCCCCACGGCGGCCTCACGAGCTACACCAGCCTCTTCGCTAGTAATTCTGGAGCCCGACCAATGCGCGCCCCGTGATCGCTCCCTGAGAGCAACAAAGATAGGAGCAGACGGCACTGAGTGGTGCACCCAACGAGTGCAACCCGAGCATAGGGCACGGAATGCACCCGGCAATCGTAAAGTGCAGCCTGGGACAAGGAGGCCTGTCATCAAGCCCTCACACGGGAGTGGGACACCGAGCGTTGGATTGGCACTAAGCCAGCGCTCCGACGCCATGCCGCTTGACCCAAACGAGGCCAAGATAAGTAGGGTGCCCCACGCGGGCCTAGAGCTAGCGACTCCCCGACGGGCCAGCTAGACCCTCGCTCAGGCCTCCTCATATGATGCTCGATTCCAGCATCGCTCAGCTTAGATGCCGTGCGCAGACATAAAGGCTCGGGAACCGCTAGAAGGACGTCTGACCCAAGACCACCAGGACTCTGTGCACACCGATTGACTAACCCCGTCATCAATGATCGGGCTCAACCCCTCGCCATCACGGTGCAAGCCCCTATCGGCCACTCCTTCAACAGGGTCATGGAACCGGCGTGACACAACATGACACGGGACTTCAACTACTCTTGGGGCAAAGGCTCTAGGGCCCACTCATTAGCCCCTCCAAGTGGGGGCTCCTTGGCAATAGAGGAAGCCTTGAGATGGTTCACCAGGGGAGGCCGCTCTGCCACAAACAGCCTATGACGGGTAAGTGCCAAAACAATGGCAGCGACATCCAGAGATGGTTGTGGCTCTGTCGAGTCCTCTCTACACGACAAGGCGAGTTCCTTGAAGGCCGCGGCAGAGGACTCATGCATCCTGGTGCATAGAGCATAGACTATAACCCAAACCGACCTATACACCGGCCCTCTATAGAATATAAGGGGAGGGACGACTTGTGTAGAAGGGGGCGATTTCCAAGAGAAATATAGAACCTCAGCTAGAAAAGACCGATGCCTAACTCACTGAGGAAGAAAACTGACAAAGACTAGGACAGCACCGAGCGATCCCCTACCAAGCTCTCTCAATTTCCACCGTTGTAACCCCCGATTGGGCATTCCTTAATGCAAAGATTACTATACTACTGGACGTAGGGCTGAAAATCCCGAACTAGAATTTTGACCTTTTCATGTTTTGAGTGTCCGAGCCAACGGAGACCCAAACATCGACCTCCGACGAACAACCACGATGCTCGCCACAATTACTACGAACTTGCGACAGTGTCGCACAGGAAAGGAAAAGCAAAGGTTGGACAAGATGGGACAACTTTCAATAAATTCAGGAGTAAATGGCTATTAATTCATCATTCATTACTGTGTTACCAGCTAGGGACGGGTGGGGGGTATTGGGGCACTTTGGACATTCCGCGCGCGCAATCAAGCTACTCTACTGAAGCCGTAGGGGGCTCTGTCTCTTGGGACCACGATTATCCATCCTCCTCACAGCGGCGGAGCCAGCCCCACGAGGGTTCCTTCCTGTCCAAACAGCCTTGCGACACCGCTCGATCTGCAAAGACACAGGATCAATGTTACCTCTGCTGACTATTGTTGGGGACACCGCTCAGGGGAAAAAATGATGAGGCGCCCTTCTGGGGGTGCCGCTGTTGAAGGTGACGAGGGTCCCGCCATGGATAGCCCTTGAGGTGCGGCGGACATAGGCACGCTGGCTGCACCCTTGGGTGTGAGGAAAAGAGCCGTCAAGGGTTCAGCTATGAGACGAGACTAGGACCGGGTAGCGATCAAGGTGCACCCCCCCAGGTGCCCCCCCCACCCCCCCCCACACACACACACCAACACTTGATGAAATCTAAAACTTTCTAGTTGAAAATTTATGGTGGTACAGGGAATATGAAGAAACTGTTTATACCATCTAGTCACAAGAGATTATGAGGTGCACACGCGAGGCCTGAGGTCGCTGGTTTGATTTCTGGCCATCACACGTGCGAACTTATTTTGACTCACACTGATAGTTCCTAAATTTCACCGCCAGTAAAAATATTTTCTGTACTAGTAGAAGTATTTTGCAAGGTTGTAATAATTAATCTCATTCTCTCTAAGCTTTGTTTCCATATCTAAGAAAAAGGATACATGCATAGAGATTAGTGATAGCTTAATAATTTTTCTGTCTCAGATTGGAGCGTCAGGGTGCAACGTTGGCGAGCAGCTCGCTGAGAAGGGAGGGGCAACTGTTCGTCAGATGCTGAAACTCATCACAATCCATGGTCGCCTTTAGATTGCCCGGAGACTTGAGAAACTCGAAGCACGCCTCCTTGAGCCCTCTGGAGCCATGCAGCTCCGCAAGCACCAAAGTAGTTGCAGCCGTGCCAGTGTTAATGTAGTCGCAAAGCCTGTCCTCGCAGGTTAGCTTCAGCCTCTCCATGTCGTATCTATCCGCTGCAACAAGCAAATGCTGAGCCATGGCCCGCGCGTCGTCGCCGCTGTCCATGTCAGGCAGCGAGTCTGTGTAGATGAAGTGCAGCATGGCCCTGAACACTCTTGGGTCCATGTCATCAATCCGTACGTGGCCCGTGCTCCTTTCCTTCATTGGGCCAAACAGCTGCGCCATGAACACCGGCGACCGAGCGGCGAGCACGAGCCGGTGCGCGGCGAAGGTCTCCTCGCCGACCTGGAACGTGACGTCCGTTCCCACCTGGGACTCGAGGAGGCGGCCAATGTGCTGGTGCATGTCTGGTGGCGGCACGGCAACGGACCGCGGGATGCGGACTGCTGTCGTGGAGACGGTGACGTCGCATCTGACGCTGAAACTGTCGTCCTTGAGATAGGCTGATCCCTCCAGGGCCTTCCTCATGATGAACCTTCGGCACCCAAATCCGGTGTCTGCGCACTTGAAAGTGCGTGCCGTGCCCTTGCCATAGGAATACGACGGGACTGGCTCGCCGGCGCCGTCGAGCAAGCTGAACGCGTAGCTTGCCTCGACGCCCGTGGCATGGTTGTGCTTGAGGTGCAGGACGATGCCTATCCATCCAGAGGTCTTTGGGGTGCATCCATTAGGGTAGTACCTGATGTCCCAAGTAATCCCGCCGACGACAAACTCACCAGAGCTGATGAATTTGCCGCTGCCGGCCGATGCGTTGACCCGGGAGTACCCATCAATCTTGAGGACGTGCGACCCCTTCACGGTCTGGGCGACGATGGCGGACGCGCTGACGCTGTCGCTCTGCGCCACGCCGCCGCCGCCAAAAACAGATCTCTCCATGTGTATGTAATGAGTTGCGGGTTGCTGGACAGAATGGGAAATTGAGGGAGATGAAGATGAAAGCTATAGGCTAGCTTTGACGACTCGAGATGGCCGAGTATGCAAATCGATCGGCGGCGCTCGGCAGCCACCGTGAGATGTGGACAGAGGCGGTGGACGAAAGACGGCAAGGTTTGGTTTATATGTGACCCTGCCAGCCAGGAGAGGAG
This sequence comes from Miscanthus lutarioriparius, assembly GCA_904845875.1. Classification (NCBI taxonomy): domain Eukaryota; kingdom Viridiplantae; phylum Streptophyta; class Magnoliopsida; order Poales; family Poaceae; genus Miscanthus; species Miscanthus lutarioriparius. Next base: position 24,166,365 of record CAJGYO010000010.1, read on the forward strand.
TACCGGAAATTGAGTAGTAGTTGTCTATTAATTTTGGCCCAAGTTGCTAGTTCGGTCTATAGGGCCTAAGCCCAGTAGTTTATTTGAGTTTTCTTCACCTTTCCAATTTCTCCCGTGTTTTTTTAAATAATGGAAAGTATCCGGCTTCATCTCTTGAAGCCAAGTGAATCGGACTAATTTTCACGTAAGTTGAAAACACATAAAAACAAACCGACTCAAAAACCAATCCTAGCATTATCTCGCCATCTAAAAGAAGCAAAGAACTGCATGGCCGCAGTTTGTAGCGCCCGACAAACTTGGGAGAAGTGATCCTTGATTTCATCACACCTTTGCAACCATGATCAATGTCGTAGTTAGTGCATTCCTTTGAATAAAACCTACAAAAGAGATTAGGGTTGGTATTTCTCAAAAACCATGTCAATTTTTACTAGCCATATGGTCCAACAAATGGCTGCTCCACCTGTCGATACTCGATAGCAATGTTTTATTTGATCTACCCCTTTGTTTGTGCCAATCATGAAAGATATCCATTACATTCAAAGTGGTTTTGAGACCCAAAACAAGATGTATCGCCCACCACGAGAACTTAGCATACAAACACTCCAAGATTTGTCGCCACTCAAATTTCTTTTTGATAAATTATCTTTAGTTAAAACTATCCTTCTCTTAATAAACAACTGAAAATTTTTAGTTTTGAAGCCCCGTATTGACATATGGTATTTATACATGGATATGAACCTACCATTACACTAAGGAGCCAAAAGAATCTATCTCATCCAACTTGTAAGTTAATATTCATGACTCTTGCTACTAAGTTATTCCACTCAACCCCCTTAATTCCCACTCAATTTGTCATGTGTTATATGTTTTATTTATCTATTTTGTAAAATATACTCCCTCCGTTCCAAATTATAAGACGTTTTGGCATTTAGATTTTACTATGTACTTAAATATACCCTATGTCTAGATACATAGTAAAAGCAATTTATCTAAAAAGCCAAAATGTCTTTAATTTAAAATATACCCTTTGTGTAGTTATAATAAATTCATTTATTTCATGACTTTTCAAAAATGTTATCTGAATTTTTATATTTTAGTTGTTCCCCGTATACAAACTATTCTTCTACCTTACGTACTTTATTGTTCACCTGTGTATATTACTATGTTCAATGGCCTGTATAATCAATTTATGCCAAAATTTTCTTCTCTACCTTAACAAAAACTTCTTTTCAATCTTGGATATTTTTCCATAATCGAGAAAATTTTCCCCTTAGAAAGTTTTTCTTGTGTGGCAGAACCATTTTGTACTTACAAATTCCTTTTAGTAAAGAAAATGATACACTTTCAAGAGAAAATATTGAGAAGTAAGCATTTAACTGGTTAAGTTCCTTGTGGTGGAACATGTGTTCACCTGGGTTTAAGTTCTCAGTTTGACGTGGGTACTCCCATTTTCATTGATTTTTTTCAATATTTAATGGCACTTTTCTTTCAACGGTGAAGGGAATACTTTTATCCCACCTCTGCAAAAAAAAAAGGAATTGTCTGCACAAAAATCATTTTTGAAGTAGTGGAAACAGACAGTAGGGCACTTAATATGCATCCCACATCTCGTCATGGTCTGTCAACCCCATTGGAATTTATAAATCATTTTAGGAAATACTGCTTAAATTTGTAAAAATCTATTTCATGTAATGGAATTGACGTGTTCATATTCTTGCTAAATTTGCCCATGATAGTCCATGCATCTAGACATAGAAAATAAATATGCAATTATTACCATATGCCATTGTCATCTTTCCTGAGGACCATCACTAACTTGTTAAAACTCTTTGGCTAGGCTTGTTTGGTGCTCCCGCTTCTCCGCTACAATAGTGTTACAGATGAAGAGGAAAGAGAGGCGGTGGTGGTTGACTCGATGGGATGGTCGGTTATCTAAGATAATAGGTTTTCATGTTATTACGTTAGGATATTTAAAAAATTCTAAATTCCATAGGATATTTAAAAATTCTTAATCAGAATTGCCAACGAACAGGGCATCACACGAGATGTGGCAGAAACAGACTTGATGATGTTGAAAATGGCTTTGGAGGGCTACTGTTTTAGACATGCCCCCAAATTTGGAGTTATACATGAGTTAAAGATCATAATAGCTAGTTCTTTTACCACTTTCCATGTTAAGTATTGTTCCCGTGTCTGTAACAAAGTCGCCCATACATAATACCGTGGCTCATTGTGGTAAGTGTTCTCAATCTTTGAGCCCGGATTGGGATAGAACACATGAGGGTGTGGAGAGCCTCCTGTGCAAAGATGTTTCTCGGTCCATGATTCAATGGAATGTCCTATTCCTCTCAATATATATATATATATATATATATATATATATATATATATTAATACTTAGGATTCAATTGAAATATAAGGAATAACCGAATTAAGTTCCAATAATTGATATGCGTATTACATCTAATGGCATTAACAGAATTGTGAAGACATAACATTTCACTTGGTACTAGGAGTAATAGTAGATAAGTACCATGCATAGAGAATAAGCATATGTTATTATGCAAATAAGAGTAGTGCACTACCGGATTCAGCTTCTTTGCCGAGTGCCGGCCGATATACACTCGGCAAAGCCTTTGCCGAGTGTTACACTCGACAAAGGGCGCTCGGTAAATAGTTTATTGGCAAAGACCTCTTTCTCGAGTGCACTTTATCGGGCACTCGGCAAAGCCTTTGCCGAGTGCTAATCTGACACTCGGCAAAGAAAAGTTGCCGTGACGGCGAGCGCCACCATGACGGCGGCTTTGCCGAGTGTCAAGGTCAAGCACTCGGCAAAGGTTGCCTCTTTGCCGAGCGTCGTTGACTCAGACACTCGGCAAAGGTGGCCACTGTGTCGAGTGCCACCGTCAAGGCACTCGGCAAACAGGCGACCTTTGCCGAGTGCTTGGCCCGTGGCCCTCGGCAAATCTGTGATGTTTGTCGAGTGCAATGGCCTGTGCACTCGGCAAAGCATGTTCCCAGGTATGTTCTCAGGTCGTCACTTTGCCGAGTGTCATGGCCATTGCACTCAGCAAAGTGACTGAAAACAACCTTTTTATTTGTTTGTTACATTCCATCCAAACAAACAGAAGATATATATAACAAACATCACCAACATCACATATATATCATCAACAACACATATATATCACCAACACCACATATATATCACAAATGTCACATGTCTCGCAATATATCACAAATAAGTTCACAAGTAATCCAAGTGCTCCATCATCTACAACCACAATTACAAATACAAGTACCATTAACAACCACAAGTGTCATTACCTAGCTTCCTCATCCCACCGCCCACCTTCTTTGTTCAATCACCTGCAATTAAAAAGAGTAAACCAATATGCACAGATAAACAAGAAGTACTTAGAAAGAGATGCAAAATAAACAAAACGTAATTACAAAATAACATAGTATTACATGTATTAGAAATAATCTTCATGATCGGGATTAGCTGGATCATAAGTCTTATCATCACTATCAATCATGTCGAAATAATCAACACTATCCGAATGAGCAATGTTGCCATTGTCATTGTCTAAATGTAATCGCTCAAGCATTTGTAAGTCCTTCACATTTTGCACCTCATCTCTAGCGTCCTCTTCAATAACCATTTCATTGTCTACTTCCATTCCGATCGCTTCGGTTAAGCCTATCTCAAACCCCCCTTCTAGTCCCTCTTCTTGAAAGAACTCTCTGTCATATGTGTTTGGGTCTAAGTTGTAATCTTCATCATTTGGGACAGGCACTTTACCGTGTGGCGATACCCTGTGCACAATATCCTAACCCCTATGATGACTTTTGGTTTGACACGCATATGGGGGATAATAAACTTGCGTGGCCTATTGAGCCACAATATAGACATCGTCTCCTGATAAGACGGAATCCTGTCGAATTTCGACTAGCCCAAGATTAGAATATGTCCATCTCGTTACTTTAGGATCAAACCAATGGCATTTGAATATGATGGGATTAAAAGGTTTGGAACTATGAAACTTGAGTTCATATATTTCTTCAATTCTTCCATAATACTCGACCTCATCAACACCGGGCGTAAAAACTCTAGAACTTGTGGATCTTCGATTGGGCCGACTCTGCTCGTAGCTTGTTGTGCGAAAGCGATATCCATTCACGCCATAACCGAAAAATGACCTGACCCTATAGGCAAAGCCATCGGCAACCTGTCTCAACTCAGCACGCATAGACGCATCCCTCTGGCCCTGCAAGCTCAAGCATGATACATCGTTATATTATCCGCACGTACGAGTAACCTGGAATGTCAAACTAAGTACGAGCTAAATTGGACGGTACCTTCCGTTTGAACCAAGAAATGAAATCGGGCATTCCATTTCCCGCACCCTGTCTAAGAAGGGTATCTACTTGCTACGGGGTAGGATCCCTTGATTGACGCCAGAATTCATGAAGAAATTTCCTGTACCAACGAGAAACAAGGGGGTTGGATGCAGAATAGTGACGGCGTATTTAACAAGTTCGTTGAGAACTTACTGCATGTACGATGCCACTTCATCAACGTTGGTCAACACGTATAGCATGATATGGCGCCACTCTTCATGATTCAAGGTCTTGGGGGTCGATGCACTTGCGCTTCTGCGTTGCCCTCGGAAAAGGCTGAGGTTCGATTCATTTTCGCCAGCATTGTAACGAGGGGATGGATTATGCACGCTAGGGAGGTTGTCACCATAGTATGTTGTTGTGAAGTTCGCCACCTCCTCAAGAATGTATGCCTCTGCAATGGAAGCCTTGATTTTGCATTTATTTCTACATTTCTTTCGAAGAACCTTTAGACATCTCTCGATTGGATAGCACCAACGGCCCTGCACGGCCCCCCATTCATGCCTCATACGGGAGGTGCAAAATCAAATGCTGCATCAGATTAAAGAAGTCGGGTGGAAAGATCTTCTCCAACTTACAGAGCAACAAAGGTGCCATTCTTTCCAAGTCAGCAATCATGGTCCAATATAACTCCTTGGCATAAAGCTGGTGAAAGAAATGGCCCAACTCTGCCAGCACTAGCCAGACATGCTCAGGGACATAGCCTCGAACCATCGCTGGAAGAAGCTGCTCAATCCATATGTGGTAGTCATGACTCTTCATCCCTAAGACTCGCATAGTAGATAAGTTCACTCCCCTCCTCAGATTAGCTGCATACCCATCAGGGAACATTAATGTCTGGATCCTTTCTAGTACTTCCCTCCTTTGGGGCTTGCTCAAGACAAAATTGGCCTTAGGCCTTCTCCATGTCTTGCCGCGACTAGGAGGCTTCATATGTTGGTTTGGTCTATCGCATAACGTTGCCAGATCCACTCTAGCCTTAATGTTGTCCTCTGACTTGTTAGGAATGTCCATGATTGTTGCCCAAAGTGCCTCGGCGACATTCTTTTCAGTGTGCATTACATCAATGTCGTGTGGAAGGAGAAGGTCATCAAAATAGGGGAGCCGAGTCAAGCCTGACTTATGAGTCCACATATGTTGCTCTCCATATTCCACAAAACCACCTTCTGGATTGACCATGAGACCATCTATCTATTCACGAACCGCGGCACGAGTCATTATCGGTGGTGTAGGGTCTATCACTACAACACCTTTCGTAAAGTTCTTGATGTCTCGTCTGAATGCATGGTCAAGAGGGAGGAATTGCCGATGTTTGTCGAACGATGAATACTTGCCACCCTTCTACAACCAAATGAACCTCAGACCTTCCTTGCATACTAGGCATGGGAACTTCCCGTGAACACACCAGGCGTAGAATATCCCATACGCCAGGAAGTCTTGCAGGGAGTAGTGGTACCAAACATGCATTTTGAAGTTTTTCTTTGTAGCTCGGTCGTATGTCCATACCCCTTCCTCCCAAGCACGGACAAATTCATCAATCACAGGCTCCATGAACACACCCATATTATTCCCCGGGTGTCCAGGAATTATCAACGACAAGAATACGTTCTGTCGTTGAAAGCATACGCCGAGGGGGAGATTGAGGGGGATAACGAACACGGGCCAACATGTGTATGGGGCAGCCATCATTCCATAAGGATTGAACCCATCTGTTGCCAGCGCAACACGTACCTTACGAGCCTCTTTAGCTTTCTCATGATGAATGCCATCAAAGTGGTTCTATGCTTCACCATCGGATGCATGTACCATCCTATCAGCATTGTATCGTTTGCCATTTTTGTGCCATGTCATCTATTTCACGGATTCCTTGATCTTGTATAGCCGTTGGATCTTGGTATGAACGGAAGGTGCCGTAGGATTGTCACGGGAATGTCAAGCTGCCTGTTCTGGCCATCACCAGAATCTACCTCTAGAAACCTAGAGGATTTACACTTTGGACAGTACTTTGCTTCCACATATTCTTTCCTAAATAGGACGCACCCCTTCGGGCAAGCATGTATCTGCTCATACGGCATCTTAAGTGCACGAAGGAGTTTATGTGACTCGTACATGCTCTTTGGCAGAAGGTGGCCCTCCGGAAGCAGGCTGCCAATAGCTGTCAACATACCATCGAAGGCATCTCGACTCAAGCTACACTGGGACTTTAACGCCATTATGCGTCCAATGGCATCCAGTTGAGAAACCTTTGTCTGGCCATGAAGGGGTTTCTGTGCCGCGGCAAACATGTCGTAGAACGCCTTTGCAGTTGAGTCTGGCTCCTCCTCTATACGTCCTTCAGCGAACTGTGCCTCGTGATAGTCATTTAACATGTCTGCTACCTCGGCATCAGCATCATAATCCTCGACGTGTGGTCTCACCACCTCCTCTCTCATACGATCGGCTTCACCATGGTAGACCCACCGGGTATAGTCTGCCATAAATCCATTCTTCCAAAGATGTTCCCCCATGACCTTCTTCGTTTGTCTTTTCCTGTTTGCACATTTGCTGTAGGGACAACAAATTTTACTCGCTCCTTTAGCAGCCACGCCAAATGCCTGTTCCAAGAAAGTATCGGTCTTGTCGATCCATTCATTCGTGACCTGACCCTGACTTGGGCGGCCCATGTACATCCACTCACGGAAATCCGTCCTCTAACATATATAGCAGCAAGTAATATAAACATCAATTGCATCTACACGACGTTCCTACTATCTAATAGGTGAGGATAGGTCCTAATCCCACGCACGGATCCGTAGATGAGGTTAATTTTCATGCTCTACTCCTATCCGAGACAGATATTCGACAGCACCTCCCCGCTGTTCTCCAAATACACGTCCTGCCAGGGAGAGTGTGTATCCGGAGAACAACAGGGAGATGATGCCGAAACTCTGTCTTAGATCGGAGCAGACCATGGAAACTAACCCCACCTACGCATCCGCGGGCTGTCCAAAAAACGTGGACAATTCCAAACAGATATGGTTTTAGATATGGAAATATCTGCATATTTTCAACCGTATCTCTTTCTAACGGGAGACGCCTAACTGGGTTACGTGATCTACGACCATGATACGGAAAGAGGGGTTATACATAGGGTGGCGGTGGAGTCAGGCTAGCGGGGCCATGGCGGGTCGGTGCAGTGGTGAGGTGACGCGGTGCAGGCAAACCCGCAGCGGCGCGGAAGGCGATCGGGGTCACCGACGTACTCTGGCTCTACTCCGACCGGCTCTTCTCTGCAAAAAAAGAAACATAAAACTATCAATACAAAATTTCGATAGCACCTCCCCTGCACGGTGAAGTTTCCAAACCAACGGCACAATGGCCGACATGCACATATATATGAACGGCACGATGACCGACATGCACAAGATTATATCCAACCATAGAAGAGGAAATGTACAATTGGTATTGTAAATCGAGACCGTATATAATTGGTATTGTATAAAATTGCTACTGCCATCTACTAAATATACATTGGGTCCAAATATGCATATCGTTTCCAAAAATTGACTAAATAAAAATAGAGTAGGTAGAGCATACCTCCGGTTGAGGCTCGTGGAGGACGGCGCCGGTGCAGCTTCCATGCAAGGGAGAGGGCCGTACGCGCAGGCGTTGCTGCTGCCGGTTGCGTGAGGGTGAGGCACGACGCGAGGGAGTCTCCTGGTGAGGCTCTAGGCGGACGTCACTGGTGCATCTGCAGTGCGAGGGAGAGGGCTGATGCGAGTGCGTGGGTGCTGTGGGGTTGCGCGGAGGACCGGCCGGTGCGGCCGCGAGGCCGCTGCGTGGAGGGCAGGCCGGGGCGGCTGAGAGGACTACGCCGTAGATTGAGCGGACCGGGACAGCGGAGAGGACCGGGACGGCGGGCACGATGGCGCCTTCTCCTCCTTCTTCCTTCTTCCTTCTTCCTCCTCCTTCTCTTCCTCCTCCCTCCTCTCCTCCTCCTCCTCTCTTTCTCCTCCTCCTCCGGCGGCGCGGGCGTGGGTGACGGCGGCGGCGCTGGCGCGGTCTACCTACGTGCGTGTGTGCTTGTGTGCGGTGTGTGTGGGCCGGCTGGGCCGAAGTGGTTAAATCCCGCCTTTGCCGAGTGCCCCTGATCTGGCACTCGACAAACTATTTTTTAATTTTTTAAAATTCTTTGCCGAGTGTCACACGGCCGGCACTCGGCAAAGAGGGTTTTTTTTTAAATTCTTTGCCGAGTGCCAGAGGTCCTGGCACTCGGCAAAGAGGCTCCTTTGCCGAGTGTCTTCTCCTGACACTCGGCAAAGTGGTGATTTATCGAGTGTCATTTTTTGACACTCGGCAAACTATATTTTTTTTCACTTTTGACCGCCAAACTTTTTCTGCAGTCCTCATACAATACCTGGTACTCCATGTTCCAATGTGGCACATTTCTCAGAATTTTTCTATATTTCTTTAATTTATTTCATTTAATTGAATTTTCTTGGATAATTCAAATTATAACCGCTAGTCATTCGAATAATGAAAAAATGAATGGAAAAATGATATTCATGTTATTTAGTATAATGTGAGGCCGTATCTAGGAACAGACCACCAATTTCGAACATCTTGTTCACGAAACATGACCACGAACTTGCGGTCGAGTTGTTTTCAAATTCTATAAAAAGCAAACGAAGTCCGAAAATCATGAAACTTGTCAAGATGTGATGATATCATTTGTGGAGGCTGTGATAAAAATTTGAGGAGGTTTCGCGCAAGTTGTCACGTACGATGCTTGCCACCTCGTCGGCCTCTTCACGAAATCATGAAACTTCTTCGGAGATTCTTCGGTTTGCAAGCATCGTACGTGACAACTTGCGCGAAACCTCCTCAAATTTTATCACAGCCTCCACATATGATATCATGACATCTTGAGAAGTTTCATGATTTTTTGAATTCATTTGCTTTTTATAGAATTTAAAAACAACTCGACCGCAAGTTCGTGCTCATGTATCGTGAACAAGATGGTCGAAATTGGTGATCTGCTCACATTATACTAAATAACATGAATATCATTTTCCATTCATTTTTTTCATTATTCGAATGACTAGCCGTTATAATTTGAATTATCAAAGAAAATTCAATTAAATGAAATAAATTAAAGAAATATAGAAAAGTCCGAGAAATGTGCCACATTGGAACATGGTGTACCAGGTATTGTATGAGGACTGCAGAAAAAGTTTGGAGGTCAAAAGTAAAAAAAATATAGTTTGCCGAGTGTCAAAAAATGACACTCGGCAAATCATCACTTTGCCGAGTGTCAGGAGATGACACTCGGCAAAGGGTTAACGGTGGCTGCCAGCCGTTAACGGCGGTGGCCCTTTGCCGAGTGTTCTGGTTTGCCGAGTGCCCGACACTCGGCAAACCTGGTCTTTGCCGAGTGTTATTGTTTGCCGAGTGCGCGGCACTCGGCAAACCAACTCTTTGCCGAGTGCCAGTTGTTTGCCGAGTGCTTTCTCTCTGGCACTCGGCAAATAGCCTCTTTGCCGAGTGCCCGATAAAAAGCACTCGGCAAAGTATGAGACACTCGACAAAGAAGCCATCTCGGGTAGTGGTACTCTGCGTGTTCACATCATGGAGCAACGTTGGCTAGCAATTCGTTTAGAAGAGAGGGGCAACTGCTCGTCAGATACTAAAACTCATCACTATCCATGATCTTCTTTAGATGGCCTGGTGACTTGGGAAACTTGAAGCATGCCTCCTTGAGCCCTTTGCAGCCATGCTGCTCCGCAAGCACCACTGTAGTTGTTGATGCAGTTGCAAAGCTTGTCCTCTCACATGAGTTTCAGCCTCTCCAGACCATATCTATCAGCTGCTACTAGTAGATGTTGATCCATAGCATAGGTATCACGCTTGTGCATCTTAGGCAGTGAGTCAGTGTAGATAAAGTGCAGCATAGCCTTGAAGACTCTTGGCTCCATATCATCAATCCGTATATGTCTGTTCTTCTCCTTCATCGGACCAAGGAGTTCTGCCATGAAGACTGAGGACCGGGCACCGAGGACAAGCCTGTGAGCAGCGAATCTCTCCTCGCCGACTTCAAATGTGACATCAGCTTCCACCCCTGATGACAGGAGACGGCCTATATATGCTGGTTCATATCTGATGGGGGAACCATGACAAAATGTGAGGTGCCCTCTGTGGAAATCTCTTTCAAGACAGTGACATCACACCTGATTCTGAAACAGTCATCCGTCAGATAGGTTGATTCCTCCAAGGCCTTCTTCTCAATGAAATCTTGAATTCCCCATCCTTCGTTTCTTCTGTCGAAAGTATTTATCACGCTGCCACCTTCAGAATATGATGGAACAGGTTCTCCGACATTATCGACTAAACTGAAATTTATGATTGCATCGATGCCCGTTGCATTCTTTTGATCCAGGTGCAGGGAGAAGGATATCCAACCAGAGTATTCTGTGCCATCGCCATGAGGGTAGTACCTGATAACCCAAAGATAGCCTCCAATGTCAAACTTGTCAGACTTGATGTAACCACCATTGCCAAGTCCCTTTGTCCCGGAATACCCATCTATCATGAGCACGTATGACCCCGTGATGATGTGGGCGACAATGGCAGAAGAGCTGTGTGCTGAACTCTTGACGGTGTGCGCAACAATGGTAGAAGAGCTGTGCGCTGAGGTGTCCACTGGCACCTCTAGCCGACCGATAACCGAGCTTGACGACATATGCCTGTCCCCCAAACCAAGCTAATCAAAGGATCAGTATCTAAAAAAGTTAACCAAACTAATTATCGTGCCCATGCAACAGTTAGACAACCTTAACACAATGTTTCATACAAATTAGTGGAGTTGCACAAATATGTAGCACAAAATATGCTGTCAGTGAATTTCATGATCCTTTAGATTAAAGAAAAAAATCAGAGCCATGCATTTTGCAAACAGCAGTAACCACCAAAAATGGAAGAGATCAGTTTAAGAGAAATATTGAATCGAAGTCAGTTACTATCAAGTTTAATAACTCTGAGCATACACTGAATCATTTCAGAACTTTGTCATTGCCCAGTACCTCTGTTACCAACAGCTACCAGTTTATTTTATTCCTAAGAGAAAGAATGGTCCTGTGATCTTGTGGTCAGACAATCAGAAAACCTTATCCCTCGGAAGACTCATAATCATTTGCACAGGACATTTTATTGCTATCCTCACTATCAAATTATAGCGGACAAAATACTTTTGATAACCTGGTAAGGTTTTCAGCTCTTTTGTAAACAGACGGAAAGTATAAATGGTTGGGTATTTTCTAAAGCCAAACCCTCAACAGTGCAGCGAAATTTCTACAAACTGATCAGTTAAGTATGTGTCTCGACTCTCAACACTACGGATATATCCAATTCTAGACAACCTACAGATACATTCAACATAAAGGTGTCAAGGTTGCGGACTAATGGAGAAGGGAGATGCAGGAGGTTGCGGACTTACTTGCGGAGGCGGAGGCCGCTGACACCGTGTGGAGATTGCACGGAGAGTAGAAGGAGACGGCCGGCGGCGGTCTCACTCCCGTGACAATAGGTGCTGGGGCTTTCATAAGAAGGGTTAATATCAGGCCTTGGACCAGATTTGAAAGGCAGCAGGGGCGCGTTAGATTGATTTGGGTGACCGTTGTCCATTTTAGGAAGGAGGCGGGCGTGTGGGTTAGCAGGGCGGAAAAAAGGAACGGGCCGAGTCCTACCAAGGACCGAGGGAAGGCCAGCCAAAAACACAGAGACAATTTTGCTCAAAAAAAACACCGAGACAACGATTGAAAAAGAATAGGGCTTGCCATTTTTTTAAATATAGAAACACGCACACAAATTCTAAATATTATGAAATTCAACCTACGAATCTAGGCAACTAAATTTAATACAGAAAAAAGAATATTCCTTTAATGAATTGATTGATATTACCTAAATATTGATTATATTTTCAAATACTAGATGTCATCTTGTGGTTTACCTGTTTCTCCTATTCATGTCCCTCCCAAAGTTAAAAAAAAAATTAAGTTTGTCACAAATGGAAATATCACAACACATTGGTCCATACAGTGGCGAAGCTACAACAAATTAGAGAGTGGTGCATTTGTCTTATAGATGTGAAAAATTAAGCTAAAACTATGGTGAAATTTTGATTTTAGTATTGGATTTTAAATTTTTTGTGGGTCTATAACTATTGTGAAAATTTAAGCTAAAACTATGGTGAAATTACACCGTCTATAACTCGGTGACAATTTTAAATTGGCTATGATACTGACTATTTCATCATAGCATATTGCTGTACTGCTAGCTAGGGTGGACTAACTGTCGTTAGAAATGCTCTATTTTTTATGTGTAGTTAGAAAACACTAACCGTAACTTGAATACTATTTTTATTGGTGGTTGGTAACTCCTGTCGTGTTCTCACTACCGGAAACGTCAAATTTGCCGAGTGTTTTTGTGTTTGCCGAGTGTATTCTCTCGGACACGCGACAAACAAGTTCTTTGCCGAGTGCTGCCATAAAAACACTCGGCAAAAAAAAACACTCGGTAAAGAGTAGGTTTGCCGAGTGTCAAAAAAAAAACACTCGGCAAAGATCTTAGGGGTGGCTGGTAAGTTGACCCACACTAGAAATAAGTAACTTTTTTCATATGAGATGAAGAACTTTATATAAGTTTAGAGCTCAACATTATCTACAACTTTCTAATTGATGATTTGTTATTTGAGATCGTTTAAGGCCCATGTATAGGCCATGTTCGGCTTACCCCATATTCGGCTTGTTCGGCTTCTTTTTTCAGCCGGAACAGTGTTTTTCTCTCACAACAATTCAGCCGGAACCGTGTTTTCAGCCAGTTTCAGCCAAGGTTCAGACCAGCGAACGGGGCCTATATGGTCTTTGATATTTTCAAAATATGAATTTTTTCCTTCAAAAAAATAAGAAATTTTAATTTTTTGATGAACCTTGATGGAGGCAAAACAATAGTGCTGGATGAGATCTAAACTTTTGTCAATTTTTTTTATTTAAGATGGTTTAGGGACAAAAATACAAGACTTGTAAAGTCAATACAAAAGGATAGCATGCGCAAGGTAAGACGTCATGGTTCTGAATCATAGAAAACGCATGAATGCATTTTGCAAAGAAAAAACACTTTTCACTATTTTTACATACATTTTTAAATATCTAAAAAATGATTTGGGCCACGTTACCGACTGCCATGGAAATTGATTTTAAGTGGTGATTGGTGTTATTGACTGCCCTATAAATAAAATTTTAGTGGAGAATGCGACACTGGTTCTGAAAATGCTTGATTTCTTGAGATTCCTGGGTTCCAAGAGTTGTGATAGCCACTGCTAAAACTCTATTTTGACATTTGCTCAAAATTGATTTTGTAGTAATGGCACCGTAATGACTACCATTGTGAACTAGCATTATGTGGCACATTTTATTGAATGCCTTGTTTCTTACACCAAATTGAGCTATCTTGCAAATCAGTAGAGCTCTCTTGTTAATCTATTGATCCCTCTCTTGTGAATCAAGCTACAGAAATATATTCCTATTTGTGAGTCAATACAATAATACAAGCTAGCTTTTCAGAGACGGGAAAAGAAGATTTCTAGAAGCCGGGTGCTCACTCGCCTAGGCCTCCGTTAATCATAAACAATAGAGGTGGCTTAGCGCCATCTCTAAGAATACAATCATAAGAGAAAAATATTAGGTCCACTACGATTGAGCGCCCCCCTTAACTCCCCCATCGTGTGCCACCATAGCAACTTCTCATCCTCTATAGCATCCTGCATGCATAGCAACAACGCCTTGAGGAGATTAGAGGGGGTTTAGAAAGAGGGCATTTAATGGGGGCAGATCTAGCTGAATTATTGCTCTGAACTTATGGCACACTTGAATCCGACTATGAGTCGTGCGGTGGGCAGCGGTGGGCCATTGCGAGAAGCCCCACGCACTTTCATCCTGAGCTTGTGAGCGCGCACCGTAAGAAGATGTCAAGGCCAAAGTGCATGGACATAAGGCTGAGGTGGACCATGCAAGCGAGCTCGACGTAGAGATGGAGGTGCAAGTGATGGGGTGACACGAATATTGACAACAATGTGATAGATCCCAGACCCAGTAAGCCTGCTCCATGGCAGAAGGCCCCTCAGTGTTGTTGGCGGCGCCGGTGGCGGGCATGGTGCTCAAGGGAAGCGGCATCTTAGCAAGGAGATTTATTAGGTGGTGTGGCCCAGGAAGCGGCATCAGAGAGGAGAGTCGACCATTGGTTATACCTATTAGGTTTTTTTTATATGCACTACAAAAAGGGATTTAGCAGACATGGCCCCAGATTAATAGAGCCAGTCATTTTGTGGAGCAACCTCTCTTAATGGCCAGCCAAGCTCTAGGCAAATCCCCCCCTTTATTAATCATTTATAGAGGCTGACATCGTAAGATAACCTCCTCTCTATTAGTCGACTATTAGCATAGACGGTCGTTTTAGGACGCTTGCCTCTAGAAAAAACTATTATAATAGCAATACATTCTAATAAAGGTCCGACTGTAGAAATCTACTAATATAGGTACTAACAGGGAGTGGGACGTGACAATTTAACTGGCATGCCTCTCGCAAAGTAACAAACACAAGGTACCCTCATCGATTGATCAAATGATATACAATAAAAAAAGAAGTTCTTTTCGTTATTTTTCGAGGTCAACGATGCAGTGCAACAAGACACATGCTACTCTAAACAAGGAAGTTAAATTCAGCGATGAACCTTTCGGGGGGCATTCCGATGTCGCTAGACTCAGATTGAGGAAAGGGAGTAAATTAAGTTTTCTAATCACTGACTCAGGCCCATTGTCGAATCCTACTCAGCCAAAAAAGGGGGTGCAACCTGGTCTTTCATAATAAAGAGATAGACGGAACTGCTATGAAACGGCTTATTAGCAAATTAATAGATCATTTCAGAGGAAGAACAGTGGCAAAATAAGTAGAAAATAATTCTGCATCTGAGCAATTAAGTTCATATACGTATTATACTTGACATTAACCCAATTGTCAAAACATAACATTTAACCCGAAAGTGATAGTAGCATGCATATGGAATAAGCTTATATGCTATTATGCTAATATAACAGTACTTTCCCAGTGCGTTCACATCAGGGTGCAACGTTGGCAAGCAGTTCGCTTAGAAGAGAGGGGCAACCGCTTGTCAGATGCTGAAAGTCATCACGATCCATGATGGTCTTTAGATTGCCCGGCGACTTGAGGAACTTGAAGCATGCCTCCTTGAGCCCTTTGCAGCCATGCTGCTCCGCAAGCACCAACGTAGTCGTCACCATGCTAGTGTTGATGCAGTCGCAAAGCTTGTGCTCGCAGATGAGCTTGAGCCTCTCCAAACCATATCTATCTGCTGCCACGAGTAGATGCTGAGCCATGATATAGGTGTCACCACCCTTGTCCATCTCAGGCAAAGAGTCGGTGTAGATGAAGTGCAGCATAGCCTTGAACACCCTTGGCTCCATGTCATCGATTCGTATATGGCTTGTGCCCTTCTCCTTCATCGGGCCAAAGAGTTCCGCCATGAACACCGAGGAACGAGCACCGAGCACGATCCGATGCGCGGCGAACGTCTCGTCGCCGACCTGGAATGTGACGTCGGCTTCCACGCCTGATGACAGGAGGCGGCCAATGTGCTGGTTCATGTCTGACGGTGGCACCGTGACGAACTGCAAGGTGCCCTCCGTGCGGATCTCCTTGAAGACGGTCACGTCACACCTGACCCAGAAACAGTCATCTTTGAGGTACGTTGATTCCTCTAGGGCTTTCCTCTGAATGAATCTTCGATATCCCCATCCGAGGCCTATGGACCTGAACGTGCGTATCACGTCGTATCTTAAACAATACGACGGAACTGGTTCTACGACGTGGTCAAGTAGAGAAAACATGACGCTTGCCTCAACACCCGCTACATTGCTGTGATCGAGATGCAGGTAGAAGGATATCCAGCCGGCGTCGTCTGTGTAATTACCATCAGGAAAGTACCTGATACACCAGCGATGGCCTCCGATGTCGAAGGGCTCGGATCTGATCGATTTTCCGTTGCCGAGTCGTTTGGTCCGGGAGTAGCCGTCGATCTTGAGGACGTGCGACCCGTTCACGGCCATGGCGACGATGGCAGACGCACTGTGTGCGACGCCGGCGCCAACAACAGAGCACGACATGCGCTCGTATGGAAGGATCTGTATATAAACTTGCAGGCGACAATGCCAAAGTGGAGGGAGAGCGAGAGGCTTTTATAAACCGAGATGGCGACGTATGTAGGCAGAGCCCGGGTCATTGGCCAATCTGAAATACTGAAACCGAGAAGGAGACGAGGCGCTGTCAGTGGCGTGATTCCATCGATCTAGGGGACGAAAATGTATAAGTCTTCAGTTGTTTTCCATTTTCCTTGTAGAGAATACAGTTCGATTACGTTTGATACAGATCACAGATTCTCCCTGGCCGATCTCTCTACCGGGGTCGATTGCTGTTTATAGTTGAGGGAAAAACTTTAATACCCAAATGTCAGATGGACTCTATCTCTTATAAAAACAGAAAGATGTAACACCTCATGTGCCACAAAAGAACTAGGATGTCACGTTCCTTCTCTCAAGATGGAGTACAAAACATAGCAGCATAAACCCACAAACCAACAACAAGCCAAAAGCATCATATCTCTAACTAGATACAGGTCCATTTGTTGCACCAGTGCAACAAATTTTTCCCATGAAAATAATAAAAAGCTAAAGAACGATTTTGCATTAAGAACCCTAAACTATTTCCATATTTATTTAGGCTTTTTTTCTATGTAATAATTTATCAACTAGAACCATATTCTCTTTCTATTTACTCCCCACATCCTTCTCTTTCTCCATGCTCCATGCCATCCTCCTCTTCACCAGGCAATCATCCCCCGGCGTCATCACGTGGCGTCATCTTCAAGTCACCGCTTTCTCCACCAGCATTGTACACAAGAACGGCGAGCAGCGCGCGCTCGGGTAGGGGCGCAGATGATAACCAATTTATTTTTAGGTGTGTAGAGATATGCCAATTGTAGAAATCGGATATAAGGGCTGCTTGTATGGATGGCCAAATAAGCCGTCCGGCCTGGCACGGCCCGGGCTCAACTAAGGCATGGCCCAATGAGGGTCGGGCTGGCACGGTCCTATTAGAAAAACCGTGTCACGCCATGCATGTTAACGGGCTATATCTTGGGCCTTGTTCACTACTATCTCTCAACACCCCGAACTAATATCCATACACCATTACAGCTCAAGAAACCTCTCCACACTCAATGGTTGCTAGTGATTGCCTTCATGGAGTGATATCACTACCGGAAACAGTCAATTTGCTGAGTGCAAGGGGGTTTGCCGAGTGCAATCCTTCGGGCACTCGGCAAACCCCATTCTTTGCCGACTGCTATGCGAAAAACACTCGGCAAAATAATTGCGCTCGGCAAAGAAGGGGGTTTGCCAAGTGTTTTTTTGCACTCTGTAAACAATATCTTTGCCGAGTGTTTTTTTGGCACTCGGCAAAGAAATAAGTTTTTTTTTCTCTTCTAACCTTGAAACTTTTTCTACTCTCCACATACAACATGTGGTACTCCATGCTAAAATTTGGTATAGTTCTGGATCTGTTTGCTATATTTAATTAATTTATTGCATTTCAACAATTTTTTTTGTTTAAGTCAAATCTGAACTGCAAGTAATTCAAATAATAGAATAAAATGAGTAGAAAAATGATAGTCATGTTATTGAGTCCAGTGTGAGGCCTTATCTTGGAAATGAAAAGAAATTTCAAACATCTCATTCAGGAAACACGACCACGAACGTGTGGTCGAATGATTTTTAAATTCTAAAAAAACAAACGAAGTTTGAAAATCATGAGATTTGTCATGATGTGATGATATCATACGTGGAGGCTATGGTAAAAAAATTGAGAAGGTTTCGCACATTTTGTCACATACGATGTTTACAAACCGAAGCATCTCAAAAGAAGAATCGTAGCGTTTAGAAGGATTTGGTAAGATTTGAAGTCAAAGTGACGGTCGAATTGGCGTTTGACTTCAAAAGTTTTTTTATAGGTAATAGAGAACATAGATGGTTCATGTGAAATTTTGGTAATTTTTTTGGATCTGTTTGATAATTTTAATTTATTAAGTGCAATTATAGAATTTTAATTGAAATAAATTGAATTTGAGCTATAACTGCATGAAATAATTGAACAATATTCATAGAAAAATGAAATATATATTGTTCAGTGAATTTGACAAGGTATTTTTAAAGTACATTGGAACAAATTTAGAAAAAACACGTTATGGAAAAGAAGAAAAAGAAAGAAAATGAAAAAAAAGCTGGATTTGCCGAGTGCCCCTGGTATGACACTCGGCTAAGATGGGGTTTGCCGAGTGTCAGGACACTTGGCAAACCCCCCTCCCCCCCACACCCATATACCCTGCATCCGGCCGCTGGCTTCCGATTCTCCTTCTAGGTCCTTCCATACAAAAAAAACACAAAACTTCAGCCTTACCTCTTCCCCATCTTCCGACGCTCTTCCCACAGCGCGCCGTCGCCGCTCACGCCCCCGCCTCCACCCGCGCCTCCCCTTCCCCACTCCTCTACTCTCTCCTTCCTTTGTCTACCCCGACGCTCTCTCTCTCGACGGGCGCAGGGCGAGGGCGCCCATGGCGCCGCACCGGCTAGGGTGGGCCCAGCTGCTGGCCGCGGGTGCAGTCGGAGCGCACCCTCGGCGGGGCATGGCCCGCGAGCGCGCCCCCCGGCGCCCGGCATGGAAGACGCCAGCGCGGGTAGGTCCAGGCGCGGAGGCTGCCGGCGCCCCGGCGCGAGCAAGCCCCATGCGGCGGCTCTGGCACGGGCGGCCGGTGAGGACTCCGGTGCGAGTAGCCCTAGGTGAAGGCGGCCTTTCTCCCTTGCTCCTCCTCTCCTTCACTCGCCGGCGCCGGGGTCAACCGTCAGTCCGTGCTTGTTGGCCACCTTTCCTCGGGTCGATCTGGGGCCTCCACGACTAGATCCATGACCTCTGTGGCTGGATCCGTTCGTTCCCCCACTGGATCTGCCCTGGTAGCGTCCTCTCGCACGATCTGGTGTCGAGGGATGTGGCGTCCTCTCGCACTCTTTTGTCAATTGCTTATGATGTGTTTGATACAATGCCCAAAGCAGCAAGACAGGTGAGGATGCTACACAATTTTTTCTTCCTGTATCTGCTCCGATTTGTTCTTAGAATTATCAGCTTGTTTTACCTATATATTAATTTAGTTGATCCTTTTCTACCATGTCGCTGCATGATCTTTGTTTAGCTTGATGGATGTGTTCGTATGATCAGTGCTTGTGTTGGCCTGCTCAACTTTTTATTTATATTTAGCCTTAGTAAATATAGAACAAAATTTATTATTGCATCGTTTCCTTCAGTTAACCTTCGCCCTACAAATTTCTTAGTTGTTGCTCAATTGAGTGTGTAACAAAGTTAAATTTTCACACACAGTTTTATGACTCATCTTCAATGTTGGCTTTTGTAGTTTTATGTTTCAGAAAATAGTAACATGCGTGTAATGATTTATTTAGACCCTTTCATGGTTTAATGTTATCAGATCAAAGCTTAATGACTCCCCTAGCTGTGCGTGTATTAATGTCCAATGGTTGGCAACATTCTTACCTACCGGGCCAAATACTTGCTGTCCTATAGCAACATGAAAAAGGTTAGCCTCTACATTGTTTAAGTAGATGGTTTGTCTTTATGCCTCTGACTATCATTATATACTGTATAACATACATATCCGAAAGCTATGTTTTTGCTAAAAGATTGGACACAGCTCTCCTTTTCTTGATTTTTTTGTTCCAATGTTTTAGCGCGAGATACAATGAAACATATGATGATGGTTGGGCGTGCGTCCAATGTTTTGTATCTCGCACCAAAATGTTTTAGTGGTAATTCATGAGTCGAATTTTGCTGATGGTTGGGCTTGGGAGAGGAGATGGCCGTCGTAATTGCAGTTAAAAAGGCTTGTTCAGATTGGACACCGCTCTCCTTTTCTTGATTCAGTGTCATGTTCCATAGAAGTTGCAGTTAAAAAGGCTTGTTCATGTTCTTAGACCATGGTTCCTGATCATATTCTTTATTCAGTCACACCAGATTTGGCAAATAGATATAAGGGTCCTCAACATTAGCTTGTGGATTAGAAGTTTAGACATTCTAAAGTATTTGTTGCTGATTATTTTTTATTAAAGATAATGCTCGAGCATATGGTGTTTCTGACTATTTATTTATTCTATGATGCCTGATGACCACCTGTAACGTAGTTCTTACTGATTTGTGATAATATTCTGTTTTCTCAGGTTAGGAAACTGGAGGCATACCTCATCAGTTATTGGTACAAGAAAGGGCACAAAACCATTAAGCATCCTTTGCTCCGAGATGCAAGAAGCATTGTGAAATTGGACCCGTATGATGACTAAGTTACAACCGGAGCATGGCGTGATGATCTATGCTGCTCCTGCTGATACTAGAAATTCATTGGCTTCTCTCCAGATCAGCAAGTGTAGAGAGACGGTGTTTGTTGCCGAGAAGATTACAAGCGAGAATATATGGTGTGTAGAGTTTTTCTTTTCTTTCTATATTTTAGCATAATGGAATTCAGGGAAATATATTTTTGATAATCCTGTGTGTGAACATTTACTTTGTTAGTCCTTGGAAAATATAGTACGTGACATGGTCACATACAGTAATAGCTTATGCAGTTCAGTACCCATTTACATCACCTTCGTTTTTGTTTTTGTTTTTTTTCAATCTATGTGGCACCTTTGCCGAGTGTAACACTCGGTAAAGAGGTCTTTGCCGAGTGTTACACTCGGCAAAGAGGCCTATTTGCCGAGTGCCTGATTTTTTTTTTGCCGAGAGCCGGTTTAGCACTCGGCAAAGTCTTTGCCGAGTGCCCGATAAAAAACACTCGCCAAAGAAACGTTTGCCGACTCTGTGTACGCCGAGTGCCGTTTGTCGAGTGTTACACTCGGCAAAGGCTTTGCCGAGTGTTTTCAGGGCAAGCTATTGTTTCCAGTATTGTATGTCATGTGCATTTGCTTTGAGGGATAGCATCTAGTGGAACTAGAGGACTATGTTTCATACTATTCTCTTGTTTCTCTTGGTGGTTGTCACCACCAAGATGGCAGGAGCATAGGTGACTCTCAAGGTGACAATACGGGTTCTTGCGCTCACTCCCCACCTAAGAGACAAAGAGCAACATTAGTGGAAAAGCACCTTGTGATCGAGATGACTCATAGACAATTGCTCACATCGCAGCCAACCTTAATGGGTTGTTGAGCTTGTAGACAGTGGCGGACCTACAGGGTACGCCAGTAGGGCCACGGCATACCCTGCGTCCGGCCAATCATAGCACACGATCGGTGAGTGGCAGCGCAAGATTCTTGCCTGTTCGTTTGCCTCACGCAAAGCCACAATCCACGTGATCGCAAAAGAACACGACGGCGCAAGCGCAATGCGTCGCCTTGAAACCCAGACTCGTTAGCCCCCCATCGTTCCTTGCCAACACCCGACATGGTCATTGAGTCGCCGAGAGCCTGATATCGAGGCCTGCAGGCGGATGGCCCGAGTGAGGTCGATTCATCGATCCGACCGGTTTGGCGGCGACAATCAACCGCTCGAGTCCAAGCACAGTCGCGTGCAATTGAAGCTGTGCAAGCCGGAGAGCCTATGCCTGTGCCCAGAATCTAGCGGGCAGCAACACAATGAATCGATCCGTCCGGCGTCCACCATGAAGAGACCAGGAAGATCATTGGTCAGCATCAGATCATGCACAAATTATTCCTCTAATCACAAATTGTTTCTGTAATCTTAATTTCTGCATGATGCCGCGATTCATGGAGTTCTTTTTTTCTTTGTTTTTCATACGTGGGCATGAGGGTGGAACTTAATTGTTAGGTCATATAACAGTGAAAGCAAAGATTAGGTTAGCAATTCCTAAAGCGAATTAGAGATGGTTGAATACAATCCGTTGACAAGCTGTGAGCATCATTCATTCCCTCATCGTGGACGTAGGTGACAAGCAAGTGCCCAGACCACGAGGATACATCTTTCTATCATTGTCTTGTGTTGTTTTCTCACTCCACACTTGCACTTTACTTTGTGCTATTTAATTCATAGTATAGAGATATTATGACTTGCCATCCTAGGGTGCTTGCCAAGCTGTGAGCATCATTCATTCCCTCTTTTTGTTGTTTTGTATTTTTCGTTGAATATCTCTTCTTCTTCGCTATTACATTCAATATAGTGTGTAGAGTAAAAATAATTACAGAGGAACTTTTTGTTATTTAGTACTTGTATACCGAAATGTGTGGTGAATTTTAGGAGCTTTTACCAAATTACTAAATAGATTTTACCGATTTTGTATATGAAAATTTTATTGCGGCATACCCTATGACAAAATCCTAGGTCCACCACTGCTTGTATAGGCCTGTTGATTCATGGGTTGCCTCATCGTGGACGTAGGTGACAAGCAAGTGCCCAGACCATGAGGATACATCTTTCTATCATTGTCTTGTGTTGTTTTCTCACTCCACACTTGCACTTTACTTTGTGCTATTTAATTCATAGTATAGAGATATTATGACTTGCCATCCTAGGGTGCTTGCCTACTAGTTTATCCATTCTAGAGACTTGGTACAGTTATCGATTCAATACTAGAATTAATTGTGTTGTGTTCTCATCCTAGACTTGCTAAACATAGCTACAAGCCGTGCTTATTAGGGCCTCCTTTGTTTCTAACATATTTTCCTAGTTTTGTGCATTATAGAAATATTTAAATTGGCTATTCACACCCCTAGGTATCCATTAGATGCTTACATACCTGTAGGGGTAAAATATGTATGATAACTACCATCAACAACGATCCTGAAGGGGTCAGTCGGTGGATCTTCTTTGTTCGGGAACCACTGGACACGAGGCTTAACATACCTGTATGTTAGAATCTCGTCACCTACCTCCATTAATTATTTACAAACATGCCATTCTAATGAGAAATGTGTGAGTGGGTGAAATAGTTTTTAGGCAAACTAAGGCTTGTTGTTTTACAATTTTTAGAGCCAAATTTTGTCCTCTTCTAGGCTTGTGATTCTTGGTGGCTCATAATGATTGGCACTAGTAGAAATAAAACTGTGAGCCCACGGCTATGAATTGCCGGTGTAAATTTATCTTTCTGGTGGTTTTCTTATGTCTACCACCAGGACAAATAATGTATTTACATAGGCGGTTCTCTTAACCTACCACCACTATAAGTCCGATTTGTACTAGCGGTATGCTTAAGAGAACCGAGAGTGTAAATACATGATATCTACTAGTGGTAGACTTATGAAAACCACTGGTAAATATGCATTTACACTAGAGGTTTTCTTAACCTAGCGGCACTACTAATAATTTGAATTTTTTTTTTAATTTTTCAAATGATCTCAGCTGGAGAAACTGACTAAATGAGAGTTATAGTACTTGAAAAGGTCCACAACTTTGTAGTTGAGTACTTTTCCATTTGAACCGATTTATGGTCCAGAAATTATATTTTAAGATTAATGATTTTAAAAATTCATAATTTTTTAATTTCTCAAATGACCTCGATGGAAAAATTATCAAACTTTAAGTTGTAGATCTCGTTGATATCTAAAACTTTCGAGTTGAAACGTTTTTCATTTGAATTGGTTTAAGGCCACAAATCTCAATTTCAGAATGTGGTAGAGTGGATGTGAGGGGAATGTTTTTGCCTGGGTTGCAGTGGTATCGGGAGTAACACGTGAGTTCTGCGGTTGTGAATTTGACTCCTGGAAGCCACACCTGCGTTTATTTGTCGCGAAAACTATGAAAACCGTGTGGGGGCCTCCCTAGATTATTTTTTTCCTAAATTTTTAAACATGATTTGTAATTTCTAAAAAATCATTTACCCTGGAGCATCCATAAGAAAATCGCCAATGAAAATCGTTTACTTTGGCAGCTTTCTTAAGAAAACTGCCACCGTATATATTTGCCTTTTCACACTGGTGGTTGCTAAACGCGCTAGTAGAAATACAAAAAGTACCGCCAGTAAAAGCATTTTTTTTACCGGTGCTACGAACAGACATATGGCCTACAGGCCACACCACAATGTCGTGCCGCTGACGAGTAATACGTGCTGACATCACCTCATCGTAGATATCATTTTGTCAGAACTCATTTTTTTTAAATATATCATGCTAATATCAACAAAATAGATCAGATAGAACAAGAAGAAAACTGGTGAAGGACACCTCTAGTTAGGGAGCATGGCTACACAAAAGCACGCCAAGAAAATTTGAACAACAACAAAATATTTTCTACTGAAAAACCAAAAGCATTACACACCAAAGTTTACCAATTTTTAGGCCCTGCTTGATAGAGCTTCGGTCGGCCCTGGCACTTTTGTATCTCTATTGTTAAAATGGACTATGAACTGGTGAAGCCACTATTTTGGGCTATATATACCAGCTCTATCTCCTTTGCATATTATAACAAGGAGCCTGAGAGCCATGTAAAATAGAGCCATAATGGGGATCGAGCCGTAGCTCGAGTGGCAAACGCTGCAGGTGGTGCAGCAACCGGTCGTGGGTTCGAGCTCTGCTCGACTCACGATCCCCACCGGGGTTTTTCCCCATATTTAACATGTGCAGCCTCTCTCGCGTGGAGCTACAAAGGGATTGCGGCGCGCCCGTCGCCTACGGAGCCTTGGATGGTTTTGGTGATCTCCTCAAGGAAACGATCTTGAAATCTAGGTGTAGTTGTAGGGTCTGTTTGTGTTCATGAGGTGTGTGTGAGTGTGTGTGGTGTTGCTGTGTGTCTGTTCATGAACAGATACTACAGTTGTACCTAGATGAGAGGCAAAAAAAAAACAGAGCCTTAATGAGACAAAATTTAAAGGAGGGTCCACAAATAATATTACTATGCTAAGTCTCAATAAATAGGCTAGGAAAAAGTTGTGCAAACAGCTCCATCGGGAAAGAGGGGAAGCAGCTCTTTAGATGTTGGAAGCCATCACTCTCCAGGATTGCTTTCAGATTTGTAGTCGTCTTCAGAAACTCAAAACATGCCTCGTTGAGTCCTTGACAACCCTGCTGCTCAGCAGGTGCCAGTGTCGTTGCCAATGTACTTGTGTTGATGTTGTACCAAAGCTTGTCCTCACAGATTAGCTTTAGCCTCTCCAACCTATACCTGTCAGCTGCAACAAGCAAATGTTGTGCCATCGCCGTCGTATCATCCCTGTCTATCTCAAAAAGGGTGTCGTTGTAGATGAAGTGGAGCATGTTGGATTGATCTCCCACGCCATTAGGCCCAATGGCCTTTGGGCCTTGTTCTCGCGCCCAGATCGGGGGCGCCCAACCCTACGTGGTTGGTGGGCCCCCGTCGCACAGCGCTATAAAGGAAAGGTGGGGGCCGGTGCTCGCAGTACGAGGTTCACCGCGCCGCCAGACTCCCCACCGACATCCTAACCCTAACCCGATCTTGAGAAGGGGCGCTGCTAGTGACGGGAAGCACCACCGACGCCGGCAACGCCACCCCGACGCACACGCCGCTGCCGAGGACGCCACTGCACTGACTCCTTTCTCCACCGAACGTCGCTGCCGGCGCGCAGATGGCATCCGCAAACGAGGCCACGGCCGGCGCTTCCACCACTCCGACTACTTCGACCACTACGGCCTTCGATGGTCTGCGACTTCCTACTCCACCTACCCCTTTTCTTCCTTTTATATCTCTGTAGTTCATGCATTAGGTTTTGTGTATATACTGTAAATCATGAACATGTATTCCTATTCTGTGTACCTGATCTGGTGAACTTGACTCAATTGAGTCCTACGAAATCTAACAATGGTATCAAAGCTAGGTTAGAGAAGAAACCAGATCGGGGTAAGAAATGAAATGAAACTGACCGATCTGATGCGGATCGGGAAAAAGGAAATAGAAAGAAGAACAGAGACATTCATTTTCGAATCGGGCGAAAGAAAGAAATCAAATCAAACCGATTTCAAATCGGTCAACCTAACCCTAACCCAAACATGAATCAAGAATGGGGTCCTACCTGGGCCCTCATCCCGCCGGCTGCATCGCCACCGCGCGGGACAAAGAACGAGCCGTCGGCCCACGCCGAGAGGAAGAGACCGCCGCCGTGCGGTATTTCCCCGTACCCGCACCGGCGTGCGGGATGAAGCCGAGGCCACCCTCGTGGCGCGCGGGTGCAGGGCACCACCGCAAGGCCACTCGACGGCCACGTGCTCAGCCACGGGCGAGCACGCCCGCCGGCGAAGGGGCCCGCGGAGGCGCCGATATCCTCCGGCCACCGTGGACTCCACCGCTGCTGCTCCCTCACTCTGGAATCGGCTGGGAGAGGCGAAGGGGAGGAAAGAAAATGAGTTAGGGTTTTCAGTTTTTTGGTGGCCGACGCGTTTTGATCCCGCGATGGAAACGGACAACCGTCCGATGGGGATGAACGGCGCCAGATGCGCGGGCCAGTGTCACGGCCCAGGCGGGAGAGCGCGCAAGGCCGAATTTCCGGCCCAGGCCCAAGTTGCGGCCTGGGCGCGGGGGGAGCGCGCGGGACAGCGCGAGCGCACGGACGTTGGGCCGTCTTGGGCCGCTGTAGCGCGCGCTGCTAGCCGGGCCGCGCTACTGGGCGAGCTGGGCCGCGCTGGGCTGAAATGAAAAGAAAAAATTTTGTTATTATTTTCCAGGAGCAATTTTAATGCATATTTTTTGATGAATTTGAATGATTTTGATACAATTTTTTCTGTACAAATTTTATCCAACGATATTTTGCCAGAAAACAGTAAAGTACTTAGTGCTTCTGGAAAAAATAATAATATGAAAAGATTATTAATGTTTCCGCTGTGCATGATAATTATTGTTCTCTTTGATTAAATTTGAACCAACGGGATAATTTAATCTTAAGAGAAGTGATGAATTTCTGATAATTTTGATGAGATTATGATGTTGTTATTTTCTGACCAACATTGTTAATAACAATATTATAATTTTGATCCATGAGAAATTTTGCATTAATTTTACTTTTGCCCAACGGTGATGTAAAATGTTTGCATGGATGAATTATAAGTTTTAATTTGACCAACGTTGAGTTAAAGCATGAAATTTTATGTATAAATGTTTCTTACTTACTCTGGTGTGATTTCAGGAGGCAAATGCATTGTGAACATTGCCAACATCCGGACACTCAATGGGACCAATCACCGTGTGTGGCGGGAGAAGTATGAATTGGAACTTACGTTGGGAGAGGTCGATTTTGCCATCACCTCACCGTGTCCTACTGAGCCAGAGGACCCAGTGAGAGGTGAAAATGAATCTGACGCTGATTTCGCTGATCAAAAGCATGATCATGCTGAAATAAGAATGAAATATGACCTTGAACATAGGCAATGGACTCTCTACAACCAAGAATCGCTGTTGGTGGCCAAGGCCACCATAGAAGAACAGATAAGGGGCTCAATTCCTGAATGTGCTACTGCTAAAGAATATCTTGAGAAAATCAAGAGTCAGTTTACTGGGTCTACCAAGGCCACAGCAAGTTCACTGATTAAGAAGCGTGTGAATGAGAAATTAACTGGTGGTAGCATAAGAGAGCACATTTTGAAGATGAACACTATGGCATCTAAGCTAAAGGAAATGAATTTAAAGGAGGAGGATTTCCTGATTCATTTGATTTTTGCTTCTTTGCCAAAAGAATATGACACCTTCATTGTCAATTACAATATCCAGCCTGAAAGATGAGGCATAGAAAGACTCATCTCAATGTGTGCTCAAGAAGAGGAGAGAATAAAGTCCTCACAGGGTGAATCCGCTCATTTTGTGAAGGATAACAAAAGAAAGAACTTTAATGGCAAGAATTCTAAACCACAAGGGAAACCTAAGTGGGATAAGGCCTCTTCCTCCAATTCACAGGGAAAGAAACCCTAGGATTCTGAGAATCAGCAGTATGGTGGAGCTGAAAAAGATCAGTGCAAGCACTGCTTCAAGAAGGGACACTACAAGAGGGATTGTCTAGACTTCCTGAAATCTCTGCTAAAGAAAAGTGATGAATTTATTACATTTATAGATGAATCCCTGTATTTATGTTATGATAAATCCACTTGGTGGGTTGATTCAGGTGCAACTACTCATGTTGCAAATTCCTTACAGGGGTTAAGTGGGACGAGAACATTGCAAAGAGGAGAAAGAACGATTAAAGTTGCAAATGGAGTGCAAGCCAATGTTGAAGCCATTGGAGTTTTTTCTTTAGAATTGAATAATGGTTTTGTACTTAGACTTAAAGAAGTACTTTATGTTCCCTCTTTGCGTAGAAATTTGATAAGCGTTTCGAAACTTGATGATGATGGAATTGATTGCCACTTTGGTGGTGGCAAGTGTAAGATACTGGTTGATAATAAATGTGTTGGTCTTGCCTTCCGATAAGACAAGCTTTATTTATTATCTCTTGTTGAGAATGCGAACAATGTATGTGATGAGAATGTGGATGATTCCCTATCTGCGAATGTAACTAAGAAGCGGAAGAGAATTGATTATGTCTCTTCGAAATTATAGCATTGTCGCTTGGGCCATATTTCGAGGGGGAGAATAGAACGATTGGTTAAGGAATCAATTCTCCCGCACTTAGAATTTTCAGATTTAGAACAATGTGTTGATTGTATCAAAGGAAAGTATGTCAAGAAAATTAAGAAAGATGCCAAACGAAGCACAGGAATTTTAGAAATAATCCACACAGACATATGTGGTCCTTTTCTTGTGAAAAGTGTGGATGGTTATGACTCGTTTATAACATTCACAAATGACTACTCTCGTTATGGCAATATTTATCCAATTAAAGAAAGATCAGAAGCATTGGATAAATTCAAAATATTTAAAGCTGAAGTTGAAAATCAGCACAATAAGAAAATCAAGATAGTACGATCAGACCGAGGTGGAGAGTACTATGGCCGACATACCTCATATGGCCAAATTCCTGGACCATTTGCAAAGTTTCTACAGGAAAATGGCATAGTCGCTCAGTACTCCACACCGGGGGAGCCTTAGCAGAATGGAGTGGCTAAAAGACGTAACCGTACCTTAATGGATATGGTAAGAAGCATGATAAGTTACTCCACATTACCGATTAGTTTATGGATGGAGGCACTGAAAACCGCCATTCACATACTTAATCGAGTACCAAGTAAATCGGTGCCTAAAACACCGTATGAATTATGGACAGGAAGGGAACCCTCACTTAACCATTTGCGTGTGTGGGGCTGCCCGGCTGAGGCAAAAGTGTTTAACCCAAACATAGGAAAGTTAGACTCCAAGACAGTCAGCTGTCATTTTATTGGCTATCCAGAAAGATCGAAAGGATATCGCTTCTATTGTCCTGACAGACATACGAAGATTGTAGAAACAAGACACGCTGTGTTCTTGGAGGATAACATGATCAGGAGGAGCATGGTAGCACGAGAAATCAGCCTACAGGAAAAGTGGGTACATGTACCCACTCCGATGGTTGAAGAACCATTCTTCACGCTACCTGCTGCTGTTGCACCGACAGTGCAGGACACTGTAGTGCCAACACCTGTTGCAAGTTCTCCCGTGGCGACAATGAATGAACATGAGGAACCTGTCCATGAGGAACTTGTCCTTGAGGAACCTATAGAACCAAATGTCGCATATGAGGAAGAACACCAACAGCCCAACGTGGAACAAGTGCCAGAAGCACCTAGAAGGTCTCAAAGGATAAGAAGATCAGCTATTACTGATGACTATGAAGTTTATGAAACAGAAGAATTTCAGATGGGGGATGATCCCACCTCATTTGAAGAAACCATGAGAAGTGACCACTCATCAAAGTGGCTTAAGGCCATGGAAGATGAATTGAAATCAATGAGTACCAATAAAGTTTGGGACTTAGAAAATATTTCTAAAGGAGCCAAAACTGTAGGCTGTAAATGGGTCTACAAAACGAAATATGACTCCTAAGGGAATATAGAAAGATTTAAAGTGTGACTTGTGGCGAAAGGCTTCACGCAAAGAGAAGGGATTGATTACAATGAGACGTTTTCTCCAGTCTCATGTAAAGATTCTTTCAGAATTATAATGGCACTTGTAGCCCACTATGATTTGGAGTTACATCAAATGGATGTAAAGACGGCTTTCCTAAACGGGGATTTGGAAGAAAATGTTTATATGGCACAACCAAAAGGTTTTGTCGTAAAAGGAAAGGAAAATATGGGATGCCGCCTGAAGAAATCATTCTATGGATTGAAGCAAACTTCAAGACAGTGGTATTTGAAGTTTGATAGAACGATAAAAGATTTTGGGTTTAAAGAAAATGTTGAGGACAATTGCGTTTATGCAAAGTTCAAGAATGGAAAGTACATATTCCTAATTTTGTATGTGGATGATATCTTGCTTGCTAGTAGTGATATCAATCTACTAATGGAAACGAAGAAATTCTTGTCCTCAAACTTTGATATGAAAGATCTCGGTGATGCCTCGTTCGTTTTGGGAATAGAGATTCACCGAGACGTAAGAAAGGGGTTCTAGGATTATCGCAAAAGGCATACATAGAAAAGGTCCTCAAGAAATTTAGTATGCATGCGTGAAGTCTTTCACCTGCTCCTATAGTCAAGGGCGATAGATTTGGGGAACATCGGTGTCCCAAGAACCAATATGAAATTGATCGAATGAAAGCGGTACCGTATGCTTCAGGTTGTTGGAAGTTTACAATATGCTCAAGTGTGTACACGCATACGACTTAGCTTTTGTTACCGGGTTACTTGGCGGATATCAAAAGAATCCGAGAATTGAACATTGAAAATTAGTGAAGAAAGTCCTGCGTTATTTCTTTGGGTACGAAAGGCCTCATGCTTACGTATAGAAGATCCGATTCCCTGCAGATAGAGGGGTATTCATTTCGATTATGCGGGAGAAGAAAGAAAATCCACGTCGGGATATGTATTTACTCTCGCAGGAGGGGCTATATCGTGGAAAATCTCCAAACAAATCAGAACTACATCCTCGACAATGTATGCCGAGTTTGTAGCATGCTATGAGGCAATGGGGCGTGTGAATTGGTGAAGAAATTCATACCGGATTGAAAGTGATTGATAATATAAATGAACCAATTTGAGATTGTATTGTGATAACAATCCAACAGATGCAGATGCGCTCACAACAATAGGTCAAGTGGTGCTGCCAAACACATTGACATAAAGTACTATGTTGTGAAAGATAAAGTTCGGGATCATATAATAAATCTTAAGCATATAAGTACAGAGAGAAAATGCTTGCGGATCCACTCACAAAGGGCTTACCACCCAACGTGTTCAGAGAACACGTAGCCGGCATGGGTTTAAGGAAAACCTATGATTCCCGAACATACGAAGGGCCCAAAGAAAGTTTACATTTCAAAACGGAGAAGTGTATTGTGGCTGTTAGTCTAACGGCACTAATTGCTGTGACGATGGGACAGTTCTATACACTAATCTGTGATGAAAAAGGATGGAAGCAAGAAAAATATGAATCGAAAGTTTGAGTAAGAATTAAAGAACGAAGAAACTGATGAGAGATCATGGGGGAGAATGTTGGATGGATCTCCCACGCCATTAGGCCCAACGGCCTTTGGGCCTTGTTCTCGCGCCCTGATCGGGGGCGCTCAACCCTACATGGTTGGTGGGCCCGTCGCACAGCGCTATAAAGGAAAGGTGGGGGCCGGTGCTCGCGGTACGAGGTTCACCGCGCCGCCAGACTCCCCACCGACATCCTAACCCTAACCCGATCTTGAGAAGGGGCGCTGTCAGCGACGGAAAGCACCACCGACGCCGACAACGCCACCCCGACGCACACGCCGTCGCCAAGGACGCCACTGCACCGACTCCTCTCTCCACCGAACGTCGCTGCCAGCGCGCAGATGGCATCCGCGAACGAGGCCGCGGCCGGCGCTTCCACCACTCCGACTATTTCGACCACTACGGCCTTTGATGGTCTGCGACTTCCTACTCCACCTACCCCTTTTCTTCCTTTTATATCTCTGTAGTTCATGCATTAGGTTTTGTGTATATACTGTAAATCTTGAACATGTATTCATATTCTGTGTACCTGATCTGGTGAACTTGACTCTGATTGAGTCCTATGAAATCAAGCAGAGCATAGCCTTGAACACGCTCGCCTCCATGTCATCGATCTGTATGTGGCTCATGCTGTTCTCCTTCATTAGACCAAAGAGCTCCGCCTTGAACACTGAGACCGTGCCTCGAGCACGAGCCTATGTGCACTGAAGGTCTCCCCGTCAACCTCAAACGTGACATCAACCCGTTGTGATGACAGTAGGCCACCGATATGACAGTGCATGTCTGACGGTGGCACGGTGATGAGATGCCCAGCATGTGTGTTGCCATGACTGTTGACTGTGATATCACATCTGACACTGAAGCAATCATCTTTTAGGTAGGGAGACTCCTCCAAGACCTTCCTCTCTATGAATTGATTAAATCCCGCGAAACTGCAACTTGTGAATACGAAGCCCCCTGTCATGACGTGCGATGGCACTGGTTCTCGATCCAGTATGGTCGAGTAAGCTGAACCTGAGATGTATCTTGACTAGCGTATCGGTTGTCTCGGCCAGTACAAGATGCAGGGATATCCAGTCGGCGTTGGGAACTCCGTAACCTTTGGGGTAGTATGCGATATACCAGGTACGGTGGCCGACATTGAACAGGCCAGATTCGAAGTAATCGCCGTCGCTGAGTCCTTTTTGCCGAGAGTAGCCATGGATCGTGAGGACGTGCGACCCCTCCACGGCATCGGCGACGACGATGGTCGACGCGTTCATTGCCTTCTTGCCTGCACCGCCGACAGGGCAGGTGACTGACCTGGACATATGGATCAGGACTCAGGAGTAGATCTTTCCCTGGATTGGTAGTGCGAAGAACACGGCAGTTTGTTCCTTGCGCACCGTCACTAGATGAGTAGATGGATCAGGACTCAGGAGAATACGTGGGCGTCGAGAAGACGACAATAGGATTCATAGGATGCCTTGTTAGGTCTCTCTTGCCGTTTTTGCCTTGCTACTGCCTGTCTTGGGTGTTCTTTTTACAGAAAGTCAACCTTGACATGGCATGTAACACATGCTAAGCACATCTCCAAGTGTTTCTTATTATCTTACAAAATATTTGCTGAATCATTCATTATTCCAAATGGTGGACAGGACACGGCTAGGTACATCC
The DNA here is from genome assembly GCA_904845875.1 of Miscanthus lutarioriparius. Taxonomy (NCBI): domain Eukaryota; kingdom Viridiplantae; phylum Streptophyta; class Magnoliopsida; order Poales; family Poaceae; genus Miscanthus; species Miscanthus lutarioriparius. Next base: position 24,200,078 of record CAJGYO010000010.1, read on the forward strand.
AAAGTCTTGAATGTGTAGAAGCAAATTTTTTTTTTGTCTTCTTTCTTCAACTGTTGGCAACAAAATGAGCTTTCCGACTAACCCTCCACCCCTAGCCGGACAGCACACGGCCAGGCACATCCAAAGTGCTAGGAGGTGTGGCGCCAAAGGCGGCAAAGAAAAGCGAAACAGTTGTGACATGTGTACCCTTTTTTTTATCTGGGTAATATTTGAATCAAGAAGATAATTATTTTTCCCTGTGCGTAAACAATCATACTGATAGGGTAATTACTATTTTCCAATGTGCATTCTTGTAGAACCAATGGGGCAAATAAGTTTCCATGAGTGTTTATTCACGTACAGGAAAATAACTGAAATTTCATGTGGGTTTTTGTATTGTCCTGTCAGGATTATAAAATTTGACAAGTTTATCATGAATTTTCCTATCAGTATTGCTAAAAACAACACAAAAAATTGTTACTCACAGGGCAATTCGCGTTTCATGATTGTAATTTGGCACGCACAGTGATAGTATCTCACAATCGGCAAAATATTTTCATTTTGTCTTATCAAAGTAATTGCCACAAAAATTCAACACCACCATTATTTTGTCTTATTGAAGTGATTTTTTGCTTCCTAAACTGCAGTGCTCCTGTATCTCATATGTGTTCCAGAATTATAACCTCTCTGCTCCTACAAGTCAATACGGAACCAGGAGCTTAAAAAACACTCAGCAAAGGGTTTGCCGAGTGTGACACTCAGCAAACGGCACTCGGTGAATTTTTATTGGCAAACAGACTTTGCCGAGTGTTTTTTGTCGGACACTCGGCAAAGACTTCGCCGAGTGCCCAAAATATAGTTGGCAAATATTTTTTTCAAAAAATAAAAAGTGGTAGTAGTTGAAGGGTACTATTGTAAACTATGTAAAAGTGGTAGTTGAGCCTTATAAATAGGGAACACTTGTAACAGTGCGCTAGGTTGGTGAATGAATTAATGAAACCCTAGTTTTACGTGCCATTTCCCCACACGCCCGCTTGTCGTGTCTGTTTCCCGAGCCTCAGCCTGAGGGCAACGCTTGGCGGGCGGAGGCCTCCACCTCCTCCACATTGTCTGAGACCGCAAGTCTCAAACAGTGGTTTGGCCAAGGCAAACCAACGATGGCAGGGAAAAGAAAAACCACCACCAGAGCAGCAACGACCATGGGTCAACGAGGAAGGCCTAGGCGCACCACTTGTAGCACCTACGCAACCTCACCAGTGGAGGATGACACCAGAGCAGATGCCTAGGGTCAACCACCGGAACCCCAAGATCCAGAGATTCAAGATCCGGAGGCCCAACCAAACTCAAATACACAACACTCGAGCAAGAACGCAACAATGCAAAAGCACGATTGCAAAGAGCGCAACAAGAGAGGGCGAGAATGGCGGCAAAGATTCGCAGCTAATCGACAAGCTATTCAGCGTCGACAAGCAATAGAAATAAGGCGCAGCGGTTGGCGGTCCTACATGCTTGAGATGCTAAGTATGCGACATGCGATGCCAGCGTCAACCTCCGCAATCCCGACTCATGCACAACACCAACCGCAACCATACCACAAGGGCCTCCGCCAATGATCAACCAGCCCACGATGCCATCTCGGGTGATGCGGAGGCCTATCGATCCCAAGTCCCCACTCTCTCGAAGGCATTCAACGATCGCCATGGCCAACGCGGCGTACAAGCCAATCACACTACCAAAGTTCAACGAAAAGATGAGACCCCCATCAGTTCATTATGAGTTACGAGGCGCAGTAGCCTCCGCGTCGGCGGAGACGACGCCGCCTTAACAAAAGTCATTTGTCATTGCAAACCGAAGGCAACGCGTTGGCTTGGTATTCTATGCTCAAACCAAGCACAATCTATTCTTGGGAGAACCTCCGGGACAAGATATTGGCAAACTTCAAGGGCTAACAACCACGATCGCTAACTTCCACAGATCTATTCCAAAGGCAAGCAAATGCGGGAGAGACACTACACGACTACTTCCGAAAATTCGTGCAACTAAAGGCGAAGGCACCAGACGTCCCAGACGAGAGATCACCATTGAAGCAACGATCAAAGGCCTTGAATCGGGCCGTTCAGTAGCACACCTAGCAAGAAAGAAACCAACTTCCATACAACAGTTGTATGATGAGTTCGAAAATCTGCAGATCGAGACAATGACCTCCGGAAAAGGTTGGAGGAGCGAGTCAAAACAGAAAGACAAAGCAAAGCAAAAAAAAACTCCCGGAAAACCTATCTGAACCGTAATGCATCAAATCGTAAACCGGGCCGAGGGGCAAGTGCTCAAAGATCGAGGGTCAACCTCACCCCGAGCAAGAACAGCAATCGGCAAAGGCCAAGAGGCCGGAGACCCAGACCAGGAACCAAGGTCGGCAAGGTTACCAAGGCAAAAACTGGAACAAAAACCACAGCCAGAAACAACGCAGGCCATATTGCGTTTTTCAATGCGAAAACGGAGGGCACAGCACCAAAGATTGTCCGAAGACAAAAGAGACACATTAAAGGATGAAGAACAAGCGGTGTCCAACCTCCGACACAGCAGAGCGCAAGAGAGGTCAACACCACCTACACAACTGGCCACCAAGTGAATGCGCCCAATGTACCCAGCGCTAAATGCAACCCAAATACATCCCTCCACACTGGCCTCTACCTATTACCCAAACTTCCTACCAAAGATGGCGGTCGGCCGCCTTGAAGCCGACCTCCGGCCGGTAACTTCTGGTGTCGGAGGCAAGCCTGACCTACATAAACCCAAAACCTCCCCACATAACCTACCTCGAAACAAACCCACCGGCACAAAACCAAATCAGGTTCGAGCCTCCGCCGCAACAGCACCACATGCAGCAACTGCCTCCACCGCCACCTCACAACCAACCACCAACACCAAAAAATGAGCCAAACCTAGAAAACCAAGTCAACCCCCATGGACCGCTACCAACAATAGGCATGATACTACCAATCATCGGAGGATCATCAATGGAGTTTCAAACGAAAAAGCAGAAAAAGGATCACCTCCGCCTGGTAAACAACGTAGCAGTCCAAGGCCCAGCAAAATACACAGATTGGTCTAGAGTTCCAATCACCTTCACAGAAGAAGATCTCTAGCTAGAAAGCTACCCTCACGCAGACGCAATGGTAATCAAGACCAACATAGCAGCATGGGAGATAAGCAGAGTACTGATTGACACTGGTAGTTCAGCAGATATCATCTTCGCAAATACCTTCGACCAAATGAAGCTCAACATAAATCAACTACAACCCTCCGAATCCCCTTTGATAGGATTCGGAGGCAAGCAGATACAAGCATTAGGAAAAATCTCACTCCCAGTGTCATTTGGAAACCAGGCAAATGCTAGAACCGAGTACATAACCTTCGACATCGTCGATCTGTATTACCCATACAATGCCATCTTGGGCAGAGGATTCACGACTAAATTCAATGCAGCCCTGCATATGGCCTACCTGTGCATGAAAATACCAGCACTCCATGGTATTATCACAATCCGAGGCAGCCAGAAAGAAGCAAGAAACATAGAAAAAGCAATCTATAGAGCCCAAAGAAACATCAATGCAGTCGAGTCGGCAGACAAAGAACTAGAGCCTCCGGATATGCCCAGAGGAAAAACAGATATGGCAGGTCAAGAAGAGACAAAGGTGACCCCTCTAGAAAAGGAGTTACCAGACAGAAAAGTAACAATCAGCTCAGAGATGAGCAAAGCAGAGGAGGAAGAGCTCATGGAAACTCTAGTAAAAAACAAAGACATCTTCGCTGATCACCTCCGACCCTGTGGAGTCGGCGAGGACATCATCTGACATGAATCGGATATCAATGAAAACATGAGGCCAAGAAAGCGGAATCTGAGAGAAAAATGTCGGAGGACGGGATCCCGGCAAAGAAGGCGGAGGTGCAAAGGTTGCTAGATGCAAAAGTCATCGTGGAAGTCAAGTATTGAAATGGCTTGTAAACGTAGTCTTGGTACCAAAAAGAATGGCAAAATGAGAATGTGCATAGATTTCACAGATCTGAATAAAGCTTGCAAAAAGACCATTTCCCATTGCCAAGAATAGATGCCTCCATCGACAAGGCAGCCCGGATGCCGGAGGTTTTCTCTCCTCAACTGTTTCTCTGGGTATCACCAAATCTAGATGAAAAAAGAAGACGAAGACAAGACAAGTTTCACCACTCCATTTGGGACATATTGCTACACCAGAATGCTAGAGGGCCTAAAAAATGTGGAGCAACCTTTGCCAGAATGACAAAGGAAGTTTTGGGCTCACAACTAGATAGAAACATCATAGCCTACGTCGACGACATAGTGGTCATGAGCAAGAACAAGGATGATCATGTCTCCGACTTACAGGAGACCTTCGCCAACCTCAGGACAGCGGGCCTCCGCCTCAACCCAGAAAAATGTATATTTGGAGTTAAAAAAGGGAAGATGCTCGGATACATCAAAAGCAGTGAAGGCATCAAAGCGAACCCAGACAAAACCAGAGCAATAATGACAATGGCAGAACCCAAAAACAAGAAAGAAGTGCAAAAGCTGACGGGAAGAATAGCAGCGCTCAACAAATTCATCTCAAAATCAGTAGAACGCAGCCTCCCCTTCTTCCAAGCCCTAAGGGGCGGAAACAACTTTGAGTGGGGGTCCAAGCAGTTGGAGGCATTTCATAACTTGAAAGAGTATCTGGCAAACTCACTGGTGGTCTCCGTCCCAGAATCGAACAGCCACCTATTGCTATATGTGGCGGCCTCCGACCATGCAGTCAGCGCAGTCTTAGTTCACGAGCTGGAAAAAGAATCAGGCAAAACTCAAAAACCAGTTTATTTTATCTCAGAAGCACTGTCTGGAGCCAAGCTAAACTACACTGAGGTAGAAAAAGTTGCCTACGCAGTGCTGATGGCATCAAGAAAACTAAAGCATTATTTCCAAGCCCACGAAATCTCAGTTCCAACATCGCTGCCACTGCAAGACTTGCTCAGAAACAAAGAAGCCTTCGGCAGAATAGGCAAATGGGCTACAGAGCTATCACAGTTTGGTATCTTGTATGTCCCCAAAACAGCAATCAAATCACAAGCACTAGCCGATTTTGTAGCAGATTGGACACCTCCGACAGAGCCCAAGATACAACCAACCACTCAAGGCTGGATAGCATTCACGGATGGAGCCTAGGGCCAAGCCGGAGCAGGAGCCTCCACCGTCCTAACGGCACCCTCCGGCGTCAGACTAAAATACGCAGCAAGGCTAGAGTTCAAATCAACAAACAACATAGCAGAATATGAAGGCATAATCCTAGCGCTCAGTAAAGCAAAGGCCCTAGGGGCAAAAACATTGACAATCAAAATAGATTCTCAAGTGGTTACTGGCCAAGTAGAGAAAGAATACACAGCAAGAGAGCCAGAACTCATCAAATACCTATCCGTTGTCAAAAATTTGGAGCGGAGATTCGAGGGCTTCACCACAAAGCACATCCCAAGATCGAAAATGCAGAGGCAGATGAACTGGCAAAAGCTGCGGCAAACAACCTGCCACTGCCACCAAACACTTTTTACCAGATCTTGAAGTCTTTGGCAACTGCGGAGACATCTAAGACACCTAAGCCCATACTACACCTGCAAAATGAAGATTAGAGAAAGGCGATATGTAAATTCTTAGAAGGCAAAACAACCAAGAAGATAAAGCAAAAGCAAAGAAGAATACAAGCTAGGGCAAGAAATTACACAATCATAGATGATGTACTGTACAAGAAAGGAGTAGTCCAGCCTCTCCTCAAATGCATATCACAGAGCGAAGGCATAGAGTTGCTTCAAGAAATACACTCAGGAATTTGCGGGTCGCACATTGGCTCTAGAGCATTATCAACAAAGGCAATAAGGCAAGGCTTTTGTTGGCCAACACACATACAAGACGCAGAAAGCGGGGCAAATGAACATGCAAAGCATGCCAAACATTCTCTCCCAGGAAGTCAAAACCATCGTCGGAGACCCGACTTATACCTCCGTATGGCGCTACAAAAGATGGGGTATGGACCTGGTCAGCCCATTACCACCATCCCAAGGAGGAAATAGATTCACAGTAGTGGCAGTAGAATATTTTACAAGATGGATAGAAGCAAAGCCGCTGGCGAAGATAACCTCAGAAACTGTTAGAAAATTCTTCTGGCAAAACATCATTTGTAGATTCGATTGTCTGCCGAGGATTCGACGATGAGACAATGGAAAACAATTCGATTCAGAGAACTTCAAAGAATTACGCAAAAGCATTGGGACAAAACTAGCCTTCGCCTCAATACCACCCCGACTCCAAAGGTGCTGTGGAAAGAGCAAATAGAATAGTGTTTTCAGCAATATCAAAAACATTGCTGGGCCTACGCAAAGGAAAATGGGTAGATGAATTACCCAGAGTGATTTGGTCACACAATACATCTATCTCAAGAACAACAGGATTCACACCATTCAAACTGCTTTATGGAGAAGAGGCCATGATGCCAGAAGAAATCAAGCATGAAAGCCTCCGCACAACCAGACAGCTAATGTTGCAAGATGAAGAATATGCAAAAGAAACAATAGAAGCCATAAGACTGGAAGCAGTCGAAAACATTGCAAAATATCAGTCCCAAACCAAGAAATGGAGAGACTCTCAGGTGGTAAGGAAAGACATAAAACACAGAGACCTCGTACTCAGAAGAAAACCCAACACACAACTTGCTGGCAAACTGCAGCCGAAATGGGAAGGCCCATACACAGCAACGGCAGCAGGCCGCCCGGGCTCTTTCCACTTGATCAACAGCGAAGGTGTCACGACAACCCACACCTGGAATATTGACAGCCTCCGCAGATACTACATCTAGGCAATGTACCAAAGGGCAACCTGTCACAGAACCGACCAATTTATAAGAGTACAAGTACGAAAACAATCGTCGAAACGATCAAATTCTCGAACTTGCGCCCATATAAACCCGGTAGTCAACTGAAATCACGACGGATTTCAAACCAACTTGCATACAACCAAGATCACAGTAATTCAACATCACATATCGTACGTTACAACATTTCACAGACGTTCGCAAATAGATTACATCAACACAGAGTCATCGTTATTACAAAACAAGTCTTGTAACATAGCGGAAGCAAATAGTTTAACTCACACACACGAGTTCAATACCAGCATTACCGGTTATTGATCACATCCCACAAAAGCATTCAGATAAGATAACGTAAGATCATGCCCGTGATCTAGTCTTCGTCGTCACCACGGTGGAGACAATACTTACGTAATCCCTGATAGAGAAGGTCATCTGCAACAAGAGGGAATAAACCCTGAGTACGGGAATGTACTCAGCTAGACTTACCCGACGGAAACCAAAATAAAAGACACCAAGGATCATGCATAGCTTTATTTTGTGGATCTGGCTGACACTTTCATTTGCGAGAAAAGCATATGTAATAATGATTAACTTTTATCCCGAACTAGCAAAGTGACTTTAAGCCATTAACTCATCATCTATATTAGCACCTGTACTAATCAACCACTTGATTAATATGCAAACATTAATAACCATAGCAGGTATAATTCTCGGCAACATTATCATTATCATCATCATTATCCATTTAACCATATCGTTAAATTAATTGAATCTACGTTGTCACGCTCAAGTCAAGTTCTCACTATCCGGGAGAGACGGCGATTCAATCGATTCCTATCCAAATGGAGGGTATTCCTAACACAAACCCCGCTTCCCCGTCGTGGTCGCAAACAAGTCACCTTTGGTACAACTCAGGGAGAAAAGTAATGAGAAAAGACGCGGGTCCGGCCATACCTGCATTCTCGAGAGAACCACTCGCCAGAAGTACAGGATCTCAAACCCTTACTCCCCTTGGACTTATGCCAATGGCTCTCCGCACATCCTTACTACCTCCGAATGCATCCAACCCCACGGTTCCCGGCTGAGTTGAGCTACTCGGCCATGCGGTCGGAACGACTTATCCGCCAGCCTAAGTGTTAGGCTGCGTTCAACATGACATGAGGACATCTGACAGATCGGGTCCTTAAACGACCGCATGACGGAGTCACTATGTTCAAACCTACACAAGACTCCGCCCGGTCTTAATTCATTATTCACATGGTTCTTTTCCACGATAGCAAATATAGCCAACCGTGATCCACCTCATCCTAAATCTCGCAGGTGACAGAAATCACCGACTTCTACCGCACTAAGCATGGCTAAGCATTTAACCCGTTCTGAACTTAAATAGGATTCCAGTCACGATATCCGGACAAGGAGGGTATATAATGCAGCAATTGGTTCCAACCAATTCCTATACTTAATGCATCATCAACAATAAAGATACTCAATATATTTGTAAAGACATGGGAGACTTATAATGCTCGGGCTTGCCTTTTCGAGAAAGAGGAAGGTCAGATCGTGGCACTCGGGCAACTCCTCGGCGACGGCCGCTTTTTCGACTTCCTGCACCTCGGGCTCCTCCTCCTGGTTGGCTCCCTCGAACTCCAGCAACGCCACTCCCTCCGCACACCTATTGCATGAATGCGCAAGATAAATATCATGGATGCATATGTACGAATGTCGGGGATGCTCGGGGGAATGCACATGTTCATTGTAGTTTGCATATTTCAACTTAAGCCCTATTCAAATCACTTTACTTACCCAGTTTATACAACCTAATGTATAATTGCTCATCTTCAGTTAATGACCTAGCACCTGCACCTAAGCATATTCTCAAGTTAGGCTAACCCCCAAACAATTAACGATTACGTTGCAACACATTCAATCAAGCATTTGTATTTCAGCAAATGAAGACTATATATATATCGGTACATTAAACTAGCCATAACTGGAGATGTATAATTCCAAATGACATGAAACAAGACAATCTGGAAAGCTTATGAAATTGTCTACAATTCATTTTTAGACCTCAAAGCATGATTCAAACCTTTACCAGGTCGAATTCATCAATCAACAGAAGTCTATCCACACAAGGCAGAGAATCAGCAAAAACTGCAACCTAACTTTAAACAGCTGTAGTTTCTAAATTACTGGGCCAAATGCCCTCAAATTTTGACAGGAGCTAGATACATAAGTTACCTACAACTTTTGTATTCAACACAAGCACAGAAAACCACATTATCATGGGGAACTTTCCAAAGTCCCCAGATCTGTCCAGAGGGACATAATGCCAACAAATAATTAGCAACTTATGATGTAAACATATAATTAGACAAAACCAACTTTACTATCTTATCACACATATCCTAAGAACACCAGAAAGTAGGATGTCCATTACCAAAACATTTCTTTTAATACCTTTCTTAATTTATTTAATTAATTAGGGGAAATAGTAAACCTATATGAAAACTGCCCCATTAATTCTACAAAAATTACAGTAGACACTACATACTCTAAGTAGACTACCATAAAAATTTTTCACACCATTTGAGCAAGTATAAAAGCCTACACAAAAATGACAAGGCATAATGGCTTAAAATGGCATAATTAGGAAACCCTAATGAAAAGTGTCAAGCAACAGATTTCATATTTTCCTAGCATCCTTAGGGCACTAGGATACTACCTACCAAGTTTCATGGCCATTGGATTCATAGATTATTTACTAAAATTTACACAAGAATCATCCAATGATAAAAGGAAAATCTATAACTCAAAAACTACACATGCAATGACTCTCAAATTTTAACCAGAGCTTCTACTATACAAGACTAGCTCACCCACAAAATTTCATAATTTTTGGATCACAGAAACTCAAGATATGTTTTAAACAAGTTTGCATGCATTCAAAAACACTTTTCAAGTTCCTATTTAATTCACCCAAAATTTCTACATAATATGCTCAAGATATATTTTTCTTAAATACTAGACCTAACAGTGAGTCTAACAAAATTGGAATCACTCAATTTGGATCTACCAATTAGGAGTTACAAAATCACAAATCAGTATTCAAAACTGAAAATTTGAACTAGCCCTAAGATCGCTTTCGCACCACCCGACACGCTGGGACCCGATGTCACGACCCCACCGTCAGTGAGCCAAAAGCAGAGGCGGCGCTTGACGGCGCTGCACACACGCCGGCTTCCATGGCGGCGGCTCCTCCGGCGAAATCAAGGACACCGGCGTGACCTCCGTGTGCTGGGGGGTTCGATTGGTGCTACTAGCTAGCGCCACGACCTAGCGTAAGGAGCTTGCCACGGGTGATGGCGGCACAGCAAGGTTCGGCGAGAGCTGCCGGCGACGGCAAGCCACGGTTGACTCCACAGAGCTCGATCTGAGCTCCACGGACACGCTGGGAAACTCAAGGAAGCAACTATCGAGAATGAAATGGCTCCTAGCTAGCCCGCCACGGCGGCCTCGGCTCCCGAGAGGACGCTGTCATGGCGGTGGTGGCGGATCACCCAAATGCGACCGAAGACCTTGGTTCTCCGCACAACAACAAAGAAGGTGTACGAGCTAGAGGAAGCTACGGCGGAGCTATTGGCGGGAGTCGGCTTAGCTACGGTGCCACGGCGGCGGTAAGCGCGAGCACGCAGCGGAGCAAAGGCGGAGCCGCTAATGCTGCTTTGGGCGGCGGAGGAACGAAGAGGAGGCAGAGCGCGCGGGTGAGTGCGTCGGCAAAGCGCTAGCGGACGGAGTTAATGTCACGGCCGGCCGCGGCCCGAAACATCCATGGCGCGTGGCAGCAACAAGACTTTCGAGCGACCGGCGACGCGCGGCGCACACGCCGTCGTCGAGTTCGATTGCAAGATCACCGTGAGCAGCGCTTTGAAAGAATCCGAACCACCGACAATAGCGTTATTTCGTCGCGTTGGCACGGCTAACACGTTGCTCCAAAGTGAAATCCGTAAAGATGAAAGTTGTAGATCTATATTAGGGCTACAAATTTGGTTTAGCAATCAACAGCCAGTTCTCCACGGATCACGAGTTATATCAAGCCAAAGTTGAGGTCATGCAACCAAACTCGGTTCAACACTTAGAAATTTTCGAGTTTCTAAAAAGATCTCAAACTGACTTGTGGGACCTTTTTGAACATGTTGTGCACATTTTCATGAGATGGCTTCTAAACAAAGTTTGTTCCTTATTAAATTTACTACAACTTTGCTTTAGGTTGCTCAAGCATGCATAGACTCTAAGTTACACTTTTAAACAGTCAAACTCAGGGAGCTCTAGGGGTCCAAATTGGTCAACCATGACTTGGAAACCTAATTAGGCAAAATGATCAACATGAACCTTGTTCCTAATGACATTCTAGGTGTAACTAAGTTACTGAGGATGATTATTAGCCACACCACATTGGTCACACAAGAATCAAGCAAGGTATGTATCAAACAATGAAAACACATGAAATGTTGCAACTGTTTCATAGTCATGTTTCACTTGTTTCATGATTGTGTTGCATAGCACTAACTAACCTTGTTGCACTAAGTGAGTGGCACATGTTGCACTTAAGCGTTGCACACTTTACATTTCATAAAGAACAACACACATGAAATCTACAACACGTTGCAATGTTTCGAAATCATGTTTTATGTGATATAAGTTCAAGAATGGATGCATGATGCTCATGTTCATGAAATGTAGTGCAAATGTGGAAGCCAAACACCTGGGGTGTTACAGCCCTCCCCCCTTATAAAAATCTCGTCCCGAGATTTGAAAAGCGTACCATTGTTGATAGAACTCCTTATAACCATCCCTCAAATAATCTTCCCTTTCCCACGCTGCATCGCTGCTTCACTACCCCGATTACTCCACATGACTTTGTAGAACTTGACCACCCGACTCCTAGTCACTCGCTCACGAAAGTGTCAATCACTCGAACCGCTTTTCTTCAAAAGTCAAATCAGATTCTAACGCGATATCCCCCAAAGGAACACGCTCTTGTGGACACGAAGACATTTCTTCAATCTGTGATACGTGAAAGACGCGTTGAAGATAGCACTCATCTCGTGGGGTAATTGAATCTTGTATGCTACCTTTCCACTTTGTCCAATGATTTGAAATGGGCCGACATATCTCGGCGCAAGCTTTCGCTTCACACCGGCGTTGGACACTTTTCATAGGTGAAACCTTCAGATAAACGAAGTCTCCAACTTCGAACTCAATAGGTTTTCTACGTCGATCAAGATAACTTTTCTCCTTAGCTTGTGCTCAAGGCCATGTGAGTTTGATAGTATGGACTTGTTCTTCGACTTCTTGAACAAAATCAATTCCATAATATCTCCTTTCACCGGCTTCTACCCAGTTCAACGGGTTCTACACTTCCGCCATACAAAGCTTCAAACGGTGCCATCTTGATGCTTTCTTGATAACTATTATTGTACGAGAATTCAGCTAGGGGCAACCATTTTTCCCAGAACCCTTCACGAGATGACACAGGCTCTCAACATATCTTCTAAGATTTGATTCACCCGCCGGTTTGTCCATTGGTTTGCGGATGATAGGCGTAACTTCTTACTAGCTTAGTTCCTAATAATCCATGTAAGTGCTCCCAAAAGCGAAGCAAAGAAACTGTGGTCCTCTATCGATACAATAGTACGAGGGATTCCATGAAGACGGACTATCCGATTGAAGTACAACTCAAAGATAATCAATCGGACCGGAAATCAATGCGACAGAATGAAGTGTGCAGACTTAGTCGACGGTCTACAATCACCCAAATAGAGTTAAAATTCCTCCGAGTAGTAGGGAGTCCAACAATAAAATCCATACTTATCTCCTCCCATTTCCAACCCGGAATAGATAGTGGTTGAAGTAATCCGCCCTTCATGTGTACAGCTTTAACTCGACAACAAGTGTCACACCTAGCCACATAAGCGGCTATCTCCTTCTTCATTTTAGTCCACCAATAACGAGGCTTCAATTCATGATACATTTTACTACCGCCTTGATGAATAGATAATTTAGAGGAATGTGCTTCAGATATGATTTGATCTCTAAGCTCTCTATCCTTCGGAACCACTAACCTATCCTTGAACCATAACACGTCATTTTCATCTACCCGAAAATGTTTGGTTTCTTGTTCTTTCATCTTGCGCTTTGACGTGGAATACACCGGATCGGTCTTTTGTAGCTCAATAATTCTACTTTGCAGAGTACAACCGATGTGATGTTGTGAAGGATTGCGGATGCATGAGCCGTGACAAATGACAATCACCTTCAATCAAAGAGTGACAATGCGATTTCGCTCAAGGCATCTCAGAACGACGTTTGCCTTGCCGTGATGATAGTGCACTTGGAGATTATAATCCTTGATCAACTCGAGCCATCTTCGTTGACGCATATTCAACTCAAAGGTTGAGTGAAGATGTACTTAAGACTTTTGTGATCGGTGTAGATGTTGCACACATTACCAAGCAAATAATGTCTCCAAAGCTTTCAAAGCATGAACAATCTGCGATGAGTTCTAAGTCATGCGTGGGATAATTCACCTCATGCTTCCGAAGTTGGCGAGAGGTATAAGCAATGACCCTACCCTCCTGCATAAGAACACCTCCTAAGCCAATGCCTGATGCATCACAATACACATCAAAAGGTTTCTCAATATCCGGTTGTGCCAAAACCGGAGCCGATGTTAGAAGAGTTCGCAGGGTATGGAAAGCCGCATCACACTCAGTAGTCCAGACAAACTTCATGTCTTTTTGCAGCAAGCGAGTCATAGGCTTGGCGATTTTAGAGAAATCCGGGATGAAGCGACGATAATAGCCCGCCAAACCCAGAAAACTCCGAACCTCATGCACCGAGCTGGGAGCCTTCCAGTCTAACACTTCTTGCACCTTGGTGGGATCCACCATAATTCCACCATCGGACAACACATGCCCGAGAAATGGTACTTTACGAAGCCAAAATTCACATTTGCTAAACTTTGCATAAAGCTTGTGTTCACGCAGCCTAGTGAGAACCACTGCAAATGTTCAACATGATCTTCTTCATTCTCGTAATAGACCAAGATATCATCTATAAATACCACCACAAATTTGTCCAACTCTGCATAAACACCGAATTCATTAGATACATGAAATGTGCGGGGGGCATTGGTCAATCCAAATGACATAACCAGATACTCATACGCACCATATCTTGTAGAGAATGCGGTTTTGAGACATCCTCGGGCCGAATTTTGATTTGATGATAACCGCACCTCAAATCAATCTTGGAAAAGACTTTTGCTTTAGACAACCGATCAAACAAGATGTCTATCCGTGGCGGAGAGGGTACTTGTTCTTAATTGTGACTGCATTCAAAGGCCTATAATCTACACACATGCGTAGTGACCGATCCTTCTTCTTCACAAAGATAGCTGGACACCCCTGTATGGCGATGAACTAGGGCGGATAAGGCCTTTCAGAGAAGTTCACTTAACTGGATCTTAAGTTCAGCTAGTTCATTGGGAGGCATTCTATAAGGTCTTCTAGATATGGGTCTTTGTACCGTAGCAACTCTATCTTGAACTCTACGTCCCGATCCGGAGGTAATCCAGCAAATCCTCGGGAAAAACATCCGGAAAGTCACACACTACCGGGATATTTGCCATAGCCTTTGCTTGCACCGCATTAGCTGCACAAGAAAGATTGATGTCCCTAGGTAGTTGCACCGAAAACCTTCCGATTCTCGGGATCTCTCGAGCATGACTACTCTAGTCAATGTATCAATAAGCACCCCGTGCTTGCTCATCCAATTCATTCCCAATATCACATCGATACCCAGCCCCGTAAAACTACCGGATCAACTTGATAACTTCGTCCCTCTATCTCAAGTTGTACGCCCCTACTACGAGCTTGGTGGGGATGGTACCACCGGCAGCCCTAATACAATATCCCTCACCCTCAACAAAGGTATGTTTTCTGCACAAACTTGGATGCAAATGCGGGACTAATAAAAGAATGTGAAGCACCGAATCAAATAGTACAACTGCGGGTGTTGATCAACCAGAAACTTACCGACAAAGGATCGCCTCCCTGAAGGAATATCAAAGCAACATTTGTATAGTTCACCGCCACCTTGATTGAAATTCTTCTTAGGGTAAGGACACTTCCTCGCCCGAAGGCCGCGGTCTTGTTGCAATTCCAAAGATGGCATATTGCTTGGCGGAACATTGAGCTTCCTTGACCGGTAGTGCCCTTTGGAAGAGCAACCAGTAAAAGCCTTGCGAAATCCAGTCCTCTCCCGGATTCTTCTTCAGTGGTGGCGAAACTTAGCGGCCGACGCCGGTGGACTAATGGAGCCTTATGTGTGACGGGAGCCTTGGATTGTGAGGCACTCGCCTCATAGGCCCTTTTACTTACGACTCTTTGAAGCAAAGATACACAGCATTATTGTTCTCTTGGGCTAGAGCATCACTAACAAACTCATTGAAATGCGCACACTTGCAATTTCCCATGGTCTTCATAAGTTTGGGACTCACCCCGCTTGAAACTTGCGATTTTCTTGGCATCGGTGTCCACAAACTCCGTGAGCGTACCTTGCAAGGTTATTGAAAGCCCGCAGTATTCGTTCAAGCTCTTGTTCCCTTGGGTTAACTTCATAAACTCAGATGCTTGATCGCCATGAGACCAGGGAGGAATATAATTTCCCAAGCGACTTGAACTGATCCCAAGTAATTTGGGCATTAGCGGGCATAGTGGACCGATGGTGGCTCCACCAAATACCACCTGGCCCATACAACCGGTGTGAGATGCGTGACTCAGTCTTCAAAGACCTCGGTCAAGCGGAGCAAAGCGGAACTTTTGCTCGAGAGTATTCAACCACTCATCGCCTTGCAGAGGCTCCTCACCTCCTTGAAGATCGGGGTTTCGTGTCAAGGAAAGCCTTGAAATCACTCAGATTGATTTGGTTCTGGTCCTTGACGGACATTCCGATCCTCACGGTTTGCCATCCGGCGATAGCCTCAGCTAGCATGCGCCGACTTTCAACGACCGTTATGCGCATTAGCTCACCTGGTGTGGGTGGTGGTGGAGGAGGTGTTTGCTCCTCATCTCCATGGTTACGACCATGACGAAGATTGTAAGCCATCTCAAAAAATGTATAGCCAATGAGCACTGATGATGTGGAAATTTGTAGATGAATTGTATAATTATGCCACACTGACTCCAATGGAGGAAATGAACTTATACTATCACAGAGGCACAATCATTCATCCAATCACACAACTTCTCAAGCGCATCAATTGACACATTAAGGCAATGAACTTAACCAAATGAGATAGATAGCCCGCATGCATTTTAACTTGGCAAAGGCTCAAATATGCGAGCATAACATGTTCAATAGGTTACATCAAAGCCCGAGGGTTCCAAACCGACAAAGAAAGATAACTTAAGGTTCGATATTACATCCCAACGATTAACTTATTACAAAGCTACTCGCTCATGCCCGAGAGGATCAACAAAGACTAGCTCCAGTAGATAGCTAAGTAGTAAGCTAACTACGATCGCCCCCTCGAGTCGTTGTCAAGATCTCTCCTCCATCTTCATCACTAGCGTGCTCTAACTCCTCATCTTCCTCCTCGTCATGTGGAACGCCAGTCCATTAATCTCAACGTCATCACCTTCACCATGATGACACCGTAACCCATCTCATCCTCCTCGGTGGCGGGAGAGGGTGAAGCCGATTGTGTAACAGAACCTCCTCATGAAGATTGTCATTGTACCCTTCTGCACCGCCAACTCACTGCTGCTCGAGTTCTACATCGTCGCGCCTCAAAGACATTCTCCTCGTGCAAGCTTCATTCCGTTGGTTCAAAGATGTGAACCAACATACGCCACAGCTTCGCGGTGAGCAATCACAACCTCTGAACCTCCGTGTTCTCTTGATCCTGTTCTGCGTGACTTGCTCCAACGCCTGCTGAATCTGCAGCCCCTCTCAAGATCACCCGGCTAGCTCGCCCTCACCTTTCCTCCTCGGAGGGCTTTCAGGGACGGGCTCACGAGGAGCTAAACGGTGACGAGGGTGCCCTGCCTCCAGCCGGACTTGCGGCCGGTGCGTTTAAATCGCAGCATCATCAGTAGCAAAAGTTACAACGTAAGGGGGAATCATTTAAGGGATACGAAATTTAATTATTCGAGACCATCAATTTTAAAGGAGGAGAATGCAAGAAATGCCATGTATGATTGAACATGATGCATGCACGATCCGTGCGTCCTCACAAACCTAAACTAAAATTTAAAGGCTAGCGAAATATACGGTGGCATACATACGTTCTCTCAGATATCGGTAGTAGCTAGTCGATCTACAACGATACGTTGTCGGTGTACTAGAAAAATTTCATTTCAGCCCAAAGAATTCCCAAAAAGGCATAAAAGCAAGCATTAAACTAAATACTTTCATACATACATCCCCGGATGTATATACTCTAGTATCACAGCTACCCAACAGAGATACCCACAATTAAGTACTCTCATAGATACATGATTAAACATGTAGGTATGCGAGCAACCACAACTACTCTCCCTAGACCGACGGGTTGGACGGTCATGCTCTCACAACTCACCCTTACACAGGCGTGAGAGGCAATGATCCAAACATTACCATTCAAGCGAATGGCACCCATGCAATAGCACGCCGCATGGACAACGAAAATAGAAACAATCATTTCCCAAAGTTAGTAATTATATAAGCCACCTAAAATCCTTAAGTGGGCTACAAAGGATGTGATCACTGGTACACTATAAAATTTCAGATTTTTGAACACTTACATATAACTATAAGTTATAAACCAGTTTTCGCAACAAAAGCTTTTGTTTTTAAATACCCGTATGACATGTTTAATGTTGAATCTAGCTTTGATGCCAGCTGTCACAGAACCGACCAATTTATAAGAGTACAAGTACGAAAACAATCGTCGAAACGATCAAATTCTCGAACTTGCGCCCATATAAACCCGGTAGTCAACTCAAATCACGACGGATTTCAAACCAACTTGCATACAACCAAGATCACAAGAATTCAACATCACATATCGTGACGTTACAACATTTCACAGACGTTACAGCAAATAGATTACATCAACACAGAGTCATCGTTATTACAAAACAAGTCTTGTAACATAGCGGAAGCAAATAGTTTAACTCACACACACGAGTTCAATACCAGATTACCGGTTCATTGATCACATCCCACAAAAGCATTCAGATAAGATAACGTAAGATCATGCCCGTGATCTAGTCTTCGCCACCCGGGGTGGAGACAATACTTACGTAATCCACGATAGAGAAGGTCATCTGCAACAAGAGGAATAAACCACGAGTGCGGGAATGTACTCACTAGACTTACCCGACGGAAACCAAAATAAAAGACACCAAGGATCATGCATAGCTTTATTTTGTGGATCCGGTGACACTTTCATTTGCGAGAAAAGCATATGTAATAATGATTAACTTTTATCCTCGAACTAGCAAAGACTTTAAGCCATTAACTTGTCATCTATATTAGCACCGTATTAATCAACCACTTGATTAATATGCAAACATTAATAACCATAGCAGGTATAATTCTCGCAACATTATCATTATCATCATCATTATCCATTTAACCATATCGTTAAATTAATTGAATCTACGTTGTCATTTGCTCAAGTCAAGTTCTCACTATCCGGGAGAGACGGGCGATTCAATCGATTCCTATCCAAATTGGAGGGTATTCCTAACACAAACCCTGCTTCCCCGTCGTGGTCGCAAACAAGTCACCTTTGGTACAACTCAGAGAAAAGTAACAGAAAAGACGCGGGTCCGGGCCGCCACCGCATTCTCGAGAACCACTCGCCAGAAGTACAGGATCTCAAACCCCGACTCCCCTTGGACTTATGCCAATGGCTCTCCGCACATCCTTACTACCTCCAGAATGCATCCAACCCCCACGGTTCCCGGCCGAGTTGAGCTACTCGGCTTCATGGTCGGAACGACTTATCCGCCCAGCCTAAGTGTTAGGTTGCGTTCAACATGACATGAGGACGTCTGAAACAGATCGGTCCTTAAATGACACAGACGGAGTCACTATGTTCAAACCTACACAAGACTCCGCCCGGTCTTAATTCATTATTCACATGGTTCTTTTCCACGATAGCAAATATAGCCAACCGTGATCCACCTCATCCTAAATCTCGCAGTGACAGAAATCACCCGACTTCTACCGCACTAAGCATGGCTAAGCATTTAACCCGTTCTGAACTTAAATAGGATTCCAAAGCATATATCCGGACAAGGAGGGTATATAATGCAGCAATTGGTTCCAACCAATTCCTATACTTAATGCATCATCAACAATAAAGATACTCAATATATTTGTAAAGACATGGGAGACTTATAATGCTCGGGGCTTGCCTTTTCAGAAAGAGGAAGGTCAGTGATCGTGGCACTGGGGCAACTCCTCGGCGACGGCCGCTTCTTCGACTTCCTCGCACTCGGGCTCCTCCTCCTGGTTGGCTCCCTCGAACTCCAGCAACGCTACTCCCTCCGCACACCTATTGCATGAATGCGCAAGATAAATATCATGGATGCATATGTACGAATGTCAGGGATGCTCGGGGAATGCACATGTTCGCTGTAGTTTGCATATTTCAACTTAAGCCCTATTCAAATCACTTTACTTACCCAGTTTATACAACCTAATGTATAATTGCTCATCTTCAGTTAATGACCTAGCACCTGCACCTAAGCATATTCTCAAGTTAGGCTAACCCCCAAACAATTAACGATTACGTTGCAACACATTCAATCAAGCATTTGTATTTCAGCAAATGAAGACTATATATATATCGGTACATTAAACTAGCCATAACTGGAGATGTATAATTCCAAATGACATCAAACAAGACAATCTGGAAAGCTTATGAAATTGTCTACAATTCATTTTTAGACCTCAAAGCATGATTCAAACCTTTACCAGGTCGAATTCATCAATCAACAGAAGTCTATCCACACAAGGCAGAGAATCAGCAAAAACTGCAACCTAACTTTAAACAGCTGTAGTTTCTAAATTACTGGGCCAAATGCCCTCAAATTTTGACAGGAGCTAGATACATAAGTTACCTACAACTTTTGTATTCAACACAAGCACAGAAAACCACATTATCATGGGGAACTTTCCAAAGTCCCCAGATCTGTCCAGAGGGACATAATGCCAACAAATAATTAGCAACTTATGATGTAAACATATAATTAGACAAAACCAACTTTACTATCTTATCACACATATCCTAAGAACACCAGAAAGTAGGATGTCCATTACCAAAACATTTCTTTTAATACCTTTCTTAATTTATTTAATTAATTAGGGGAAATAGTAAACCTATATGAAAACTGCCCCATTAATTCTACAAAAATTACAGTAGACACTACATACTCTAAGTAGACTACCATAAAAATTTCACACCATTTGAGCAAGTATAAAAGCCTACACAAAATGACAAGGCATAATGGCTTAAAATGGCATAATTAGGAAACCCTAATGAAAAGTGTCAAGCAACAGATTTCATATTTTTCCTAGCATCCTTAGGGCACTAGGATACTACCTACCAAGTTTCATGGCCATTGGATTCATAGATTATTTACTAAAATTTACACAAGAATCATCCAATGATAAAAGGAAAATCTATAACTCAAAAACTACACATGCAATGACTCTCAAATTTTAACCAGAGCTTCTACTATACAAGACTAGCTCACCCACAAAATTTCATAATTTTTGGATCACAGAAACTCAAGATATGTTTTAAACAAGTTTGCATGCATTCAAAAACACTTTTCAAGTTCCTATTTAATTCACCCAAAATTTCTACATAATATGCTCAAGATATATTTTTCTTAAATACTAGACCTAACAGTGAGTCTAACAAAATTGGAATCACTCAATTTGGATCTACCAATTAGGAGTTACAAAATCACAAATCAGTATTCAAAACTGAAAATTTGAACTAGCCCTAAGATCGCCAACCATCGGCACGCGGGACCCGTCATGTCACGACCCCACCCGCGATGAGCCAAAAGCAGGAGGCGCTTGACGGCAGCTGCAAGACGAAAGCTTCGCCGGCGGCGGCTCCTCCGGCGAAATCAAGGACACCGCGTGACCTCCGTGCCAAGGGGGGTTCGATTGGTGCTACTAGCTAGCGCTTCGACCTAGCGTGAGGAGCTTGCCGCCGGTGATGGCGGCACGGCAAGGCTCCGGCGAGAGCTGCCGCGCGACGGCAAGCCACTTGTTGACTCCACGAGCTCAATCACGAGCTCCACGGACACGCTGGGAAACTCAAGGAAGCAACTATCGAGAATGAAATGGCTCCTAGCTAGCCCGCCACGGCGGCCTCGGCTCCCATGAGGACGCCGTCATGGCGGTGGTGGCGGATCAGCCAAATGCGACCAAGATACCTTGGTTCTCCGCACAACAGCAAGGTGTACGAGCTAGAGGAAGCTACTGGCGAGCTATTGGCGGAGAGCTGGCTAGCTACGGTGCCACAGCGAAAAGGCGGCGCGAAAGCACGGCGGAGCAAAGGCGGAGCTAACTGCGGTGCTTTGGGCGGCGGAGGAACGAAGAGGAGGCGAGCGCGTGCGCGGGTGAGTGCGCGTCGAAGCGGTAGCGGCGGACGGGTTAATGTCACGGCCGGCCGCGCGCCAGGCATCCATGGCGCGTGGCAGCGCACTCGAGCGACCGATGACGCAGCGCGGCACGCGCCGTCGAAGTTCGATTGCAAGATCATCAGAAAGCGGCGTTTCATGAATCCGAACCGGTCGACAAATACATTGTCGCGTTGGCACGGCTAACACGTTGCTCCAAAGTGAAATCCGTAAAGATGAAAGTTGTAGATCTATATTAGGGCTACAAATTTGGTTTAGCAATCAACAGCCCGTTCTCCACGGATCACGAGTTATATCAAGCCAAAGTTGAGGTCATGCAACCTGAAACTCGGTTCCAACACTTAGAAATTTTCGTAGTTTCTAAAAGATCTCAAAACTGACTTGTGGGACCTTTTTGAACATGTTGTGCACATTTTCATGAGATGGCTTCTAAACAAAGTTTGTTCCTTATTAAATTTACTACAACTTTGCTTTAGGTTGCTCAAGCATGCATAGACTCTAAGTTACACTTTTTAAACAGTCAAACTCAGGAGCTCTAGGGGTCCAAATTGGTCAACCATGACTTGGAAACCTAATTAGGCAAAATGATCAACATGAACCTTGTTCCTAATGACATTCTAGGTGTAACTAAGTTACTGAGGATGATTATTAGCCACACCACACATTGGTCACACAAGAATCAAGCAAGGTATGTACTGAAACAATGAAAAACACATGAAATGTTGCAACTGTTTCATAGTCATGTTTCACTTGTTTCATGATTGTGTTGCATAGCACTAACTAACCTTGTTGCACTAAGTGAGTGGCACATGTTGCACTTAAGCGTTGCACACTTTACATTTCATAAAGAACAACACACATGAAATCTACAACACGTTGCAATGTTTCGAAATCATGTTTTATGTGATATAAGTTCAAGAATGGATGCATGATGCTCATGTTCATGAAATGTAGTGCAAATGTGGAAGCCAAACACCTGGGGTGTTACACAACCTCCGCAAATAATAAGCGGAGGCCCCTCCGTTCATTTACCTTTTAGCTCTTTTTTTTCTTCAAACCAAAAAATGTAAAAGAGCCTGTACTATTTTCCTCACAGGGGAACTCCAAGTGGAGGTGAGCTTTTTAATGAGGCAGGCTCAATGTAAAAATCCTCTAGAAGTATAAAGAGGTAATTCCCCAAAAGAACGCTTGAAAAGTTCAAAACCGAAAGCGGCTAGCTCTAGTGCCGCAATATTCGGTGAACAAAAACAAGCACGAGTCCTTTCAAAGCGCCGCCACGAGGCATTGGCAATTTGAACGCGACCTCTATGGCAATTTAGGCATCAAGGCGAAACCACATTGGCCAAACTGGCCTTCGACCTTGACAAAGACCTGTCCAAATTCAGGCATCAAGGCAGAAACCACATTGGCCAAACTGGCCTTCGACCTTGACAAAGACCTGTCCAAATTCAGGCATCAAGGCAGAAACCACCTAGGCCAAACTGGCCTTCGACCTTGACAAAGACCTGTCCAAATTCAAGCATCAAGGCAGAAACCACCTAGGCCAAATAGGCCTCCGACCTTGACGAAGACCTGAACAAATTCAGGCATCAAGGCAAAAACCACCTTGGCCAAACAGGCCTCCGACCCTTGATGAAGATCTGACCAGATTCAGGCATCAAGGCAAAAACAACCTTGGCCAAACAGGCCTCCGACCTTGACGAAGACCTGAACAAATTTAGGCATCAAGGCAAAAACAAACTCAGCCAAACAGGCCTCTGACCTTAACAAAAAAACCACCGCAAGCATCAGGGGCAACACCATTATGGCGCTAGAACCAGGAAGAAGGTCTCCGCCATCGAAGACAGCAAAACGAGGAAAAGGTATGACAAAACCCTGTCACTTAGGCACTAGGCCTATTTACTTCAAAAGATCTCAAAAGGCAAGAATAATTCAAGCAAGATATAGGCCATTAAAGCCAAGATACGTTCCAACAAACAACGTACCAAAAAATTTAACAACCAAAAGCCACCACCCCGCTATAAAATGGGTTCCCACCACGCCCTTAAAACCTCAGTTAGCAGAAGGCGCAAGGGGGAAAGAAGGCAGACCACAAACACAAGCCACAACAACGGCCATGGAGGCAGGGGTCTCCTTAGATATCTAAGTTGGCCATAGATATTGTACGAAAACTCATAAAATCGGAGGCACCAGTAGACGGTCGGAGGCAGTGGGAAAAGAGACAGGAACTATGGCACGGTGATGAACAGCGTAGGCCTACGGAAGAAGGGGGATATCGCACGAAATCTCATAACATCCCCCTGACGCTGGAGACCTAACTTGCCATCTCCACAAATGAAACATGTCCCACGGGTGTGCAGCGTCGGAGGCCCATACCACCAGACAGCTAAAACACCTAGCTAAAGAAATACCAAAAGTCTCCGCCGTCTGCACAAGCTACACCAAACCTCCTATCGGATCACACACCGATTCAGCAAGCCTCGCCAGGCGGACTTCAAGTACGCCTCCACCGGCCAAAAAACTGCAAACACTTCTACCTCGGCCATCAAGCACGCACAGAGAAGGAGAGAACATGGAGCGGAGGTCCCTGGCCACCACCTCTGTATCGTGCACGTTCGCCCAAGCAAAGGCCCACGGTGTGCAAGCTCGGGACTAGACGAGATATGTAAATAAGCACAACAGACATAAGCCCCCGCACAAACAATCTAGAAAGTGAACCTGTTTTGTATTCCATAAAACGTCAAGTAGCATTCTTACAGGACACAAACTTATAATAAAATCCAAACTATTGTGGCGGAGGTCCGCGCCAAGCAAGAGCGCGAGTAAACCCAGCGCGCTCGTCGTCTATGTCAAACTTAACTGACTCAAACACATCGCGCGCAACGTTGCGGGGAAAGGCTAGCGCCAATACTCCCAAAGCTCTCCGCTCACATAAATACCGTCGTTGTAGAGAGTCAAAGGCGCAACATCTTGTGCAGGCTCCCGATTCGGAACCTGCGCAAGGTTAAAATTTTCCACAAAATCATTCAGAACAAAAGAAACTTTATTTACAAGAGTCCAACTGGACTACAATATACAAGTCAAAACAACTAAGTCCTACAAAGAGCCTAGACCTCCGGCGCATCGGACGCAGCAGAAGTCCCTGGAATGGAGCCCGCATCAACTGTGGGCAGGGACGGCGCCTACGGCCTCCGACCATCACCGCCGCCGATCGTAGCGCCCACCGGAGCGCCAGCGGCGGCGGAGGCGTCGCCCGCGGTCGCCGAACGCGGAGCTGGCGGAGGCCTGCCCGCAAGACTCTTCTACGCATCATGTAGCACATGTTAAAATATCAGTGGCACAGGCAATGAAAGCCTTCGCAGCTTCACAAAAAGCAAGGAGAGAAAAATAGCGGCTACAAACACTAGAAATACCTTCGCCCTCTTTTCCTCCGCCAATTTCCGGGCAGCAGGTCTCCCAAACGGAGCCCAAAAGTACCCAATGACATTTGTCAAGGTTTTTCGCAAACCAAGAGAAGTCTCACCAAGCTCCTCCAGACCCGGCAGCGCTCCCTCCGGAATACTTTCAGTATGCGTGCACCCGCCGCGCATCAAAAGCTTGGCGTAATTCGCAAATCCCGCCAGCGCCCCGTAGTCCGTGCAGCCATTGATCAGACCGGGGAGCTTCGCAAGGTGACGCTTTAGCCAGGAGGCGAGGGCGTAGACGCTGTCTTCCTCCGGAGGAGCGGAGGTTTCACCTCCGAACTCGGCGACGATGGCCCGATAATGGCCAACGGTTGCAGCAAGGACCCCCTTGACCGAGTCCAAACGCCTCGCCGACAAAGACAGCTGCTCACCCACCGCAGCCACGGATTCCTTCTCAGAGGCCAGCTCTCGCTGAAGACCCTCAGCCAACTCGTTCGCCCTGCGGGCTTGCTCAGTGGACAAAGCTTCCGCATCTTGAGCCTTGGCGAGATCAGCCCTCAAAGCCTCCTTTTCATGTTCCTTCTCCGCCAGAGAAAGGCGGAGAGCTGCAAGGGAGTTGGCCAAACCCCCTTTTTCACCTTCCAGGCGCTCGTTCTCCGCCTTGAGCGCTTCAATCGTAGTATCTCGGTCGGAGACCTCGCGAGTGCAACGCTCTTCCATAACAACGGGCGTGTGATACCCCTACGATCAGAAAGAAGAAGACCAAGGCGATCAGCAATAGAAACAAAAACAAGTCTAAAGGCGAACATACACCAAAAAAGTCAAACCGCCGAAGACGCACCAAGCTCTGGTGTTCTAGATGAACACGGAGAAGTTGGAAGAAATCCATGTCCCTCAGACGCTGTTTGAAGCGATCTATTCAAAGAAGAACAAACAAACACAAAACAATAAGGTGAGAAAAGCAAATCTCACAATAAATACACCAACTGCCAGATACCACCTCCGACGTCTCCAAGAACCCCAAGATAGCACTCTTCCCAGTCTGAGATAGAAGTGTCGAAGGAGCCTGCATAGCAAAGAAAACACAACAACAACAACTCAGGTCAGAGGGCCGATCAGAAATAGGCAATAACAACAGGCCAAAAGACGAGTAAGATAAAAACACTCTATACTCACTCGGACCCGGCGCCATCAGCCCCAGTTGCCCCAGACCAAACCTGACGCTGGCAGCGGCCGCTCGCTCCTCCGGGGTGAGTAGTCCCGCCATGACATCACCTACAAAGCAACAAGTACACGGTATTAGCACTTGGTACAATACATAAACAAATAAACCGGGCGAAGACAGTAAACAAAAAAATATGCGCCAAACAAACTAACTCATAAAAAGCCTAGGCTGGGCCACCTACCGAGCCCCCTGGGAAGATGTCTCTGCCATGTCATGCGGCGAAGGCCCAAAGGGCCGGCTCTCCTCCGCCAGCAGCCTGGCGGGCAGAGGGCTCGAAGAAGACTGAGCCGCCGGGGCTTGCTCAGCAAGCACGGCCTTCGGCTGCCCGACGTCTACCGCTGGTGCGAAGGAAGGCGCAACAACGGCGGGAAACGAAGGAGCGTGCTACAAGGCGACCTCCGCGCCATCTTCAGAACTTGAATACAGCCCGCCAAAAATGGCAGGCATAGGATCGGCGGCGCTAGCCTCCGGCTGTTCTGCGACACTTGTAGCACCATGCAAGGAGCACGCCGGAGCAGCGCTGGCCTCCGAACGCCCAGCACCGCTCACAGCGCCACTCACAGGGCGCACCAGAGCTCCAGGAGAGCCGCGATCCTCGCTGCTCGTGACCCGCACATCCACTGATGGGACGGAGGAGCTCTAGACGTCTTCACTGCCGGCGCAGGCAATGCCAGCACTACCAGCCGAAGACACGGCTGCCGCGATCACTACAACACCGGTCTTCTTCATTTTCGCAGGCGCCTGAGCAACAGCGGCGCCCTTCCTCTTCTTGGACTCGGCCTCCGCCGTAACATTCTTCGCGAAGGCCTTCTTCTTCTTCTTGTCAATTGAAGCTAGGACCTCGGCGGGAACCTCGCGCTCCCGGTAGACGATCCCGAGCTCCTCAAAAACACGATTGAACCGTGGCATGGTGCCTGCCACGGCTCTCCGAGACGTGTACTCAAGCTCGGAAATTTTGCCAACCAACCCGACGGTGGCCTCCTCAACGTCGGCAACGAAGCTGTCCTCCGTCACCCCCTCCCCTAAAGACCGGCCAAAGTGGGGAAAAGGAATCCTGGCCTCTGGACCAAAAACAGGAACCTTCACCTTTTCCAGCCGAAAGGCCAGGTTGTCCTTGCCCAGGGGCCAGTAGTTGGAGGCCATAATCTCCTCCACCAGGTCGCGGCCCCCGGAGTAGCGGCACGCAGCCGCAAAACCCCAGTCGCAAGCCTTCCTCGTTGGAGACTTTTCCTCCGGCGGATCCACGTGAGTATGCAGTGCCATCTCCTCCATTCTTGAAGTCAATGGATACTCCGTGACCTCCGCACCATCCTCGGTAGTGCCGTGGACCCCGTAGGTCTTCACGTAGAACCACTGCTCAAGCCAGACGCGGTCCCACTTGCCCTTCTGGCAAAAAGAAAGCTCCAGGCGGTCTACGCCTTGGTTCCTCTTCGACATAAAGGTGCAACTACCATACTGGTAGGTCACCTCCACCTCCTTGCCCTCCCGCACCTCCTTCTTCTTCTTCGGCTGCTTCTATAGCTCGTAGTATGCGCAGAAGGTGTCCACATCCTGCTCGGCACCATAAGAAACACACGCCCAGCAAAATTTGCTAAGCGTAAGGAAGGCCGTAGGTGTCAGATGGTGAACCTGGACGTTGAACATCTCCAACACCCCGCGGAGGAAGGGGACGTAAGGAAGGCCGAGGCCGCAGGTGAAAAAGTCCCGAAAGACCATCGCATACCCTCCTCCGGCTCCCGAGCGGTCTAGCCCAGGCGGAGGATTTTACCTCGAAGAAGGAAAATACGATTCCTTCAACATCTCTCATGACCGCCTCTTGATAATGGAGGAGGGGCCAAATCCCATGACTTTATCGCCATGGCTCGGAATCCATAGAGATTAGGTCTCCGGCGGACGCGAGACACTCCCCAAATCCTCCTCCACTAGCTTTTCAAATTCCAACGTGGGGCGGAGGCAAGCATGCACTCCTCCTCAAAGACGCTGCGCAGCCGATGGCCCTAACGCCGAGAAGGTGGCGATAGGGTCCAAGAAGGCGGGCCGGCGAAATGGGTGGAGGAGGAAAAAAAGCCACCGCGGCGGCAAATTAGGTGGAAGACGCATAGCAGAAAAGACGAAACGCGCGATGGCAGCTCAAAGCGAAAGGGAAGAGAGCGAGAGCGATTTCTCATAGGCAAGGAAAGTGAATGAGCAGTGCGGGGGGAGGACCCCGCCACCAACCCCACCCTTATATAGGACGCGGGCGGGCGGTTCGGCTACCGCCGTACAACGGTCATCTCCGGACAATTCGCCTGCCGCCCAACGGTCATCTCCGAAGAAGTCGCAAGGTATACAATGGAAAGCAATACGGCGTAAACGGCCACAGCGTAGGACCGGCTAGTTTTGTAGCCTAACGGCTACTATGACAAGACCAGCGGCCACGCCAGAGCGAGCCAGGGGGGAACCTGCGGGGATCGGTCAGAGACGTGACTTCGCGCAGTCTCCGCCCCCACGGACGTCCTTGCTTAGGGCGTTTTGAGCTCACGACACGCTCGGGCGGACTGTGGTCTCAAAAGGGGGGAACTATTGTAACACGGCCTACGAGAGTGGCGGACACCTACACGGCCAGCACTTTGCAGAGACGTCTCCGACCAACTACCTAAGCAAAGGCCCGGCTACCACGCCTCCAGACCCAGAAAGATGATGGTTTCTCAGACTGCTTGCAGGACGCCGCTGGTGACCCTAGCGCAGCCTCCGCCCGGTTAGCTCGTAGGCGTCTCCAGCGGAGGGGGCGGAGGCCGCCCCGCTGCAAGGCTAATCAAGTGCCAACGTTACCTACGTGTGTGTGCAGGTAACCAGAGGAAGGCGCTCGTGGACGGCGCGGGCGCGCCGGTTCGGCCTTCGCTCACAGGGGAGAGACCCAAGCAGGAGGACGGCAATACTGGGCGTTGGGGGTCTGCGGCCTCGACGTCCCAGGGGCGGAGACCGATGGCGGAGGCCTAAAGGCCCATCGCCGAATCCTGAGGCCTGATGGGCCGGCTGATCGGGCAGGCCCAGTACCTGAGGGCGGCAAGACAAGATTACCCCCGAGAAGAAAGGCGAGTAGTGGGATATTCCGAGAATATACTGTAGCAGATGAAGGGTACTATTGTAAACTCTATAAAAGTGGTAATTGAGCCCTATAAATAGGGAACACTTGTAATAGTGCGCCAGGTTGGTGAATGAATTAATGAAACCCTAGTTTTACGTGCCATTTCCCTACACGCCCGCTTGTCGTGTCTGTTTCCCGAGCCTCAGCCTGAGGGCAGCGCTTGGCGGGCGGAGGCCTCCACCTCCTCCACATTGTCTGAGACCGCAAGTCTCAACAACTTGGATGAAGACAAACATTATGTCAAAATTATAGCGCTCGACGAGATCTACAACTTTGTAGTCGAAAAGTTTTTGAATTGAAATTGTTTAGGGTCCTAAAATATTGTTGTAAGTGCACAGATTTTGAATTTGAAATTTAAAATTACCAAACAATCTTAGATGTTGACATGGTGTATACAAAAGTTATAGTTCTCACTAGAATCTACAACTTTGTTGTTAAAAAGTTTTTCATTTGAAGATATTTAGTGTCCCAAATATGAGTTCGAAGGTTATAGATTTTGAAATTTAAAATTTAGAATTCCTAAACGATATCAAATGTTCACATAGTTAATACCAAAGTTCTAGTAACCGACCAGATCTACATGTTTGATATTGACAAGTTTTTTATTTAAAGTCATCTTGAGTCTCAAATATGTGTTTGAAATTCAAATCTTTTGAGACTCAATTTTTAAAAAATTTCAAACTATCTCTGATGGAGATATATCCTATACCAAAGTTGTAGTACATTGACAAGATTTAAAACTTCGTAGTTAAAAGTTTTTTCATTTGAGTTCATTTAGTATCCAAAATATCCAATATAAGATTATGAAATATTGATATAAAAATATAGCATATTATATATAGACATGAATGAGTGTGTGGTGCAGTGGTAGCATTGCAGTAGTGTTGAGCGGCAGGTTGTGGGTTTGACTCTCCAAAATTTCAACTTTTTTTGGTTTTTTAGGTTTTCTGGAGAACATTAACGGAGGTGGGCATATTAAGACGCCCGCCTCGGTTAATGGGATTAACGAGACGGTCACCTTAAGGCCCCTCATTAATCGATTATTTGAGGTGGGCAAAGTAACCACCTCTGTTAATCCATGATTAACCGTGACATTTCGGCGGAGACGGTTGCAATGCCCGCCTCCGTTAATAAAAAAATGCCCGCCTTGGAAAAGATTTGTGTAGTGGTGATCTCTCCTTCGACCCCGGCCTCCGCACCCCGTCATTCTCCGCTTTGCAGCTTGCAACTCTCCTCCATCGGCAACTCCAATGCTGACACCACTCCCATCCCGTCTCCAGCAGTGCTGGCGGCGGCGCCCCTAAGTTAGATGTTAGGTAGCGGCCTTCGCCCATGCAGCACCGCAGGTGACACCTTCTCCACCAGTGCAGGTGGCCTCGGCCTCAGATGGCTCGGATGGTGGTTTGCAGGTTGGAAGGGCAGGGGGCTTCAAGCTCCTCGTGCTGTCGGGTCATGCCGTCAGTAGGCTCAGGCCGCATCAGGACGTGCCACCCATTTGGCCATCTATATGTCCATCCTTTGATTCATCATGTCGGATGTTGATTTTCTCATCACGTCAAAAATAAGATCTATGACCTAGCAGAGTTACTGCCCTCATGGGGTGTGCCCAGTAGCTCCCCTCCCCCTTAGAGATAATGGCCACAAAATGGCCTCCTACTGATCAAATTGATGCCCGAAATAGCAGCTATGTCATGGCAATCACAGAAGTCATGGCAATAACAAAATTGTACCAAAAAACATTTGATTTCATTCATAGATTTATTTGTACTAAGCCTAAGCAAACCACATTAAAATAAGTATGATAAACAAGAGATGGGTCTCTGCTTCTTCCCAACAGGAGAGGAAGGAGAGGGCTCCTTGACGGCAGTGTTGGTGA
Organism: Miscanthus lutarioriparius; assembly: GCA_904845875.1. Taxonomy (NCBI): domain Eukaryota; kingdom Viridiplantae; phylum Streptophyta; class Magnoliopsida; order Poales; family Poaceae; genus Miscanthus; species Miscanthus lutarioriparius. The sequence continues at coordinate 24,231,317 of CAJGYO010000010.1, forward strand.
AGGTCTATCTTGAAGTACTGTCTTCACCAAAAGGGTTGCGGACTCCCAAGGGTTCTACCTTCCCTTGTGGGTACCCACACATTTTACTTTCCCTCGGAGGTTCTTACTGGTTTTACCCTTCCTCGGAGATTTTCGGGGGGTAAATCTTTTCTCGAAGGTTAAACCTTTTCATGGAGGTTTAACATTCTTATGGAGGTTTTTGGAGATTTAACCATCTCATGGAGGTTCTCAATAATTTAACCCTTTTCTTGGAGGTTCTCGAATGTTTAACCTTCCCCAGCAAGGTAACAGGGACTCGAGGTTAGGATCACAGGAATTAGGACTTCCTTTCCATTTTAGAGAACCCTCTCTCCCTTCATGTTCTTGGGAACTTATATAGGGTTTGGGAGCTATCATTTACAAGCAGGTTATTGGTGGCACTATTTCTTACATGAAGCAGTCTAAACCTCTATTTGGACCTCATTCGGGCAGGGTGAAGCCTAGCTCATATACCTCGTGGGCTCTCCCAACATTAGCACCTCAACTATTAAGTTATGATGAGTAACATGACCTAAATGATGCTCCTATTAGAATGAATTTGGCTATGTAGTTTTGTTATGCTCTTTGCATTAATTTTCAAACTTATGCATGTAATATAGAAAAAATTATCCGTGTGTGCACTACTACCGAAAGTGTTTTCAGACATGGTCAAACTCCATTTTTAGAGGCAGGCAGTGTGGCCTCCTCTAGCAAATATCACTATTACTTGGCCATTTATAGAGGTAGTCGCATGCCTACCTTTGTAAATCAATTAATAGGGACAGACACCTTAAGATGCCCTACCACTCGCACCTTCAGTACACATAGCACTACCTTACCACTAGACTACACAATTATTTGTGAGTAAATGACATCTATCTTTTAAGAAGATTTTTCAATCTTTTGTTTAATATTTCAGCCCCTAAATGATTTCATATGAAAAAAGTTTGAACAACAAACTTTTAGAGATTGTCAAGCACTTGAACTTTAGTATAGGACGTGTCTCCATCTGAGATAGTTTACAAAATTCAAAATTTTAAATCTTAAAATATGTGGACTTAGAAAATACTTATTTGAGACTATAAAGAACTTGAAATAAAAATCTTCTCAACTACCAAGTTGTATATCAGGTCAACAACTATAAATTTAGTATTAACCATGTGAATATTAATGGTCATTTGGAAATTTAAAATTTTGAATTTCAAAATCTAAGAATGTAAAACACATATTTTGCCCTATAAACAACTTCAAATTAAAACTATTCATCTATAATGTTGTATACTGTATTGTGGACAAGAACTTTGGTATATACCATGTTAATCTCTGAGGTTTCTTTTTTAAAATATAAAATTTAACTTTCAAACACTACTACAGACCTGACATTCACTACTGGCTCTATCGCTATCGGTTTTTAAGAAACCGGCAATGATAGTGCCTCCTAGCACATCACTGCCTGTTTTTGGTCAAAACCGGCAGTGACTGATATTATGTCATCACTGTCGGTTTTTGGCTAAAACCGATAGTGATAATATCATTGTAGGTTTTAGCCAAGAACCAACAGTGATATGCTGTAAGAAAACTTCATATACTTTCTCATATGATGTCCCATATACTTTCATATATGTTCCTTAGTCATAAGTGAGTGTGTAGTAATATTTGAGAATCTTGGATAGAGAAGCAAACAAAACAAACGTTGTAGATCTTGAAAAGTTACACAACTTTATAGTTGACAACTTTTTCATTTGAAACCATCTATCTAACCGGAATTACGTTTAATTTTTTCAAATTTAAAATTCGAATTTTTCAAACGATCTCAGATGGAGAAACACCCAGAACAAGAGTTGCACATATCAAAAAATTGTGCAACTTTGCAGTTGACAACTTTTTCATTTGAAATCATTTATCTATGGAAAATTACGTTTGAATTATCTCGGATAGAGAAATGACCAAAACAAAAGATGTAGATCTCGAAAAGTTATAAAACTTTGTAGTTTTCCATTTGAAATCGTTTAGGGTCCAAATACTAATTTCAAAATCAGATGAACATAAAATGGCTAGGACGAATGTCTCATTTGTACACAAGTGTCTTTCAGTTGGAGTGGTTAGGGGATCAACATGTGAAGCAGGAGGTGACTGCAAAGCTTGGTTTTTCACGCAAAAAATCTTGTGACTTGGGATGCGCGACTGTGTGGCAGTCCGGTGGGGCCTCTCCTAGTATCATTTTTTTATTTTAGTACTATAAACAGTTTCAAATAAAAACTCTGAACTATAAAGATGTAGATCGCGTAGAGAGCTACAATTTTCATATAAATTTCATTCATCTGACTTCATATGGAAAAGTTATGATATATTTTTTGATGCAACTATTCTCAAGACGCTTCATCTCTGTTAATCAATTTCCAGAGACAGACCCTTAAAATGCCTGCATTTGTTAACAGTGATTCTCAGAAATGGACATCTTAAGATGCCCACCTCTGTTAATCGATTTACAGAGGCGTGCATCTTAACACGACCACCTCTATAAGTCGATGATTAACAGAGGTGACCGCCTCAAGATGCCCACCTCTGCAAGTGATTAACAAAGATGGACGTTTGCCTATAGAAGCCGTCCAACCATTTATAGAGGTGGGCTCTAGATTATCCCTCCTCTATTAATTAGAGAGGTTGTCTCTTAAAAATCTTTTTTCTAGTAATGATGTCTCATGTAGACCAAGCGGGGAACGGGGGATTTCTTTTCTCTTTACCTGATCATTTCAGTGCAAACACAGAAGAAGGTGACAAAAATATTTATTGCATTAGGGATGCTAAGATTCTAGGAATTTTTAATTTACGATTTAATTATTACATTTTTCTGAATATAAAAATTAGAGGCTATGTTTTTTTATGATCTTATCACCTAAAAGGTATCCGGAGTACCGCAGCAAGTCCCGCTGATTGGAGATAAGTTAGATGTTGTGAAGGCTCGCAATGACGATGGGAGAACTGAACTGATTAGTAAGTCAGTTGAATGAGATTTACGCTTGAGGGATGAGGATGGGTATAGATGTAGGCTTTTCAGGACAATGCAAATGTGGCAAAAAGATGTGTGGCCGAGCTGGAGAATGATTCTGTAGGTATGGACATTCCTGTGTATGATGCCATTCCAAAGGAGACAGTGATTACTTGTGATAAGGACCATCTAAAATGGACATTGGCACTACCTAGCCATCAATGGATGAATTCAGGTTGGCTGTAAGGCAACTTGCCGTAAATGAAGAATTTGAGCTGGCCATAGAAAAATCAAAAAAGAAGATATCTAGAGGGTTCTGTGAGTTCAGTAAAGTTTGTCCTTGGAGGATTATAAAAGGACCTAGCCCCTTCTAGGTTGAATCTTTTTTCACTACTACAGTTCATTTTCACATCTAGGTTTCCACAGTCAGTTTGCCCAAAACCAGTGGTGATAATTTAACACCGCAGGTTCAAACGCTGGTGGGATATGGTGGTATGAAAAACCGGCAGTGAAAATTGTTTTCTCCGCTGGGTCAGCGCGATGATTCGGCAATGAAAATCATCACGACTTTTACCGCTGATTTTTCGCCCAATGGATGTTTGAGCCTAAAGTGAAAATTGCTTTCACTGTCAGCTCATTATATGATCTGTCGGTGATAACTACCATTGTTTTCTCTGGTGGATCGTCCATTGACATAGTGATGAAAACGATTCATGATCGCCGGATCAAATGGCAACTGCACTCCAGCTACTATTAACCTGCGGTGAAAACCACCTGGAACCAAACCCCTTTTATTCCCACCTATTGTACCTCACTCCCTTTAATACTTTACCCATAACTCACACCCTTCCTTCACCAATCTTGTGGCCATTTTTCATGGAGTTGCTCATGGAAGCTCTCAATTCACAAAAAATGCACACCACTCCCTTGTTTTTTTTCCTCGAACGTGCCGTGTAGCACGTATTTTATTAAGAGGAAGTAGACAACACCGAACCAAACAACAAAGGACTAGCCAGTAATCCCAGAATTACCAGCGCAATCCCACAAGCAGAAACGATACAGCAAGAAAACACGGGGGGCTCCACCAGCAAACCCCTTACAGACTGAGCCTATCAGAGGAAGACAAAAACACATTGGTAGCCTAAGGTGTAGTGTAGCCGCGATAGCCAGCATCCACCAAGGAAGCCAAGGGAGCCGGCACGACAACAGCAGCAAAGCATCCGCACGAGAAACGACCACGGCGGCCAAGCATTCACCGGAAAAGGACCATTACGGCAAAGCATCTGTAATGAGGGCCATCACACGTTCTGCAGCTGACTGAGCGTAAGCGACGAGGTGGCCAAGCATCCACCCAAGCAGCAACAGCGGCAAAGCATCTGCCAAAGAACCAAACGACAGCGGCAACAACAAACACCGAAGGACAAACCAATGCGAAGAAAGAGACGAAGCACAGATAGGCACAGCATAGCAGGCAGCAACACGCGCGGTTAAGAGAGTTGTGGCAGCTAGATTGCCCCAAACAAAGCCTTCAAGAAGGGGATGACATCCGCGGATGCCAACAACGTTCGGAGAAGCACAGACAGGATTTTCATCCATAGGATGAGCAGAGCTTTTTCATCCCGGAGCCTCCCCCAATGACCCAAACGGTGCAGACAGGCTTCAACGACGCCTTCAGGAGGGAAAATGACGCAGACTGCGCCACTGCCGCTGGCCCAGAGCAAGAAGCCGGGAAGGGTAGACACACAAGCACGTTAGTCGACACCGTGGGTCGGGGGAGGGGGGGCACTGTGCCAAGTTGCTTCCTGGCCGGCGAGCAGCGAACTCCGGCTATCGCCTAGGGGGCCACGCCGACGGCATGCCGAAGTGGACTCCTAGATGCGCAAGAAGGAGGCATGTCCACGATGGCCACAAGGACGCCAAACGGCGGCCCCGATGCCAGATCCAGACCACAAGGTCCCGGAAGGGGCCTCCGTCTCGTCCGCCCCTTGCTGCTCCACTAGCACCGCAACCCTCAACGGATCCGCAGTAGACCTCATGATATTTCGGGCACCCGCGGACGGGCCGGCTAGCGCCAGCTGACCGCGCCCGTAAGCGACGACGGAGACATGCGCGGCGGCCAGCACCACGCAGCTGAGCGCCAGTCCCCACCGACCGCGCGGGCAGCGGCGCCGCCGACGCAGACACCCGCCGTAGCACCCCGCGTCTCGTCGAACGCCCGTGGAGCCGAGGCACATGGAGAGGTGGCCCACAGCCCCAGCGCCACCAGCGCACCGAGATGGCCGCCATGCCGCCAACCCCACCAGGGAGCGCTTGGCTGCGCCCAGATCTGCCGCCACAGGGCCAGCCCAACCGGCCGCCGCTGGAGCCAAGCAGCAGCGCCGTAGCCGTTGTTCGGCACGTCCACGGCACCTGTAGACGTCGACGAGCGCACGCAGCCGTAGGAGGGCCTCCGCCGAGCACATGCCAGGGCCATCCAGATCCGGCCGCTGCCACCCCGGGTGCAGAACCAGGCCCCGCTGGGGTCCCAGGCGGTGGATCCGGCCAAAAGGGGCCTGGATCTGCGCGGCTGGCCTCCCAGGCGCCCTCCCACGCGTGGCGGCCAGCACCATGCAGCTGAGCGCCAGTCCCCACCGGCCGCGCGGGCAGCGGCACTGGCACTTTTGTACTGAAAATATTTTCTACTGAAAAACCAAAAGCATTACACACCAAAGTTTACCAATTTTTAGGCCCTGCTTGATAGAGCTTCGGTCGGCCCTGGCACTTTTGTATCTCTATTGTTAAAATGGACTATGAACTGGTGAAGCCACTATTTTGGGCTATATATACCAGCTCTATCTCCTTTGCATATTATAACAAGGAGCCTGAGAGCCATGTAAAATAGAGCCATAATGGGGATCGAGCCGTGCTCGAGTGGCAAACGCTGCAGGTGGTGCAACAACCCGGTCGTGGGTTCGAGCTCTGCTCGACTCACGATCCCACCGGGTTTTTCCCCATATTTAACATGTGCAGCCTCTCTCTCGTGGAGCTACAAAGGGATTGCAGCGCCGCCCGTCGCCTACGGAGCCTTGGATGGTTTTGGTGATCTCCTCAAGGAAACGATCTTGAAATCTAGGTGTAGTTGTAGGGTCTGTTTGTGTTCATGAGGTGTGTGTGAGTGTGTGTGGTGTTGCTGTGTGTCTGTTCATGAACAGATACTACAGTTATTACCTACCTAGATGAGAGGCAAAAAAAAAAAAGAGCCTTAATGAGACAAAATTTAAAGGAGGGTCCACAAATAATATTACTATGCTAAGTCTCAATAAATAGGCTAGGAAAAAGTTGTGCAAACAGCTCCATCGGGAAAGAGGGGAAGCAGCTCTTTAGATGTTGGAAGCCATCACTCTCCAGGATTGCTTTCAGATTTGTAGTCGTCTTCAGAAACTCAAAACATGCCTCGTTGAGTCCTTGACAACCCTGCTGCTCAGCAGGTGCCAGTGTCGTTGCCAATGTACTTGTGTTGATGTTGTACCAAAGCTTGTCCTCACAGATTAGCTTTAGCCTCTCCAACCTATACCTGTCAGCTGCAACAAGCAAATGTTGTGCCATCGCCGTCGTATCATCCCTGTCTATCTCAAAAAGGGTGTCGTTGTAGATGAAGTGGAGCATGTTGGATTGATCTCCCACGCCATTAGGCCCAATGGCCTTTGGGCCTTGTTCTCGCGCCCAGATCGGGGGCGCCCAACCCTACATGGTTGGTGGGCCCCCGTCGCACAGCGCTATAAAGGAAAGGTGGGGGCCGGTGCTCGCAGTACGAGGTTCACCGCGCCGCCAGACTCCCCACCGACATCCTAACCCTAACCCGATCTTGAGAAGGGGCGCTGCTAGTGACGGGAAGCACCACCGACGCCGGCAACGCCACCCGGCCGCCTGCACGCCACTGCCGAGGACGCCATCAAGCCGACTCCTTTCTCCACCGAGCGTCACTGCCGTTGCAGATGGCATCCGCAAACGAGGCCACGGCCGGCGCTTCCACCACTCCGACTACTTCGACCACTACGGCCTTCGATGGTCTGCGACTTCCTACTCCACCTACCCCTTTTCTTCCTTTTATATCTCTGTAGTTCATGCATTAGGTTTTGTGTATATACTGTAAATCATGAACATGTATTCCTATTCTGTGTACCTGATCTGGTGAACTTGACTCAATTGAGTCCTACGAAATCTAACAATGGTATCAAAGCTAGGTTAGAGAAGAAACCAGATCGGGGTAAGAAATGAAATGAAACTGACCGATCTGATGCGGATCGGGAAAAAGGAAATAGAAAGAAGAACAGAGACATTCATTTTCGAATCGGGCGAAAGAAAGAAATCAAATCAAACCGATTTCAAATCGGTCAACCTAACCCTAACCCAAACATGAATCAAGAATGGGGTCCTACCTGGGCCCTCATCCCGCCGGCTGCATCGCCACCGCGCGGGACAAAGAACGAGCCGTCGGCCACGCCGAGAGGAAGAGACCGCCGCCGTCTGGTATTTCCCATACCCACTTTTGGCGTGCGGGATGAAGCCGAGGCCACCCTCGTGGCGCGCGTGCAGGGCACCACCGCCAAAGGCCACTCGGCGGCCACGTGCTCGACCACGGGCGAAACACGCCCGCCGGCGAAAGGGGCCATGCGGAGCGCGCGATATCCTCCGACCACCGTGGACTCCACATCTTCTGCTCCCTCACTCGGAATCGGCCGGGAGGCGAAGGGAGGAAAGAAAATGAGTTAGGGTTTTCGGTTTTTGGTGGCCGGCGCGTTTTGATCCTCATGATGGAAACGGACAACCGTCCGATGGGGATGAACGGCGCCAGATCGCATGGGCGATGTCACGGCCCAGGCGGAGAAGCGCGCAAGGTTGAGAATTTCCGGCCCAGCCCAAGTTGCGGCTCGGCGCGAAAGCCTTGCGGACAACATGGAAGCGCACGCAGACGTTAGGCCGTCTTGGGCGTATGGCCTTATTGCTAACCGCTAGCCGCGCAGCCATCAAGCGAAGCCGGCAAGGGCTGAAATGAAAAAAAGAAAAAATTTTGTTATTATTTTCCAGGAGCAATTTTAATGCATATTTTTTGATGAATTTGAATGATTTTGATACAATTTTTTCTGTACAAATTTTATCCAACGATATTTTGCCAGAAAACAGTAAAGTACTTAGTGCTTCTGGAAAAAATAATAATATGAAAAGATTATTAATGTTTCCGCTGTGCATGATAATTATTGTTCTCTTTGATTAAATTTGAACCAACGGGATAATTTAATCTTAAGAGAAGTGATGAATTTCTGATAATTTTGATGAGATTATGATGTTGTTATTTTCTGACCAACATTGTTAATAACAATATTATAATTTTGATCCATGAGAAATTTTGCATTAATTTTACTTTTGCCCAACGGTGATGTAAAATGTTTGCATGGATGAATTATAAGTTTTAATTTGACCAACGTTGAGTTAAAGCATGAAATTTTATGTATAAATGTTTCTTACTTACTCTGGTGTGATTTCAGGAGGCAAATGCATTGTGAACATTGCCAACATCCGGACACTCAATGGGACCAATCACCGTGTGTGGCGGGAGAAGTATGAATTGGAACTTACGTTGGGAGAGGTCGATTTTGCCATCACCTCACCGTGTCCTACTGAGCCAGAGGACCCAGTGAGAGGTGAAAATGAATCTGACGCTGATTTCGCTGATCAAAAGCATGATCATGCTGAAATAAGAATGAAATATGACCTTGAACATAGGCAATGGACTCTCTACAACCGCAACTGCCTGTTGGTGGCCAAGGCCACCATAGAAGAACAGATAAGGGGCTCAATTCCTGAATGTGCTACTGCTAAAGAATATCTTGAGAAAATCAAGAGTCAGTTTACTGGGTCTACCAAGGCCACAGCAAGTTCACTGATTAAGAAGCGTGTGAATGAGAAATTAACTGGTGGTAGCATAAGAGAGCACATTTTGAAGATGAACACTATGGCATCTAAGCTAAAGGAAATGAATTTAAAGGAGGAGGATTTCCTGATTCATTTGATTTTTGCTTCTTTGCCAAAAGAATATGACACCTTCATTGTCAATTACAATATCCAGCCTGAAAGATGAGGCATAGAAAGACTCATCTCAATGTGTGCTCAAGAAGAGGAGAGAATAAAGTCCTCACAGGGTGAATCCGCTCATTTTGTGAAGGATAACAAAAGAAAGAACTTTAATGGCAAGAATTCTAAACCACAAGGAAACCTAAGTGGGATAAGGCCTCTTCCTCCAATTCACGGGGGAAAGAAACCCTAGGATTCGAGAATCGCGGTATGGTGGAGCTGAAAAAGATCGATTGCAAGCACTTGCTTCAAGAAGGGACACTACAAGAGGGATTGTCTAGACTTCACTGAAATCTCTGCTAAAGAAAAGTGATGAATTTATTACATTTATAGATGAATCCACAGATTTTATGTTATGATAAATCCACTTGGTGGGTTGATTCAGGTGCAACTACTCATGTTGCAAATTCCTTCTGAGGGGTTAAGTGGACGAGAACATTGCAAAGAGGAGAAAGAACGATTAAAGTTGCAAATGGAGTGCAAGCCAATGTTGAAGCCATTGGAGTTTTTTCTTTAGAATTGAATAATGGTTTTGTACTTAGACTTAAAGAAGTACTTTATGTTCCCTCTTTGCGTAGAAATTTGATAAGCGTTTCGAAACTTGATGATGATGGAATTGATTGCCACTTTGGTGGTGGCAAGTGTAAGATACTGGTTGATAATAAATGTGTTGGTCTTGCCTTCCGATAAGACAAGCTTTATTTATTATCTCTTGTTGAGAATGCGAACAATGTATGTGATGAGAATGTGGATGATTCCCTATCTGCGAATGTAACTAAGAAGCGGAAGAGAATTGATTATGTCTCTTCGAAATTATAGCATTGTCGCTTGGGCCATATTTCGAGGGGGAGAATAGAACGATTGGTTAAGGAATCAATTCTCCCGCACTTAGAATTTTCAGATTTAGAACAATGTGTTGATTGTATCAAAGGAAAGTATGTCAAGAAAATTAAGAAAGATGCCAAACGAAGCACAGGAATTTTAGAAATAATCCACACAGACATATGTGGTCCTTTTCTTGTGAAAAGTGTGGATGGTTATGACTCGTTTATAACATTCACAAATGACTACTCTCGTTATGGCAATATTTATCCAATTAAAGAAAGATCAGAAGCATTGGATAAATTCAAAATATTTAAAGCTGAAGTTGAAAATCAGCACAATAAGAAAATCAAGATAGTACGATCAGACCGAGGTGGAGAGTACTATGGCCGACATACCTCATATGGCCAAATTCCTGGACCATTTGCAAAGTTTCTATAGGAAAATGGCATAGTCGCTCAGTACTCCACACCGGGGGAGCCTTAGCAGAATGGAGTGGCTAAAAGACGTAACCGTACCTTAATAGATATGGTAAGAAGCATGATAAGTTACTCCACATTACCGATTAGTTTATGGATGGAGGCACTGAAAACCGCCATTCACATACTTAATCGAGTACCAAGTAAATCGGTGCCTAAAACACCGTATGAATTATGGACAGGAAGGGAACCCTCACTTAACCATTTGCGTGTGTGGGGCTGCCCGGCTGAGGCAAAAGTGTTTAACCCAAACATAGGAAAGTTAGACTCCAAGACAGTCAGCTGTCATTTTATTGGCTATCCAGAAAGATCGAAAGGATATCGCTTCTATTGTCCTGACAGACATACGAAGATTGTAGAAACAAGACACGCTGTGTTCTTGGAGGATAACATGATCAGGGGGAGCATGGTAGCACGAGAAATCAGCCTACAGAAAAAGTGGGTACATGTACCCACTCCGATGGTTGAAGAACCATTCTTCACGCTACCTGTTGCTGTTGCACCGACAGTGTAGGACACTGTAGTGCCAACACCTGTTGCAAGTTCTCCCGTGGCGACAATGAATGAACATGAGGAACCTGTCCTTGAGGAACTTGTCCTTGAGGAACCTATAGAACCAATTGTCGCACATGAGGAAGAACACCAACAGCCCAACGTGGAACAAGTGCCAGAAGCACCTAGAACGTCTTAAAGAATAAGAAGATTAGCTATTACTGATGACTATGAAGTTTATGAAACAGAAGAATTTCAGATGGGGGATGATCCCACCTCATTTGAAGAAGCCATGAGAAGCGACCACTCATCAAAGTGGCTTAAGGCCATGGAAGATGAATTGAAATCAATGAGTACCAATAAAGTTTGGGACTTAGAAAATATTTCTAAAGGAGCCAAAACTGTAGGCTGTAAATGGGTCTACAAAACGAAATATGACTCCTAAGGGAATATAGAAAGATTTAAAGTGCGACTTGTGGCGAAAGGCTTCACGCAAAGAGAAGGGATTGATTACAATGAGACGTTTTCTCCAGTCTCATGTAAAGATTCTTTCAGAATTATAATGGCACTTGTAGCCCACTATGATTTGGAGTTACATCAAATGGATGTAAAGACGGCTTTCCTAAACGGGGATTTGGAAGAAAATGTTTATATGGCACAACCAAAAGGTTTTGTCGTAAAAGGAAAGGAAAATATGGGATGCCGCCTGAAGAAATCAATCTATGGATTGAAGCAAACTTCAAGACAGTGGTATTTGAAGTTTGATAGAACGATAAAAGATTTTGGGTTTAAAGAAAATGTTGAGGACAATTGCGTTTATGCAAAGTTCAAGAATGGAAAGTACATATTCCTAATTTTGTATGTGGATGATATCTTGCTTGCTAGTAGTGATATCAATCTACTAATGGAAACGAAGAAATTCTTGTCCTCAAACTTTGATATGAAAGATCTCGGTGATGCCTCGTTCGTTTTGGGAATAGAGATTCACCGAGACAGAAGAAAGGGGGTTCTAGGATTATCGCAAAAGGCATACATAGAAAAGGTCCTGAAGAAATTTAGTATGCATGCGTGAAGTCTTTCACCTGCTCCTATAGTCAAGGGCGATAGATTTGGGGAACATCAGTGTCCCAAGAACCAATATGAAATTGATCGAATGAAAGCGGTACCGTATGCTTCAGCTGTTGGAAGTTTACAATATGCTCAAGTGTGTACACGCCCTGACTTAGCTTTTGTTACCGGGTTACTTGGCAGATATCAAAAGAATCCAGGAATTGAACATTGAAAATTAGTGAAGAAAGTCCTGCGTTATTTGCTGGGTACGAAAGGCCTCATGCTTACGTATAGAAGATCTGATTCCCTGCAGATAGAGGGGTATTCAGATTCTGATTATGCGGGAGAAGAAAGAAAATCCACGTCAGGATATGTATTTACTCTCGCAGGAGGGGCTATATCGTGGAAAATCTCCAAACAAACTGTAACTACATCCTCGACAATGTATGCCGAGTTTGTAGCATGCTATGAGGCAATGGGGCAGGTGAATTGGCTGAAGAAATTCATACCCGGATTGAAAGTGATTGATAATATAAATGAACCACTGAGATTGTATTGTGATAACAATCCAGCGGTACAGTACGCTCACAACAATAGGTCAAGTGGTGCTGCCAAACACATTGACATAAAGTACTATGTTGTGAAAGATAAAGTTCGGGATCATATAATAAATCTTAAGCATATAAGTACAGAGAAAATGCTTGCGGATCCACTCACAAAGGGCTTACCACCCAACGTGTTCAGAGAACACGTAGCCGGCATGGGTTTAAGGGAAAACCTATGATTCCCGAACATACGAAGGGCCCAAAGAAAGTTTACATTTCAAAACGGAGAAGTGTATTGTGGCTGTTAGTCTAACGGCACTAATTGCTGTGACGATGGGACAGTTCTATACACTAATCTGTGATGAAAAAGGATGGAAGCAAGAAAAATATGAATCGAAAGTTTGAGTAAGAATTAAAGAACGAAGAAACTGATGAGAGATCATGGGGGAGAATGTTGGATGGATCTCCCACGCCATTAGGCCCAACGGCCTTTGGGCCTTGTTCTCGCGCCCTGATCGGGGGCGCTCAACCCTACATGGTTGGTGGGCCCGTCGCACAGCGCTATAAAGGAAAGGTGGGGGCCGGTGCTCGCGGTACGAGGTTCACCGCGCCGCCAGACTCCCCACCGACATCCTAACCCTAACCCGATCTTGAGAAGGGGCGCTGTCAGCGACGGGAAGCACCACCGACGCCGACAACGCCACCCCGACGCACACGCCGTCGCCAAGGACGCCACTGCACCGACTCCTCTCTCCACCGAACGTCGCTGCCAGCGCGCAGATGGCATCCGCGAACGAGGCCGCGGCCGGCGCTTCCACCACTCCGACTATTTCGACCACTACGGCCTTTGATGGTCTGCGACTTCCTACTCCACCTACCCCTTTTCTTCCTTTTATATCTCTGTAGTTCATGCATTAGGTTTTGTGTATATACTGTAAATCTTGAACATGTATTCATATTCTGTACCTGATCTGGTGAACTTGACTCTGATTGAGTCCTATGAAATCAAGCAGAGCATAGCCTTGAACACGCTTCGCCTCCATGTCATCGATCTGTATGTGGCTCATGCTGTTCTCCTTCATTGGACCAAAGAGCTCCGCCTTGAACACTGAGACCGTGCCTCGAGCACGAGCCTATGTGCACTGAAGGTCTCCCCGTCAACCTCAAACGTGACATCAACCCGTTGTGATGACAGTAGGCCACCGATATGACAGTGCATGTCTGACGGTGGCACGGTGATGAGATGCCCAGCATGTGTGTTGCCATGACTGTTGACTGTGATATCACATCTGACACTGAAGCAATCATCTTTTAGGTAGGGAGACTCCTCCAAGACCTTCCTCTCTATGAATTGATTAAATCCCGCGAAACTGCAACTTGTGAATACGAAGCCCCCTGTCATGACGTGCGATGGCACTGGTTCTCGATCCAGTATGGTCGAGTAAGCTGAACCTGAGATGTATCTTGACTAGCGTATCGGTTGTCTCGGCCAGTACAAGATGCAGGGATATCCAGTCGGCGTTGGGAACTCCGTAACCTTTGGGGTAGTATGCGATATACCAGGTACGGTGGCCGACATTGAACAGGCCAGATTCGAAGTAATCGCCGTCGCTGAGTCCTTTTTGCCGAGAGTAGCCATGGATCGTGAGGACGTGCGACCCCTCCACGGCATCGGCGACGACGATGGTCGACGCGTTCATTGCCTTCTTGCCTGCACCGCCGACAGGGCAGGTGACTGACCTGGACATATGGATCAGGACTCAGGAGTAGATCTTTCCCTGGATTGGTAGTGCGAAGAACACGGCAGTTTGTTCCTTGCGCACCCTCACTAGATGAGTAGATGGATCAGGACTCAGGAGAATACGTGGGCGTCGAGAAGACGACAATAGGATTCATAGGATGCCTTGTTAGGTCTCTCTTGCCGTTTTTGCCTTGCTACTGCCTGTCTTGGGTGTTCTTTTTACAGAAAGTCAACCTTGACATGGCATGTAACACATGCTAAGCACATCTCCAAGTGTTTCTTATTATCTTACAAAATATTTGCTGAATCATTCATTATTCCAAATGGTGGACAGGACACGGCTAGGTACATCCAAAGTCTTGAATGTGTAGAAGCAAATTTTTTTTTTTGGTCTTTCTTCAACTGTTGGCAACAAAATGAGCTTTCCGACTAACCCTCCACCCCTAGCCGGACAGCACACGGCCAGGCACATCCAAAGTGCTAGGAGGTGTGGCGCCAAAGGCGGCAAAGAAAAGCGAAACAGTTGTGACATGTGTACCCTTTTTTTTATCTGGGTAATATTTGAATCAAGAAGATAATTATTTTTCCCTGTGCGTAAACAATCATACTGATAGGGTAATTACTATTTTCCAATGTGCATTCTTGTAGAACCAATGGGGCAAATAAGTTTCCATGAGTGTTTATTCACGTACAGGAAAATAACTGAAATTTCATGTGGGTTTTTGTATTGTCCTGTCAGGATTATAAAATTTGACAAGTTTATCATGAATTTTCCTATCAGTATTGCTAAAAACAACACAAAAAATTGTTACTCACAGGGCAATTCGCGTTTCATGATTGTAATTTGGCACGCACAGTGATAGTATCTCACAATCGGCAAAATATTTTCATTTTGTCTTATCAAAGTAATTGCCACAAAAATTCAACACCACCATTATTTTGTCTTATTGAAGTGATTTTTTGCTTCCTAAACTGCAGTGCTCCTGTATCTCATATGTGTTCCAGAATTATAACCTCTCTGCTCCTACAAGTCAATACGGAACCAGGAGCTTAAAAAACACTCAGCAAAGGGTTTGCCGAGTGTGACACTCGGCAAACGGCACTCGGTGAATTTTTATTGGCAAACAGACTTTGTCGAGTGTTTTTTGTCGGACACTCGGCAAAGACTTCGCCGAGTGCCCAAAATATAGTTGGCAAATATTTTTTTCAAAAAATAAAAAGTGGTAGTAGTTGAAGGGTACTATTGTAAACTATGTAAAAGTGGTAGTTGAGCCTTATAAATAGGGAACACTTGTAACAGTGCGCTAGGTTGGTGAATGAATTAATGAAACCCTAGTTTTACGTGCCATTTCCCCACACGCCCGCTTGTCGTGTCTGTTTCCCGAGCCTCAGCCTGAGGGCAACGCTTGGCGGGCGGAGGCCTCCACCTCCTCCACATTGTCTGAGACCGCAAGTCTCAAACAGTGGTTTGGCCAAGGCAAACCAACGATGGCAGGGAAAAGAAAAACCACCACCAGAGCAGCAACGACCATGGGTCAACGAGGAAGGCCTAGGCGCACCACTTGTAGCACCTACGCAACCTCACCAGTGGAGGATGACACCAGAGCAGATGCCTAGGGTCAACCACCGGAACCCCAAGATCCAGAGATTCAAGATCCGGAGGCCCAACCAAACTCAGCCACAACACTCGAGCAAGAACTGCAACAGCTGCAAGCACAGTTGCAAAGAGCGCAACAAGAGAGGGACAGAATGGCAGCAGCATTCGCAGCTAATCAGCAAGCTATTCAAGCGTCAGCACAAGCAGTAGAAATAAGGCAGCAGTTGGCAGTCCTACATGCTGAGATGCTAAGTATGCAGCATGCAGTACCAGCGTCAACCTCCGCAATCCCAGACTCCGCAGCAACACCAACTGCAACCATACCACAAGGGCCTCCGCCAATGATCAACCAGCCCACGATGCCATCTCAGGTGATGCGGAGGCCTATCGATCCCAAGTCCCCACTCTCTGAAGGCATTCAACAGTCGCCATGGCCAACGGCGTACAAGCCAATCACACTACCAAAGTTCAACAGAAAGACAGACCCCCATCAGTTCATTATGAGTTACGAGGCAGCAGTAGCCTCCGTCGGCGGAGACGACGCCGTCTTGGCAAAGTCATTTGTCATTGCAGCCGAAGGCAACGCGTTGGCTTGGTATTCTATGCTCAAACCAAGCACAATCTATTCTTGGGAGAACCTCCGGGACAAGATATTGGCAAACTTCAAGGGGCTAACAGCACAGTCGCTAACTTCCACAGATCTATTCCAGTGCAAGCAAATGCAGGGAGAGACACTACACGACTACTTCCAGAAATTCGTGCAACTAAAGGCGAAGGCACCAGACGTCCCAGACGAGATCACCATTGAAGCAACGATCAAAGGCCTTCGAATCGGGCCGTTCGTAGCACACCTAGCAAGAAAGAAACCAACTTCCATACAACAGTTGTATGATGAGTTCGAGAAATACTGCAGATCAGACAATGACCTCCGGAAAAGGCTGGAGGAGCAGAGTCAAAACAGACAGCAAAGCAGCAGCAAAAACTCCCAGAAAACCTATACGAACCAGAATGCATCAAATCAGAAACCAGGCCAGGGGCAAGTGCTCAGCATCGAGGGTCAACCTCACCCCGAGCAAGGGCAACTGGCAGCGCCAGCACGGCCGGAGACCCAGACCAGGAACCAAGGTCGGCAAGGTTACCAAGGCAAAAACTGGAACAAAAACCACAGCCAGAAACAACGCAGGCCATATTGCGTTTTTCAATGCGAAAACGGAGGGCACAGCACCAAAGATTGTCCGAAGACAAAAGAGACACAGTAAAGGATGAAGAACAAGCAGACTGTCCAACCTCCGACACAGCAGAGCGCAAGAGAGGTCAACACCACCTACACAACTGGCCACCAGTAGTACTGCCCAATGTACCCAGCGCTAAATGCAACCCAAATACATCCCTCCACACTGGCCTCTACCTATTACCCAAACTTCCTACCAGCATGGCGGTCAGCGCCTTCGCAGCAGCCTCCGGCGGGTAACTACAGGTCGGAGGCAAGCCTGACCTACATAAACCCAAAACCTCCCCACATAACCTACCTCGAAACAAACCCACCGGCACAAAACCAAATCAGGTTCGAGCCTCCGCCGCAACAGCACCACATGCAGCAACTGCCTCCACCGCCACCTCACAACCAACCACCAACACCAAAAAATGAGCCAAACCCAGAAAACCAAGTCAACCCCCATGGACCGCTACCAACAATAGGCATGATACTACCAATCATCGGAGGATCATCAATGGAGTTTCAAACGAAAAAGCAGAAAAAGGATCACCTCCGCCTGGTAAACAACGTAGCAGTCCAAGGCCCAGCAAAATACACAGATTGGTCTAGAGTTCCAATCACCTTCACAGAAGAAGATCTCTAGCTAGAAAGCTACCCTCACGCAGACGCAATGGTAATCAAGACCAACATAGCAGCATGGGAGATAAGCAGAGTACTGATTGACACTGGTAGTTCAGCAGATATCATCTTCGCAAATACCTTCGACCAAATGAAGCTCAACATAAATCAACTACAACCCTCCGAATCCCCTTTGATAGGATTCGGAGGCAAGCAGATACAAGCATTAGGAAAAATCTCACTCCCAGTGTCATTTGGAAACCAGGCAAATGCTAGAACCGAGTACATAACCTTCGACATCGTCGATCTGTATTACCCATACAATGCCATCTTGGGCAGAGGATTCACGACTAAATTCAATGCAGCCCTGCATATGGCCTACCTGTGCATGAAAATACCAGCACTCCATGGTATTATCACAATCCGAGGCAGCCAGAAAGAAGCAAGAAACATAGAAAAAGCAATCTATAGAGCCCAAAGAAACATCAATGCAGTCGAGTCGGCAGACAAAGAACTAGAGCCTCCGGATATGCCCAGAGGAAAAACAGATATGGCAGGTCAAGAAGAGACAAAGGTGACCCCTCTAGAAAAGGAGTTACCAGACAGAAAAGTAACAATCAGCTCAGAGATGAGCAAAGCAGAGGAGGAAGAGCTCATGGAAACTCTAGTAAAAAACAAAGACATCTTCGCCTGGTCAGCCTCCGACCTACAGGGAGTCAGCAGGGACATCATACAGCATGAACTGGATATCAATGAAAACATGAGGCCAAGAAAGCAGATACAGAGAAAAATGTCGGAGGACAGGATCCTGGCAGCAAAGGCGGAGGTGCAAAGGTTGCTAGATGCAAAAGTCATCAGGGAAGTCAAGTATTCAGAATGGCTTGTAAACGTAGTACTGGTACCAAAAAAGAATGGCAAAATGAGAATGTGCATAGATTTCACAGATCTGAATAAAGCTTGCAAAAAAGACCATTTCCCATTGCCAAGAATAGATGCCTCCATCGACAAGGCAGCCAGATGCCAGAGGTTTTCTCTCCTCAACTGTTTCTCTGGGTATCACCAAATCTAGATGAAAAAAGAAGACGAAGACAAGACAAGTTTCACCACTCCATTTGGGACATATTGCTACACCAGAATGCTAGAGGGCCTAAAAAATGTGGAGCAACCTTTGCCAGAATGACAAAGGAAGTTTTGGGCTCACAACTAGATAGAAACATCATAGCCTACGTCGACGACATAGTGGTCATGAGCAAGAACAAGGATGATCATGTCTCCGACTTACAGGAGACCTTCGCCAACCTCAGGACAGCGGGCCTCCGCCTCAACCCAGAAAAATGTATATTTGGAGTTAAAAAAGGGAAGATGCTCGGATACATCAAAAGCAAAGTGAAGGCATCAAAGCGAACCTGCATAAAACCAGAGCAATAATGACAATGGCGTAACCCAAAAACAAGAAAGAAGTGCAAAAGTCGACGGGAAGAATAGCAGCTAGCTCAACAAATTCATCTCAAAAATCAGTGAGAACGCAGCCTCCCTTCTTCCAAGCCCTAAGGGGCGGAAACAACTTTGAGTGGGGTCCAAGCAGCTTGGAGGCATTTCATAACTTGAAAGAGTATCCGCAAACTCACCGGGTGGTCTCCGTCCCAGAATTGAACAGCCACCTATTGCTATATGTGGCCTCCTCCCATCATGCAACAACAAGAGTCTTAGTTCACGAAGTGGAAAAAGAATCGAGCAAAACTCAAAAACCAGTTTATTTTATCTCGTAAGCATCGCTCTGAGCCAAGCTAAACTACACCGAGGTAGAAAAAGTTGCCTCACGCAAAGGTTGATGGCATCAAGAAAACTAAAGCATTATTTCCAAGCCCACGAAATCTCGGTTCCAACATCGCGCCAACCGCAAGACTTGCTCGAAAACAAAAGAGCCTTCGGCAGAATAGGCAAATGGGCTCAGAGCTATCACAGGTTTTGGTATCTTGTATGTCCCCAAAACAAAGAATCAAATCACAAGCACTAGCCGATTTTGTAGCAGATTGGACACCTCCGACAGAGCCCAAGATACAACCAACCACTCAAGGCTGGATAGCATTCACGGATGGAGCCTAGGGCCAAGCCGGAGCAGGAGCCTCCACCGTCCTAACGGCACCCTCCGGCAGACTACTAAAATACGCAAAGAAGGCTAGAGTTCAAATCAACAAACAACATAGCGTAATATGATGAAGGCATAATCCTAGCGCTCAGTAAAGCAAAGGCCCTAGGGGCAAAAACATTGACAATCAAAATAGATTCTCAAGTGGTTACTGGCCAAGTAGAGAAAGAATACACAGCAAGAGAGCCAGAACTCATCAAATACCTATCCGTTGTCAAAAATTTGGAGCGGAGATTCGAGGGCTTCACCCTGAAGCACATCCCAAGATCAGAAAATGCAGAGGCAGATGAACTGGCAAAAGCTGCGGCAAACAACCTGCCACTGCCACCAAACACTTTTTACCAGATCTTGAAGTCTTTGGCAACTGCGGAGACATCTAAGACACCTAAGCCCATACTACACCTGCAAAATGAAGATTAGAGAAAGGCGATAACAGAATTCTTAGAAGGCAAAACAACCGAAGAAGATAAAGCAAAAGCAGCAAGAATACAAGCTAGGGCAAGAAATTACACAATCATAGATGATGTACTGTACAAGAAAGGAGTAGTCCAGCCTCTCCTCAAATGCATATCACAGAGCGAAGGCATAGAGTTGCTTCAAGAAATACACTCAGGAATTTGCGGGTCGCACATTGGCTCTAGAGCATTATCAACAAAGGCAATAAGGCAAGGCTTTTGTTGGCCAACACACATACAAGACGCAGAGCAGACAGTCAGAACATGCAAAGCATGCCAAACATTCTCTCCTGGGAAGTCAAAACCATCGTCGGAGACCCAGCTTATACCTCCGGCATGGCCGCTACAAAGATGGGGTATGGACCTGGTCAGCCCATTACCACCATCCCAAGGAGGAAATAGATTCACAGTAGTGGCAGTAGAATATTTTACAAGATGGATAGAAGCAAAGCCGCTGGCGAAGATAACCTCAGAAACTGTTAGAAAATTCTTCTGGCAAAACATCATTTGTAGATTCGGTGTACCGAGGATTCTGACAGTAGACAATGGAAAACAATTCGATTCAGAGAACTTCAAAGAATTCTGCAAAAGCATTGGGACAAAACTAGCCTTCGCCTCAGTATACCACCCAGACTCCAAAGGTGCTGTGGAAAGAGCAAATAGAATAGTGTTTTCAGCAATATCAAAAACATTGCTGGGCCTACGCAAAGGAAAATGGGTAGATGAATTACCCAGAGTGATTTGGTCACACAATACATCTATCTCAAGAACAACAGGATTCACACCATTCAAACTGCTTTATGGAGAAGAGGCCATGATGCCAGAAGAAATCAAGCATGAAAGCCTCCGCACAACCAGACAGCTAATGTTGCAAGATGAAGAATATGCAAAAGAAACAATAGAAGCCATAAGACTGGAAGCAGTCGAAAACATTGCAAAATATCAGTCCCAAACAAAGAAATGGAGAGACTCTCAGGTGGTAAGGAAAGACATAAAACACGAGAGACCTCGTACTCGGAAAAACCAACACACAACTTGTCGGCAAACTACGGCCGAAATGGGAAGGCCCATACACAGAAATTCAACGGCAGAGCCAGCCTGGCTCTTTTTCACTTGATCAACAAATGAAGGTGTCACGACAACCCACACCTGAATATTGACAACCTCCAGAGATACTACATCTAGGCAATGTACCAAAGGGCAACCTCCGCAAATAATAAGCGGAGGCCCCTCCGTTCATTTACCTTTTAGCTCTTTTTTTTCTTCAAACCAAAAAATGTAAAAGAGCCTGTACTATTTTCCTCACAGGGGAACTCCAAGTGGAGGTGAGCTTTTTAATGAGGCAGGCTCAATGTAAAAATCCTCTAGAAGTATAAAGAGGTAATTCCCCAAAAGAACGCTTGAAAAGTTCAAAACCGAAAGCGGCTAGCTCTAGTGCCGCAATATTCGGTGAACAAAAACAAGCACAGGTCCTTTCAAAGCGCCGGCCACAGGCATTGGCAATTTGAAACGACCTCTATGGCAATTTAGGCATCAAGGCAGAAACCACATTGGCCAAACTGGCCTTCGACCTTGACAAAGACCTGTCCAAATTCAGGCATCAAGGCAGAAACCACATTGGCCAAACTGGCCTTCGACCTTGACAAAGACCTGTCCAAATTCAGGCATCAAGGCAGAAACCACCTAGGCCAAACTGGCCTTCGACCTTGACAAAGACCTGTCCAAATTCAAGCATCAAGGCAGAAACCACCTAGGCCAAATAGGCCTCCGACCTTGACGAAGACCTGAACAAATTCAGGCATCAAGGCAAAAACCACCTTGGCCAAACAGGCCTCCGACCCTTGATGAAGATCTGACCAGATTCAGGCATCAAGGCAAAAACAACCTTGGCCAAATAGGCCTCCGACCTTGACGAAGACCTGAACAAATTTAGGCATCAAGGCAAAAACAAACTCAGCCAAACAGGCCTCTGACCTTAACAAAAAAACCACCGCAAGCATCAGGGGCAACACCATTATGGCGCTAGAACCAGGAAGAAGGTCTCCGCCATCGAAGACAGCAAAACGAGGAAAAGGTATGACAAAACCCTGTCACTTAGGCACTAGGCCTATTTACTTCAAAAGATCTCAAAAGGCAAGAATAATTCAAGCAAGATATAGGCCATTAAAGCCAAGATACGTTCCAACAAACAACGTACCAAAAAATTTAACAACCAAAAGCCACCACCCGCTATAAAATGGGTTCCCACCACGCCTTAAAACCTCGCTTAGCGTATATGCAAGGGGGAAAAAGGCGGACCACAAACACAAGCCACAACAACGGCCATGGAGGCGGGGGTCTCCTTAGATATCTAAGTTGGCCATAGATATTGTACGAAAACTCATAAAATCGGAGGCACCAAGAGACAGGTCGGAGGCGGTGGGAAAAGAGAGGAAACTATGGCACGGTGATGAACAGCGTGAGGCCTCACGGAAGAAGGGGATATCGCACGAAATCTCATAACATCCCCCGACCACGAGACCTAACCCCGCCATCTCCACAAATGAAACATGTCCCACGGGTGTGCAGCGTCGGAGGCCCATACCACCAGACAGCTAAAACACCTAGCTAAAGAAATACCAAAAGTCTCCGCCGTCTGCACAAGCTACACCAAACCTCCTATCGGATCACACACCGATTCAGCAAGCCTCGCCAGGCGGACTTCAAGTACGCCTCCACCGGCCAAAAAACTGCAAACACTTCTACCTCGGCCATCAAGCACGCACAGAGAAGGAGAGAACATGGAGCGGAGGTCCCTGGCCACCACCTCTGTATCGTGCACGTTCGCCCAAGCAAAGGCCCACGGTGTGCAAGCTCGGGACTAGACGAGATATGTAAATAAGCACAACAGACATAAGCCCCCGCACAAACAATCTAGAAAGTGAACCTGTTTTGTATTCCATAAAACGTCAAGTAGCATTCTTACAGGACACAAACTTATAATAAAATCCAAACTATTGTGGCGGAGGTCCGCGCCAAGCAAGAGCGCTGAGTAAAAACCAACAAGGCTCGTCGTCTATGTCAAACTTAACTGACTCAAACACATCGCGCGCAACGTTGCGGGGAAAGGCTAGCGCCAATACTCCCAAAGCTCTCCGCTCACATAAATACAGTCATTATAGAGAATCAAAGGCGCAACATCTTGCGCAAGCTCCCGGTTCGAAACATGCGCAAGGTTAAAATTTTCCACAAAATCATTCAGAACAAAAGAAACTTTATTTACAAGAGTCCAACTGGACTACAATATACAAGTCAAAACAACTAAGTCCTACAAAGAGCCTAGACCTCCGGCGTATCGGCCGCAGCAGAAGTCCCTGGAACGGAGCCCGCATCAACTATGGGCGGGGACGGCGCATGCGGCCTCCGACCATCACCGTCGCCGATCGTAGCGCCCACCGGAGCGCCAGCGGCGGCGGAGGCCTGCCCGCAAGACTCTTCTGCGCATCCTATAGCACATGTTAAAATATCAGTGGCACAGGCAATGAAAGCCTTCGCAGCTTCACAAAAGCAAGGAGAGAAAAATAGCGACTACAAGGACTAGAAATACCTTTGCCCTCTTTTCCTCCGCCAATTTCCGGGCAGCAGGTCTCCCAAACGGAGCCCAAAAGTACCCAATGACATTTGTCAAGGTTTTTCGCAAACCAAGAGAAGTCTCACCAAGCTCCTCCAGACCTGCAGCGCTCCCCTCCGAATACTTTCAAGATCGTGCACCACCACAGATCAAAAGCTTAAGCGTAATTAAGCAAATCCGCCAAATACCTGTAGTCCGTGCAGCCATTGATCGACCGGGGAGCTTCGCAGGTGACGCTTTTAGCCAGAGGCGAGGCGTGACGCTGTCTTCCTCCGGAGGAGCGGAGGTTTCACCTCCGAACTCGCAAGACGATGGCCCGATAATGGCCAACGGTTGCAAAGAAGGACCCCTTGACCGAGTCCAAACGCCTCGCCGACAAAGACAGCTGCTCACCCACCGCAGCCACGGATTCCTTCTCAGAGGCCAGCTCTCGCTGAAGACCCTCAGCCAACTCGTTCGCCCTGCGGGCTTGCTCAGTGGACAAAGCTTCCGCATCTCGAGCCTTGGCGAGATCAGCCCTCAAAGCCTCCTTTTCATGTTCCTTCTCCGCCAGAGAAAGGCGGAGAGCTGCAAGGGAGTTGGCCAAACCCCCTTTTTCACCTTCCAGCGCTTCGTTCTCCGCCTTGAGCGCTTCAATCGTAGTATCTCGGTCGGAGACCTCGCGAGTGCAACGCTCTTCCATAACAACGGGCGTGTGATACCCCTACGATCAGAAAGAAGAAGACCAAGGCGATCAGCAATAGAAACAAAAACAAGTCTAAAGGCGAACATACACCAAAAAAGTCAAACCGCCGAAGACGCACCAAGCTCTGGTGTTCTAGATGAACACGGAGAAGTTGGAAGAAATCCATGTCCCTCAGACGCTGTTTGAAGCGATCTGTTCAAAGAAGAACAAACAAACACAAAACAATAAGGTGAGAAAAGCAAATCTCACAATAAATACACCAACTGCCAGATACCACCTCCGACGTCTCCAAGAACCCCAAGATAGCACTCTTCCCAGTCTGAGATAGAAGTGTCGAAGGAGCCTGCATAGCAAAGAAAACACAACAACAACAACTCAGGTCAGAGGGCCGATCAGAAATAGGCAATAACAACAGGCCAAAAGACGAGTAAGATAAAAACACTCTATACTCACTCGGACCCGGCGCCATCAGCCCCAGTTGCCCCAGACCAAACCTGACGCTGGCAGCGGCCGCTCGCTCCTCCGGGGTGAGTAGTCCCGCCATGACATCACCTACAAAGCAACAAGTACACGGTATTAGCACTTGGTACAATACATAAACAAATAAACCGGGCGAAGACAGTAAACAAAAAAATATGCGCCAAACAAACTAACTCATAAAAAGCCTAGGCTGGGCCACCTACCGAGCCCCCTGGGAAGATGTCTCTGCCATGTCATGCGGCGAAGGCCCAAAGGGCCGGCTCTCCTCCGCCAGCAGCCTGGCGGGCAGAGGGCTCGAAGAAGACTGAGCCGCCGGGGCTTGCTCAGCAAGCACGGCCTTCGGCTGCCCGACGTCTACCGCTGGTGCGAAGGAAGGCGCAACAACGGCGGGAAACGAAGGAGCGTGCTACAAGGCGACCTCCGCGCCATCTTCAGAACTTGAATACAGCCCGCCAAAAATGGCAGGCATAGGATCGGCGGCGCTAGCCTCCGGCTGTTCTGCGACACTTGCAGCACCATGCAAGGAGCACGCCGGAGCAGCGCTGGCCTCCGAACGCCCAGCACCGCTCACAGCGCCACTCACAGGGCGCACCAGAGCTCCAGGAGAGCCGCGATCCTCGCTGCTCGCGACCCGCACATCCACTGATGGGACGGAGGAGCTCTAGACGTCTTCACTGCCGGCGCAGGCAATGCCAGCACTACCAGCCGAAGACACGGCTGCCGCGATCACTACAACACCGGTCTTCTTCATTTTCGCAGGCGCCTGAGCAACAGCGGCGCCCTTCCTCTTCTTGGACTCGGCCTCCGCCGTAACATTCTTCGCGAAGGCCTTCTTCTTCTTCTTGTCAATTGAAGCTAGGACCTCGGCGGGAACCTCGCGCTCCCGGTGACGATCCCGAGCTCCTCAAAACACGATTGAACCGTGGCATGGTGCTCGCCACGGCTCTCCGAGACGGTACTCAAGCTCGGAAATTTTGCCAACCAACCCGACGGTGGCCTCCTCTCGTCGTCAGCAACGGTTGTCCTCCGTCACCCCCTCCCCTAAAGACCGGCCAAAGTGGGGAAAAGGAATCCCGGCCTCGGACCAAAAAGCAGGAACCTTCACCTTTTCCAGCCGAAAGGCCAGGTTGTCCTTGCCCAGGGGCCAGTAGTTGGAGGCCATAATCTCCTCCACCAGGTCGCGGCCCCCGGAGTAGCGGCACGCAGCCACAAAACCCCAGTCGCAAGCCTTCCTCGTTGGAGACTTTTCCTCCGGCGGATCCACGTGAGTATGCAGTGCCATCTCCTCCATTCTTGAAGTCAATGGATACTCCGTGACCTCCGCACCATCCTCGGTAGTGCCGTGGACCCCGTAGGTCTTCACGTAGAACCACTGCTCAAGCCAGACGCGGTCCCACTTGCCCTTCTGGCAAAAAGAAAGCTCCAGGCGGTCTACGCCTTGGTTCCTCTTCGACATAAAGGTGCAACTACCATACTGGTAGGTCACCTCCACCTCCTTGCCCTCCCGCACCTCCTTCTTCTTCTTCGGCTGCTTCTATAGCTCGTAGTATGCGCAGAAGGTGTCCACATCCTGCTCGGCACCATAAGAAACACACGCCCAGCAAAATTTGCTAAGCGTAAGGAAGGCCGTAGGTGTCAGATGGTGAACCTGGACGTTGAACATCTCCAACACCCCGCGGAGGAAGGGGACGTAAGGAAGGCCGAGGCCGCAGGTGAAAAAGTCCCGAAAGACCACTGCATACCCCTCCTCTGGCTCCAGAACGGTCTAGCCGGGCGGAGGGATTTTTACCCTCGAAGAAGGAAAATACGATTCCTTCAACATCTCTGCGACCGCCTCTTCAGTAATGGAGGAGGGGCCGAAATCCCATGACTTTATCGCCATGGCTCTGGAATCCATAGAGATTAGGTCTCCGACGGACGCGGAGACACTCCCCAAATCCTCCTCCACTAGCTTTTCAAATTCCAACGTGGAGGCGGAGGCAAGCATGCACTCCTCACAGCACGCACTGCAGCCGATGGCCCTAACGCCGAGAAGGTGGCGATAGGGTCCGAAGAAGGCGGGCCGGCGAGTATGGGTGGAGGAGGAAAAGAAAGCCACCGCGGCGGCAGCCTAGGTGGAAGACGCAAGCGAAAGACGAAACGCGCGATGGCAGCTCAGGCGAAAGGGAAGAGAGCAGAGAGCGATTTCTCATAGGCAAGGAAAGTGAATGAGCAGTGCGGGGGGAGCACCCCGCCACCAACCCCACCCTTATATAGGACGCGGGCGGGCGGTTCGGCTACCGCCGTACAACGGTCATCTCCGGACAATTCGCCTGCCGCCCAACGGTCATCTCCGAAGAAGTCGCAAGGTATACAACGGAAAGCAATACGGCGTAAACGGCCACAGCGTAGGACCGGCTAGTTTTGTAGCCTAACGGCTACTATGACAAGACCAGCGGCCACGCCAGAGCGAGCCAGGGGGGAACCTGCGGGGATCGGTCAGAGATGTGACTTCGCGCAGTCTCCGCCCCCACGGACGTCCTTGCTTAGGGCGTTTTGAGCTCACGACACGCTCGGGCGGACTGTGGTCTCAAAAGGGGGGAACTATTGTAACACGGCCTACGAGAGTGGCGGACACCTACACGGCCAGCACTTTGCAGAGACGTCTCCGACCAACTACCTAAGCAAAGGCCCGGCTACCACGCCTCCAGACCCAGAAAGATGATGGTTTCTCAGACTGCTTGCAGGACGCGCGCTTGGTGACCCTAAGCGCAGCCTCCGCCTTGATTAGCTCGAGGCGTCTCTCATGCGGAGGGGCGGAGGCCGCCCACTGCAAGGCTAATCAAGTGCCAACGTTACCTACGTGTGTGTGCAGTAACCGCAGGAAGGCGCTGTGGACGGCGCGGGCGCGCGGTTCGGCCTTCGCTCACAGGGGAGAGACCCAAGCAGGAGGACGGCAATACTGGGCGTCGGGGGTCTGCGGCCTCGACGTCCCAGTATGGCGAGACCGATGGCGGAGGCCCTAAAGGCCCATCGCCGAATCCTGAGGCCTGATGGGCCGGCTGATCGGGCAGGCCCAGTACCTGAGGGCGGCAAGACAAGATTACCCCCGAGAAGAAAGGCGAGTAGTGGGATATTCCGAGAATATACTGTAGCAGATGAAGGGTACTATTGTAAACTCTATAAAAGTGGTAATTGAGCCCTATAAATAGGGAACACTTGTAATAGTGCGCCAGGTTGGTGAATGAATTAATGAAACCCTAGTTTTACGTGCCATTTCCCTACACGCCCGCTTGTCGTGTCTGTTTCCCGAGCCTCAGCCTGAGGGGAGCGCTTGGCGGGCGGAGGCCTCCACCTCCTCCACATTGTCTGAGACCGCAAGTCTCAACAACTTGGATGAAGACAAACATTATGTCAAAATTATAGCGCTCGACGAGATCTACAACTTTGTAGTCGAAAAGTTTTTGAATTGAAATTGTTTAGGGTCCTAAAATATTGTTGTAAGTGCACAGATTTTGAATTTGAAATTTAAAATTACCAAACAATCTTAGATGTTGACATGGTGTATACAAAAGTTATAGTTCTCACTAGAATCTACAACTTTGTTGTTAAAAAGTTTTTCATTTGAAGATATTTAGTGTCCCAAATATGAGTTCGAAGGTTATAGATTTTGAAATTTAAAATTTAGAATTCCTAAACGATCTCAAATGTTCACATAGTTAATACCAAAGTTCTAGTAACCGACCAGATCTACATGTTTGATATTGACAAGTTTTTTATTTAAAGTCATCTTGAGTCTCAAATATGTGTTTGAAATTCAAATCTTTTGAGACTCAATTTTTAAAAAATTTCAAACTATCTCTGATGGAGATATATCCTATACCAAAGTTGTAGTACATTGACAAGATTTAAAACTTCGTAGTTAAAAGTTTTTTCATTTGAGTTCATTTAGTATCCAAAATATCCAATATAAGATTATGAAATATTGATATAAAAATATAGCATATTATATATAGACATGAATGAGTGTGTGGTGCAGTGGTAGCATTACAGTAGTGTTGAGCGGCAGGTTGTGGGTTTGACTCTCCAAAATTTCAACTTTTTTTGGTTTTTTAGGTTTTCTGGAGAACATTAACGGAGGTGGGCATATTAAGACGCCCGCCTCGGTTAATGGGATTAACGGAGACGGTCACCTTAAGGCGCCCCCTCTGTTAATCGATTATTTGAGGTGGGCAAAGTAACCACCTCTGTTAATCCATGATTAACCGTGACATTTCGGCGGAGACGGTTGCAATGCCCGCCTCCGTTAATAAAAAAATGCCCGCCTTGGAAAAGATTTGTGTAGTGGTGATCTCTCCTTCGACCCCGGCCTCCGCACCCCGTCATTCTCCGCTTTGCAGCTTGCAACTCTCCTCCATCGGCAACTCCAATGCTGACACCACTCCCATCCCGTCTCCAGCAGTGCTGGCGGCGGCGCCCCTAAGTTAGATGTTAGGTAGCGGCCTTCGCCCATGCAGCACCGCAGGTGACACCTTCTCCACCAGTGCAGGTGGCCTCGGCCTCAGATGGCTCGGATGGTGGTTTGCAGGTTGGAAGGGCAGGGGGCTTCAAGCTCCTCGTGCTGTCGGGTCATGCCGTCAGTAGGCTCAGGCCGCATCAGGACGTGCCACCCATTTGGCCATCTATATGTCCATCCTTTGATTCATCATGTCGGATGTTGATTTTCTCATCACGTCAAAAATAAGATCTATGACCTAGCAGAGTTACTGCCCTCATGGGGTGTGCCCAGTAGCTCCCCTCCCCCTTAGAGATAATGGCCACAAAATGGCCTCCTACTGATCAAATTGATGCCCGAAATAGCAGCTATGTCATGGCAATCACAGAAGTCATGGCAATAACAAAATTGTACCAAAAAACATTTGATTTCATTCATAGATTTATTTGTACTAAGCCTAAGCAAACCACATTAAAATAAGTATGATAAACAAGAGATGGGTCTCTGCTTCTTCCCAACAGGAGAGGAAGGAGAGGGCTCCTTGACGGCAGTGTTGGTGAAGGTCTATCTTGAAGTACTGTCTTCACCAAAAGGGTTGCGGACTCCCAAGGGTTCTACCTTCCCTTGTGGGTACCCACACATTTTACTTTCCCTCGGAGGTTCTTACTGGTTTTACCCTTCCTCGGAGATTTTCGGGGTAAATCTTTTCTCTCGAAGGTTAAACCTTTTCATGGAGGTTTAACATTCTTATGGAGGTTTTTGGAGATTTAACCATCTCATGGAGGTTCTCAATAATTTAACCCTTTTCTTGGAGGTTCTCGAATGTTTAACCTTCCCCAGCAAGGTAACAGGGACTCGAGGTTAGGATCACAGGAATTAGGACTTCCTTTCCATTTTAGAGAACCCTCTCTCCCTTCATGTTCTTGGGAACTTATATAGGGTTTGGGAGCTATCATTTACAAGCAGGTTATTGGTGGCACTATTTCTTACATGAAGCAGTCTAAACCTCTATTTGGACCTCATTCGGGCAGGGTGAAGCCTAGCTCATATACCTCGTGGGCTCTCCCAACATTAGCACCTCAACTATTAAGTTATGATGAGTAACATGACCTAAATGATGCTCCTATTAGAATGAATTTGGCTATGTAGTTTTGTTATGCTCTTTGCATTAATTTTCAAACTTATGCATGTAATATAGAAAAAATTATCCGTGTGTGCACTACTACCGAAAGTGTTTTCAGACATGGTCAAACTCCATTTTTAGAGGCAGGCAGTGTGGCCTCCTCTAGCAAATATCACTATTACTTGGCCATTTATAGAGGTAGTCGCATGCCTACCTTTGTAAATCAATTAATAGGGACAGACACCTTAAGATGCCCTACCACTCGCACCTTCAGTACACATAGCACTACCTTACCACTAGACTACACAATTATTTGTGAGTAAATGACATCTATCTTTTAAGAAGATTTTTCAATCTTTTGTTTAATATTTCAGCCCCTAAATGATTTCATATGAAAAAAGTTTGAACAACAAACTTTTAGAGATTGTCAAGCACTTGAACTTTAGTATAGGACGTGTCTCCATCTGAGATAGTTTACAAAATTCAAAATTTTAAATCTTAAAATATGTGGACTTAGAAAATACTTATTTGAGACTATAAAGAACTTGAAATAAAAATCTTCTCAACTACCAAGTTGTATATCAGGTCAACAACTATAAATTTAGTATTAACCATGTGAATATTAATGGTCATTTGGAAATTTAAAATTTTGAATTTCAAAATCTAAGAATGTAAAACACATATTTTGCCCTATAAACAACTTCAAATTAAAACTATTCATCTATAATGTTGTATACTGTATTGTGGACAAGAACTTTGGTATATACCATGTTAATCTCTGAGGTTTCTTTTTTAAAATATAAAATTTAACTTTCAAACACTACTACAGACCTGACATTCACTACTGGCTCTATCGCTATCGGTTTTTAAGAAACCGGCAATGATAGTGCCTCCTAGCACATCACTGCCTGCTTTTGGTCAAAACCGGCAAGGATCGATATTATGTCATCACCGCCGGTTTTTGGCTAAAACCGATAGTGATAATATCATTGTAGGTTTTAGCCAAGAACCAACAGTGATATGCTGTAAGAAAACTTCATATACTTTCTCATATGATGTCCCATATACTTTCATATATGTTCCTTAGTCATAGTGAGTGTGTAGTAATATTTGAGAATCTTGGATAGAGAAGCAAACAAAACAAACGTTGTAGATCTTGAAAAGTTACACAACTTTATAGTTGACAACTTTTTCATTTGAAACCATCTATCTAACCGGAATTACGTTTAATTTTTTCAAATTTAAAATTCGAATTTTTCAAACGATCTCAGATGGAGAAACACCCAGAACAAGAGTTGCACATATCAAAAAATTGTGCAACTTTGCAGTTGACAACTTTTTCATTTGAAATCATTTATCTATGGAAAATTACGTTTGAATTATCTCGGATAGAGAAATGACCAAAACAAAAGATGTAGATCTCGAAAAGTTATAAAACTTTGTAGTTTTCCATTTGAAATCGTTTAGGGTCCAAATACTAATTTCAAAATCAGATGAACATAAAATGGCTAGGACGAATGTCTCATTTGTACACAAGTGTCTTTCAGTTGGAGTGGTTAGGGGATCAACATGTGAAGCAGGAGGTGACTGCAAAGCTTGGTTTTTCACGCAAAAAATCTTGTGACTTGGGATGCGCGACTGTGTGGCAGTCCGGTGGGGCCTCTCCTAGTATCATTTTTTTTATTTTAGTACTATAAACAGTTTCAAATAAAAACTCTGAACTATAAAGATGTAGATCACAGAGAGAGCTACAATTTTCATATAAATTTCATTCATCTGACTTCATATGGAAAAGTTATGATATATTTTTTGATGCAACTATTCTCAAGACGCTTCATCTCTGTTAATCAATTTCCAGAGACAGACCCTTAAAATGCCTGCATTTGTTAACAGTGATTCTCAGAAATGGACATCTTAAGATGCCCACCTCTGTTAATCGATTTACAGAGGCGTGCATCTTAACACGACCACCTCTATAAGTCGATGATTAACAGAGGTGACCGCCTCAAGATGCCCACCTCTGCAAGTGATTAACAAAGATGGACGTTTGCCTATAGAAGCCGTCCAACCATTTATAGAGGTGGGCTCTAGATTATCCCTCCTCTATTAATTAGAGAGGTTGTCTCTTAAAAATCTTTTTTCTAGTAATGATGTCTCATGTAGACCAAGCGGGGAACGGGGGATTTCTTTTCTCTTTACCTGATCATTTCAGTGCAAACACAGAAGAAGGTGACAAAAATATTTATTGCATTAGGGATGCTAAGATTCTAGGAATTTTTAATTTACGATTTAATTATTACATTTTTCTGAATATAAAAATTAGAGGCTATGTTTTTTTATGATCTTATCACCTAAAAGGTATCCGGAGTACCGCAGCAAGTCCCGCTGATTGGAGATAAGTTAGATGTTGTGAAGGCTCGCAATGACGATGGGAGAACTGAACTGATTAGTAAGTCAGTTGAATGAGATTTACGCTTGAGGGATGAGGATGGGTATAGATGTAGGCTTTTCAGGACAATGCAAATGTGGCAAAAAGATGTGTGGCCGAGCTGGAGAATGATTCTGTAGGTATGGACATTCCTGTGTATGATGCCATTCCAAAGGAGACAGTGATTACTTGTGATAAGGACCATCTAAAATGGACATTGGCACTACCTAGCCATCAATGGATGAATTCAGGTTGGCTGTAAGGCAACTTGCCGTAAATGAAGAATTTGAGCTGGCCATAGAAAAATCAAAAAAGAAGATATCTAGAGGGTTCTGTGAGTTCAGTAAAGTTTGTCCTTGGAGGATTATAAAAGGACCTAGCCCCTTCTAGGTTGAATCTTTTTTCACTACTACAGTTCATTTTCACATCTAGGTTTCCACAGTCAGTTTGCCCAAAACCAGTGGTGATAATTTAACACCGCAGGTTCAAACGCTGGTGGGATATGGTGGTATGAAAAACCGGCAGTGAAAATTGTTTTCTCCGCTGGGTCAGCGCGATGATTCGGCAATGAAAATCATCACGACTTTTACCGCTGATTTTTCGCCCAATGGATGTTTGAGCCTAAAGTGAAAATTGCTTTCACTGTCAGCTCATTATATGATCTGTCGGTGATAACTACCATTGTTTTCTCTGGTGGATCGTCCATTGACATAGTGATGAAAACGATTCATGATCGCCGGATCAAATGGCAACTGCACTCCAGCTACTATTAACCTGCGGTGAAAACCACCTGGAACCAAACCCCTTTTATTCCCACCTATTGTACCTCACTCCCTTTAATACTTTACCCATAACTCACACCCTTCCTTCACCAATCTTGTGGCCATTTTTCATGGAGTTGCTCATGGAAGCTCTCAATTCACAAAAAATGCACACCACTCCCTTGTTTTTTTTCCTCGAACGTGCCGTGTAGCACGTATTTTATTAAGAGAAAGTAGACAACACCGAACCAAACAACAAAGGACTAGCCAGTAATCCCAGAATTACCAGCGCAATCCCACAAGCGAAAACGATACAAAGAAGAAAACACGGGGGCTCCACCAGCAAACCCCTTACAGATCGAGCCTATCGAGAGAAGACAAAAACACATTGGTAGCCTAAGGTGTAGTGTAGCGCGATAGCCAAAGATCCACCAAGGAAGCCAAGGGAGCCGCACGACGACAACAAAGAAAGCAAAGCATCCGCACGAGAAACGACCACGGCGCCAAGCATTCACCGGAAAAGGACCATTACGGCAAAGCATCCGTAATGAGGGCCATCACACGCTTCTGCACCGACCGAAGGTGGCGACGAGGAGGTGGCCAAGCATCCACCCAAGCAACAATAAGCGCAAAGCATCCGCCAAAGAACCAAACGACAAATGGCAACAACAAACACCGAAGGACAAACCAATGCGAAGAAAGAGAAGCCTACGATAGGCCTGAAGATAGCAAAAGAAACACGCAGCGGTTAAGAGAGTTGTGGCAGCTAGATTGCCCCAAACAAAGCCTTCAAGAAGGGGATGACATCCGCGGATGCCAACAACGTTCGGAGAAGCACACGATGGATTTTTCATCCATAGGATGAGCAGAGCTTTTTCATCCCGGAGCCTCCCCAATGACCCAACGGTGCGAGCATGAAGCTTCAACGACGCCTTCAGAGGGAAAATGACGCAGATCGCGCCATCGCCGCCACCGCCCGCAGCAAGAAGCCGGAAGGGTAGACACACAAAGCACGTTAGTCGACACCGTGGGTCGGGGAGAGGGGGCACTGCCAAGTTGCTTCTGGCCGGCGAAAATGAACTCCGGCTATCGCCTTAGGGGGCCACGCCGACGGCATGCCAAGTGGACTCCTAGATGCGCAAGAAGGAGGCATGTCCACGATGGCCACAAGGACGCCAAACGGCGGCCCCGATGCCGATCCGCACCACAAGGTCCCGGAAGGGGCCTCCGTCTCGTCCGCCCCTTGCTGCTCCACTAGCACCGCAACCCTCAACGGATCCGCAGTAGACCTCATGATATTTCGGGCACCCGCGGACGGGCCGGCTAGCGCCAGCTGACCGCGCCCGTAAGCGACGACGGAGACATGCGCGGCGTGCCAAGACCACGCAATGAAGCGCCATCCCCCACCGATCACAGCGGGCAGCGCGCGCCACCGACGCAGACACCCGCCAGTAGCACCCGCGTCTCGTCGAACGCCCGTGGAGCCGAGGCACATGGAGAGGTGGCCCACACCCCAGCCACCACCAGCGCACCGAGATGGCCGCCATGCCGCCAACCCACTGAGGGAGCGCTTATCGCGCCCAATCTGCCGCCACAGTGGCCAGCCAACCGCCGCCGCCCGCTGAGCCAAGCAAGAAGCGCCAGTAGCCGTTGTTCGGCACGCCCACGGCACTGTGAGACGCCGACGAAGCGCGCGCAGCCGTAGGAGGGCCTCCCGCCGAGCACATGCCGAGGCCATCCAGATCCGGCCGCCGCCACCCCGGTGCGAAACCGAGCCCATTGTCCCAGCGGTGGATCCGCCAAAGGGGCTCGGATCTCGCGCGCGGCCGGCCTCCCAGCGCCCTCCACGCTGCGGCGGCCAGCACCATGCAGCCGAGCGCCAGATCCCCCATCGGGTTGCAGCGGCGGGGCGCTGCACCGCCGACGCAGACGCCCGCCGTAGCACCCCACGTCTCGTCGAGTCGGGCGCCCGTGGAGCCGAGGCACATGGATAGGTGGCCCACAGCCCCAGTGCATCGAGATGGCCGCCATGCCGCCAACCCCACCCGGGAGCACCTGGCTGCGCCCTGATCTACCGCCACAGAGCTAGCCCAACCGACCGCCGCCGGAGCTAGGCAGCAGCGCCGTAGCCGCTGTCCGGCACGTCCATGGCACCTGTAGACGTCGACGAGCGCACGCAGCCGCAGGAGGGCCACCGTCGAGCGCACGCCAGGGCCATCCAGATCCGGCCGCTGCCGCCCCGGGCGTAGAACCAGGCCCCGCCGGGTCCTCCAGCGGTGGATTCGCCAAAGGGCTCGGATCTGCGCTGGCCGGCCTCCTGCACCCTCCCAAGCGCCGCCGGCCAAGCACCACGCAGCCGAAGCGCCGCCCCCCCACCGGCACATGAAGCGGCGCCGCCGACACAAACACCCGCCGTAGCACCCCGCGTCTCGTCGGGTCGGACGCCCGTGGAGCCGAGGCACATGGAGAGGTGGCCCACAGCCCCTGCGCCACCAGCGCACCGAGATGGACGCCATGCCACCAACCCCACTAGGGAGCGCCTGGCTACGCCCGGATCTCGCCGCCATGTATGCCAAATTTCAACCGGCCGCCGCCGAGCTGGCAAAGAACGCCAGTAGCCGCTGTCCGCACGTCCACAAAGACTCGCAGACGTCGACGAGCGAACGCAACCATAGGAGGGCCACCGCCGAGCGCACGCCAGGGCCATCCAAATCCGGCCGCTGCCGCCCCGGGAACAGAACTAGGAACCGCCGGGGTCCCAGGCGGTGGATTCGGCCAAAGGGGCTCGGATCTGTGGGGTGGCCTCTCCCGCGCGCCCTCAACACGCGGCGGCCAGCACCACGCAGCCGAAGCGCCGGGCCCCCGGGCCACAGCGGCAGCACAGGGCGCCAGCGACGCAGACACCCGCCATAGCACCTCCAGATTGCCGAAGTCGACGCCTGTGGAGCCGAGGCACATGGAGAGGTGGCCTGACAGCCCCAAAGCGCCACCAGCCTTGCCGAGATGGACGCCATGCCACCAACCCCACTAGGGAGCGCCTGGCTACGCCCGGATCTGCCGCCACAGGGCCAGCCCAACCGGCCGCCGCCGGAGCTGGGCAAAGAAGGCCAGAGTGCCCGTCCCGCACGCGTCCACGGCACCTGCAAACGTCGAAGAGCGCACACAGCCGCAGGAGGGCCACCGCCGAGCGCACACCATGGCCATCTAGATCTAGCCGCTGCCGCCCCGGGCGCAGAACCAGGCCCGCTGGGGTCCTAGGCGGTGGATCCGGCCAAAGGTGGCCCGGATCTGCGCGGCTAGCCTCCCAGGTGCCCTCCCACGCACGACGGCCAGCACCACGTAGCTGAGAGCCAGTCCCCGCTTGCCGCGCGGGCAGCGACGCCACCGACGCAGACACCCGCCGTACCACCCCGCATCTTGTCGAGTCGGGCGCCTGTGGAGCCGAGGCACATGGATAGGTGGCCCACAGCCCCAGTGCACCGGGATGGCCGCCATGCCGCCAACCCCACCCGGGAGCACCTGGCTGCGCCCTGATCTGCCACCACAGGGCCAGCCCTACCGACCGCCGCCGGAGCTAGGCAGCAGCGCCGTAGCCGCTGTCCGGCACGTCCATGGCACCTGTAGACGTCGACGAGCGCACGCAGCCGCAGGAGGGCCACCATCGAGCGCACGCCAGAGCCATCTAGATCCGCCACGCCGCCGCGTAGAAACCGAGCCCCGCCCGGTCCCAGCGGTGGATTCGGCCCAAAGGCTCGGATCTCGCTGGCCGGCTCCCAGCGCCCTCCCTCCACGGCGGCCAGCACTACGCAGCTGAGCGCCAGTCCCCACTGGCCGTGTGGGCAGCGGCGCCGCCGACACAGACACCCGCCGTAGCACCCCGTGTCTCGTCGAGTCGGACGCCCATGGAGCCGAGGCACATGGAGAGGTGGCCCACAGCCCCAGTGCCACCAGCGCACCGAGATGGCCGCCATGCCGCCAACCCCACTGAGGCGCTGGTGCGCGCCCAGATCTACCGCCACGTACACCCCAACCGGCCGCCGCGGAGTCTGGCAAAGAACGCCAGAAGTTGCTGTCCCCGGTACGTCCCACAAAGACTGCAGACGTTGACGAGCGAACGCAACCATAGGAGGGCCACCGCCGAGCGCACGCCAGGGCCATCCAAATCCGGCTGCTGCCACCCCGGGCGCAGAACCAGGCCCCGCCGGGGTCCTAGGCGGTGGATTCGGCCAAAGGGGGCCTGGATCTGCGCGGCTAGCCTCCGAGGTGCCCTCCAACGCACGGCGGCCACCACGCAGCTGAGCGCCAGTCCCCGTCGGCCGCACGGGCAGTGGCGCCGCCGACGCAGACACCCGCCATAGCACCCCGTGTATCGTCGAGTCAGACGCCCGTGGAGCCAAGGCACATGGAGAGGTGGCCCACAGCCCCAGTGCCACTAGCGCACCGAGATGGCCGCCATGCCGCCAACCCCACCAGGGAGCGCCTGGCTGCGCCCAGATCTACCGCCACAGGTGGCCAGCCGAACTACCGCCGCCACGAGCAGGCAAAGAAGCGCCAGTAGTCATTGTCCGCAAGACGTCCACGGCACCTGCAGACGTTGAAGAGCGCACACAGCCGTAGGAGGGCCACCGCCGAGCGCACACCATGGCCATCCTAATCCGGCCACTGCCGCCCCGGGCGCAGAACCAGGCCCCGCTGGGGTCCTAGGCGGTGGATCCGGCCAAAGGTGGCCCGGATCTGCGCGGCTAGCCTCCCAGGTGCCCTCCCACGCACGGCGGCCAGCACCACGTAGCCGAAGCGCCGGCCCCGCCGCCAAGCGGCAAGCGACGCCACCGACGCAGACACCCGCCGTAGCACCCCGCATCTCGTCGAGTCGGGCGCCCGTGGAGCCGAGGCACTTGGATAGGTGGCCCACAGCCCCAGTGCACCGGGATGGCCTTCATGCCGCCAACCCCACCCGGGAGCACCTGGCTGCGCCCTGATATGCCGCCAGAGGGCCAGCCCAACCGACCGCCGCCGGTGCTAGGCAGCAGCGCCGTAGCCGCTGTCCGGCACGTCCATGGCACTCAGAGACGTCGACGAGCGCACGCAGCCGCGCAGGAGGGCCACCGCCGAGCGCACGCCAGGCCATCTAGATCCGCCGCCGCCGCCCGGGCGTAGAACCGAGCCCGCCGGTCCCAGCGGTGGATTCGGCCAAAGGCCTAGATCTGCGCGGTCGCCCTCCTGCGCCCCTCCACGCACAAGGCGCCAGCACCATGCAGCCGAGCGCCATCCCCCACCGGCACATGCAAGCAGCGCAGCGCGCAGCCGGCTACGAACACCCGCCAGAGCACCCGCGTCTCGTCGAGTCGGACGCCCGTCCGAGCCGAGGCACATGGAGAGGTGGCCCACAGCCCAGCGCCACCAACAAGCACCGAGATGGCCGCCATGCCGCCAACCCCACCAGAGGCGCCTGGCTGCGCGCCCAGATCTGCCGCCATTGTGGGCCCAACCGCCGCCGCCGAGCTGGCAAAGAACGCCAGTAGCCGATGTCCGGCATGTCCACAGCACCTGCAGACGTCGACGAGCGAACGCAACCATAGGAGGGCCACCGCCGAGCGCACGCCAGGGCCATCCAAATCCGGCCGCCGCCGGGCGCGCAAACCAGCCCCGGGTCCCAGCGGTGGATTCGCCAAAGGGGGCTGGATCTGCTGCCGGCCTCCTGCGCGCCCCCACGCACGGCGGCTAGCACCACGCAGCTGAGCGCCAGTCCCCGCCGGCCACGCGGGCAGCGGCGCCGCCGACGCAGACACCCGCCATAGCACCCCGCGTATCGTCGAGTCAGACGCCCGTGGAGCCGAGGCACATGGAGAGGTGGCCCACAGCCCCAGCGCCACCAGCGCACAGAGATGGCCGCCATGCCGCCAACCCCACCAGGGAGCGCCTGGCTGCGCCCAGATCTGCCGCCATAGGGCTAGCCCAACCGGCCGCCGCCGGAGCCAGGCAGCAGCTCCATAGCCGCTGTCCGGCACGTCCACGGCACCTGCAGACATCGAAGACCGCACATAGCCGCAGGAGGGCCACCGCCGAGCGCACACCATGGCCATCCAGATCCGGCCGCTGCCGCCCCGGGCGCAGAACCAGGCCCCACTGGGGTCCTAGGCGGTGGATCTGGCCAAAGGTGGCCCGGATCTGCGCGGCTAGCCTCCCAGGTGCCCTCCCACGCACGGCGGCCAGCACCATGTAGCTGAGCGCCAGTCCCCGCCGGCCGTCGCGGGCAGCGACGCCACCGACGCAGACACCCGCCGTAGCACCCCGCATCTCATCGAGTCGGGCGCCCGTGGAGCCGAGGCACATGGATAGGTGGCCCACAGCCCCAGCGCACCGAGATGGCCGCCATGCCGCCAACCCCACCCGGGAGCACCTGGCTGCGCCCTGATCTGCCGCCACAGGGCCAGCCCAACCGACCACCGCCGGAGTTAGGCAGCAGCGCCGTAGCTGCTGTTTGGCACGTCCATGGCACCTGCAGACGTCGACGAGCGCACGCAGCCGCAGGAGGGCCACCGCCGAGCGCACGCCAGGGCCGTCCAGATCCGGCCGCTGCCGCCCCGGGCGCAGAACCAGGCCCTGCCGGGGTCCCATGCGGTGGATCCGGCCAAAGGGGGCCCGGATCTGCGCGGCTGGCCTCCTAGGTGCCCTCTCACGCGCGGCGGCCAGCACCACGCAGCTGAGCGCCAGTCCCCGCCGGTCGCGCGAGTAGCGGCGCCGCCGACGCAGACACCCGCCGTACCACCCCGCGTCTCGTCGAGTCGGACGCCCGTGGACCCGAGGCTCATGGAGAGGTGGCCCACAGCCCCAGCGCCACCAACGCACCGAGATGGTTGCCATGCCGCCAACCCCACCAGGGAGCGCCTGGCTGCGCCCAGATTTGCCGCCACTGGGCCGGCCCAACCGGCCGCCGTCGGAGCCAGGCAGCAGCGCCGTAGCCGCTGTCCGGCACGTCCACGGCACCTGCAGATGTTGACGAGCGAACGCAACCATAGGAGGGCCACCGCCGAGCGCACGCCACGGCCGTCCAGATCCGGCCGCTGCCGCCCCAGGCGAGGCCCCGCCGGGGTCCCAGGCGGTTGATCCGGCCAAAGGGGGCCCGGATTTGCGTGGCTGGCCTCCCAGGCGCCCGGACCTGGCCGGAGTTGAAGGGGAAGAGGAGGGGGTGGAGGAGAGAGTGGGGGAGGGTTAGGCGGAGCTACGAACGGGTACCGCCTTTCGGACCCGGCGCGGGCCGCCGCCGCCGCACGCCGGAGGGCAGCGACGGCAGGCGGAGGGAAGGGGGGGGTCCGGCGCCAGAGATGGGGGGATCACCCCCGAGTCGCCCGTTGGGAGCGCTCGGGGGTTGCAATGGCGGTAACTAGGAAGTCTTTTTTTGCATAAGTAATGGGTAATTTAGATGTTACTTTATGTATTTTTTATAACGGCAAAGGGGAACCATTTTTTACAATATAGATTATATCTAATCTAATGGCTTTTATTGTGGCCAGTAAAAAGAGGGAGTCCTCAAATCTAATGTAGTGGTTGTGTTTTAGGGGCCATTGCTAGATCCAGTTGCTTTTGCTCACATATTTACAATAGATGGCCTATAACAAAAAAAATATCATGCTGCTGCGATGCTACTGGAACATGATTATATCGGCAAATTCTAATATGCAGTGATAAAAAACACAGAATAAACAAATCTCATCAGTTATCAAGTAACTCAAACCACACTTTCAGCCATACATTACTACTCCACATTAGATAGTGCATTGCTTTGCCCTGAATGAAAACTAAACATACGCAGTCAAATGTGAAGACGTCATGGACAGGTAGCGACCTTGGCCAGCAGCTCCTTGATAAGAGATGGGCAAGTAGTCATTAGATGATCAAAGCCCAAAGTCGCTATGACTGTCTTCAGATGGTTAGGCAACTTCAGAAACTCAAAACATGCCTTCTTGAGCCCATGGCAACCATGGCGCCCAGCGAGCTCCAGTGTAGCTGCCACAGTGCTTGTGTCCATGCACTCGCAGAGCTTGCCCTCACAAATCAGTTTGAGTCTCTCTAGACCATATTTATCAGCTGCTACAAGTAAATTCTGGGTGATCACAAACGCATCCTCCTTATCAATGTCAGGCATGGTGTCAGTGTACATGAAGTGGAGCATAGCCTTGAACACACTTGCTTCCACGTCTTGGATCCGTATACATTTCATTGTCTTCTCCTTCATGTGGCCAAAGAGCTCGGCCATGAAAACCGATGACCTTGCAGCCAGCACACACCTATTTTTTAAACGGCAATCGACGAGAAATCTTCGGACATGTATTAGTAGAGAAGAACTAACATACAACAAAATAAAACAAACAGCCAGCACGTACCTGTGTGCGGCGAACACCTCTCCAGCAACCTCAAATGTGACGTCGGCCCCCACTGCGTCTGAGAGGAGCCAGCCAAAATGCTGGTGCATGTT
The DNA here is from genome assembly GCA_904845875.1 of Miscanthus lutarioriparius. NCBI lineage: Eukaryota > Viridiplantae > Streptophyta > Magnoliopsida > Poales > Poaceae > Miscanthus > Miscanthus lutarioriparius. Next base: position 24,273,636 of record CAJGYO010000010.1, read on the forward strand.
GGACGGAGGACAAACTGTGTGGTGGGCCTCTGCTCGGATGTTCTTTGAGACGGTGAGATCGCACCTTACTTTAAGACGATTCCTCCAGGTCCTTCCTTGCAACGAATTTGGTGAAACCACAGGATTGATGTTTGGAGCAGAAGATATCCAAAGAGGAGGATTCCCGACTAAACGTCGGCACGGATCCACCCATGTCGTCAAGTACGCTGAATTTGAGTCGAGCCTTCACTTCCACATCGTCGCTATCATCGAGCTGCACATAGAGCGATATCCAATCGGCACTTTCGGATCGATCACCATCGGGGTAGAATTTCATATACCAGCGCTGGCCACCCACAGTGAATGAGCTGGATCTGAAGAACTTGCCGTTGCCGTTTCCCTTGGTCCGGGAGAACCCCTTGATCAGGAGCACATGCGATCCAGACACAGCCTCCGCGAAGATTGCCGACGTGGTTAGCGCCTCGCCATCACTGCTGATGCAGACGGCAGACGCTGCAGTGGTGCACATATCTGTGAAGAATGAGATGAGCGTGGTAGGAGTACTAGGCTACTAGCTAGTTCTAGATGCTGGAGTAGCACGCAGGATGAAGGACGATTCTGCGCCAAGTTGGTGACCGCGATGAAAAATGGAGGAAAGACGAGAAGCTTTTATCGTGTGCAATCTCACAGCTCATAACGAGGTAAACGAACGGTCAAAGGCAGCGTGGCACCGCGACCACCGAGGAGACGAGCTACATCATGATGACTTTACGGTTTACGAGGGGCCACCGGCCACGGGAAAACTAATTGCCGGCGGTATTAATTTCAGGGGTGATCGAGGCGACGCCAGAGTAATCTCAGGCCCCGTGAAGACTGGTGGAGCTGAAGACGACGTACAGTGCCGTGTGTGTACAGCATTCCACCCACCAGACGTGTTGACACCTTGAATGCACCTAATGTACAGTCCCATGTGTGTAAGCAAAAAACCGCAATTATACCAAATCTTGGGGATGGGAAACGGATCAGATACGCGAGAAATTGGATCTGGATATCACCTTTCTGACCAAGGTCAATAATAGAGCTAAGCTTCTTAGCTATAATACAAATTACAATAGCCAAGTTATACAATAAGTGTCTCTTATTTGTCTTAAAAAAGTTTATCTCTTCTATTCCTCCTCACAACCCTTACTACTTGGGTCGACTAATGCACATGCATTCGTGTCCAGCTTGGTGCTTGCATAGGAGCCATGCTCTCATCTCTCTCCTCCCTTTTTTCCTCCACATCAGCACTAGCTTGGTTATAAGTCCATTATTGTACATGCTCTTATCATATTTTAATTCAAAATTGAATGCGTATATGGATATTTTTGAATACGAATACAAAGCAGATGTCTCGAATTTAGATTTCAATTTGGATATTTACTCAATTCAACTCAAAGTGCATATATTGTTAAATTCAACATTAATCAACAAAATTTTAGTACTAAGTTTATCGATTACCAAAGTGAAATAAAAATTAAGTACTCTTCTAAAAATCTTCAATATCTAAGTAAACTAAATTATAATGAACTAGATATATGCCCGTGCGTTACACGGGGTCACAAATTTTTGCCACACCTACGACGACGCAGTGGCTTACGACTTAGAATAACATACACGTAGGACACGTTTTTGATGGAGGGACGAGTGGGGATATGAGTGTTGCAGATAATAATGGTTCATATTTTTTAGTCTAGAGAAGTTGGCTTAAGTATAGTCGAACCATGAAATTACATAGAAATTTCCATAGTAGCCACGTCAACGAGAATCCAGCTTTCGGGACTGCTTGGTTTTTGAGCGGACCTTGTTTGGCGTCATCTAGTTGTGAATTAACTGTAGCAATATTTATTCATTTATAAAAAAAAAAATCAAATTCCTACATGTCTTGGCTGTTGTAGTAGTAGTAGGCCTGTACCCTATGTACGTCGGTATCTGAGTTCCTCGGCGCGTGCGCAGATTCTTATCCACTACCGCGGCCGGGCCGTAGAGATCAGGCTAAGTGGCCTGCATACGTCTTCTTTTTATTTGCACGCGTAGAAAGTTAGTGTCGGATCGGGACTCGTATATACGTTCCTATTTACCGCAGGACTTCGTAACAATGCAGGACTTCGTATCCATTCCTATCGAACGGACGCACAAGGACTTTGTAATGAGTCGCAACTGGGTATCAATAGGATTTATTGGTATCACCGAATAAATGATTACTTTAGAGGAGTCTTTTTAGGTGTAGAAGATAATACTCAATAAAATGATAGGTAAAGGTAAAGAAATTCAAGTTAGATTGGTAGGCAACAAGTAGCCATTTTGCAACAAGTAAAGAATAAACTATGTGAGTATATAACATTTACAAGGAAAGCTAGAAAATACAATTATAAATAAATATTAACAATTAAATATATCAGTTATTCAATCGTTATTCATATAATAGTTATGACAAAATCATAAATTATATAAATTATAATAAAATAACTTACATCCATAAATAGATAAGTATTAAAATAATTTACTACATCAAATATATTAGGTTTAAAATAAATTAGAAAAATACTAAAATTCTGCAAAGCGTGCTGTGACGGTCTTAATTAGGGGTTGAATCCTGTAGAGCGTGTGGCGTCTCTCATTGGGATGAGGGTTGTGGCATATCATCCACCGCTTGCATTTATTTTAGTCATCTTGTCATTTGACAAAATTTGAATCTTTCAAATTTAAAATTTTAAAAAACGACAAGTTCGAACCAAAATTTGAGATCCAAATTGATTTCAACGTAAAAAGTGATGAATACCAAAGTCGTTCGACTCATGAATACCTATGACCTTTATTTTGGTCATTTCTTTATTTGACAAATTCTTAGCACATATTGTTCACTAATCTTACACATGTCTCATATAATTTATAAAACCTTATGAGAGATGTGTCACATTTATGAACAATGCCATTACCACTTTGTCATATGAAGAAATAACCAATACAAAAGTTGTAGATCTTGATGAGTTATTCAACTTTGGTACTTATCACTTTTTTCAGCTGAAATCATTTGGGGTACCAAAATCTTTTCTGAAGTTGCATTTTTTTTAAATTCAAAATTTAAATTGCTCAAACTTTTCATATGTATATATTGACAAAACCGACAAAATAAATTGATAGAGCATGATTTTAGAAAATATTAGTAAAAAAATCATCAGATTTGGAGTTAGTATGAGGAAAAAAACTAGTTACAAAGTTGACCCACAGATTAAAAAAATCACACTGTTTACTATGATCATATAAGGATCATCTACAACAGTGTGATTTCTCTTTTTAATCTGTGGATAAACTTTGTAACTAGCTGTTCTCCCTCGTACTAACTCCGAATGTGATAGTTTTCTATCAAAAAATTTCTAAAATCATGCTTCAGCATTTAAGTTTGATCAAACTTGGATGTGACAATGTTTTATCCAATTTAAAATTTGAAATTTGACAAGTTCAAATCAAATTTTAAAACCCTAAATGATTTTAGATGTAAAAGTGATGAATACAAAAGTTGTTCAACTCATCAATACCTACAACTTTTATTTTGGTTATCTTGTCATTTGACGAAATTTGAACCTTTCAAATTTGAAATTTTGAACAATGATAAGTTCGAACCAAAATTTGAGACCCAAAATGATTTCAACATAAAAAGTGATCAATACCAAAGTTGTTCAACTCATTAATATCTACAACTTTTATTTTAGTCATCTTGTCATTTGACAAAATTTGAACCTTTCAAATTTGAAATTTTGAAAAACGACAAGTTCGAACCAAAATTTGAGACCCAAATTGATTTCAACGTAAAAAGTGATGAATACCAAAGTTGTTCAACTCATGAATATCTACAACCTTTATTTTGGTCATTTCTTCATTTGACAAATTCTTAGCACACATTGTTCACTAATCTTACCAATGTCTCATATAGTTTATAAAACCTTATAAGAGATGTGTCACATTTGTGAACAATGTCATTACTACTTTGTCATATGAAGAAATGACCAATACAAAAGTTGTAGAGCTTGTCCTCACAAATCAGTTTGAGTCTCTCTAGACCATATCTATCAGCTGCTACAAGTAAATTCTGGGTGATCACAAACGCATCCTCCTTATCAATGTCAGGCATGGTGTCAGTGTAGATGAAGTGGAGCATAGCCTTGAACACACTTGCTTCCACGTCTTGGATCCGTATACATTTCATTGTCTTCTCCTTCATGTGGCCAAAGAGCTCGGCCATGAAAACAGATGACCTTGCAGCCAGCACACACCTATTTTTTAAACGGCAATCGACGAGAAATCATCGGACATGTTTCAGGCTGTTTAATGACACACAAACTCCTAATTTCACAACCACATCTGACGGCGCTCCAAAACACAGAATTACACCAATACAACTAAATGAAAACGAGGCAGAAGCAGAGGGGTAGAAAAACGGACCTGGTACCGCTCCTGGAGCATGTGGATGCTGTACTGTTTGTCGGGCCTGAGCTCCTGCTCGAGCTGCGGGTTCTGGAGGAAGGCGACGAGTGGGGCGGCGGCCTCCTCGAGCGACCTGAGCCTGGAGACGACCTCGGCGCAGCGCTTGACCATGTCCTCGAGGACGTCGTCGGTGCCGTGGAGGGACTTGTGGATGTCCATGGCATAGTCGACCATGTTGGTGCTGCTGAGGAGGCGGATCTTGGCCTCCAGGAACTCGGGCTCCGAGTAGAGCTGCCGCTCCTGGAGGAACTCCAGCAGCGGGAACACCAGGTGCCGGTCCAGCTGCGCTGCCATCAGCGCCGTGAGGTCGTGCTCCGCCATGGCTGGTGCTCCGAGCTCTCTCCTAGCTGCCTCCCGGAGGCGGCTAGGGTTAGGGTTCCTTTTGGGTTCGAGGGGGGCGGCGGCGCAGGGAGGAAGGAAGCGAGGAGGGGAAGCGGAGAAGGGTTGGGGTTGGGTTTTGGTGGTTTTGTGGTTCGGCTGCCGATCGATGTCGTCCCGCGTTTAAACGGACGGCCAGATGAGGACTCTTCTTTTGGACCTTTTTTTTTGGTAGAAATTGGAGCTGGCTTGGTGCCTTGTTCCAGAAGTAGTTGGATTCAACTTATCTTTTTCTTTTACTAGTTAGCAAGACATTTGTATTTTTTTTTTTTTGCTATTTTCTATCTTGCTTGTCGTTATCATCTTATCCTAGTATTTCTATGTTTATTTGAAACCAACATTTTTTATGCTTGTATCTGAATTTTTTGTTGTATATAAATCCATTTGTTTTTTTTATTTTTCGTTTCAATATATGAGATTTTTTTGAAGCATTTGTATTTGTATCCAATTTATTTTTGTTTTGATGAGTTCTATTTCTTTTTTTACTTTCATAATTTTAAATCCCTCGTTAGTTTTTTTTGAGCAACTTTGTACATGTATATATATATATTCTATTTTCTTCTATTTTCTAATTCTAATTGGACCTGCGCTTAGCCGGAAGAGGGGAGCGGCTCTGGGCCTGCGAGGATGAGGACGAGAAGGAGGGGGAGCGCGACCGGGAGCGGGACGAGACGGAGCCAGAGGAGACGGAGTGGGACGGCGAGCGGGAGGAAGAGCCCGAGGAGGAGCGAGACACGGAGCAGCCGCGCCGAGGCTTCGCCATCGTCCCCAGCGGCGGCAGTGGCGGCGGCCGGGCGAGCGTCGGCGACCCTGTGGTGTTGGGCTATGGTTTTGAGCGGGTTGGGGGAAGGAAGAGATTGGAAATCTATGGTTCCATCCAGACTCCAGTTATTCAACCCACCCGTGTCGATGTGGAAAGAGACCATGTCCATGTCACATGTAAATAATAAATAATACAGAACAAAATTTTATAATTAATTTTTTATAGATATATTTACATATACAATAACTAAAACAACTACAACAGTTTAAAATTGCAAAATTGAACCTTTAAAAATGGGAAAAAATTAAATTTTAAAAAATTAAAATAAAAAATACTAAAATAATTTTGAGACACCAAATGATCTCAAATGAAAATTTGATAAACATCAAAGTTGTAGAGGTCATGAAGATCTACAACTTTTATTTTGGTCATCTTGTCATTTGACAAAATTTGAACCTTTCAAATTTGAAATTTTAAAAAATGACAAGTTCGAACCAAAATTTGACACCAAAAATGATTTCAACATAAAAAGTGATGAATACCAAAGTTGTTCAACTCGTTAATATCTACAACTTTTATTTTAGTCATCTTGTCATTTGACAAAATTTGAATCTTTCAAATTTGAAATTTTAAAAAACGACAAGTTCGAACCAAAATTTGAGATCCAAATTGATTTTTCAACGTAAAAAGTGATGAATACCAAAGTCGTTCGACTCATGAATATCTATGACCTTTATTTTGGTCATTTCTTTATTTGACAAATTCTTAGCACATATTGTTCACTAATCTTACACATGTCTCATATAGTTTATAAAACCTTATGAGAGATGTGTCACATTTGTGAACAATGCCATTACCACTTTGTTATATGAAGAAATAACCAATACAAAAGTTGTAGATCTTGATGAGTTATTCAACTTTGGTACTTATCACTTTTTCAGCTGAAATCATTTGGGGTACCAAAATCTTTTCTGAAGTTGCATTTTTTTTAAATTCAAAATTTAAATTGCTCAAACTTTTCATATGTATATATTGACAAAACCGACAAAATAAATTGATAGAGCATGATTTTAGAAAATATTAGTAAAAAAATCATCAGATTTAGAGTTAGTACGAGGAAAAAAACTAGTTACAAAGTTGACCCACAGATTAAAAAAAATCACACTGTTTACTATGATCATGTAAGGATCATCTAGAACAGTGTGATTTCTCTTTTTAATCTGTGGATAAACTTTGTAACTAGCTGTTCTCCCTCATACTAACTCCGAATGTGATGGTTTTCTATCAAAAAATTTCTAAAATCATGCTTCAACATTTAAGTTTGATCAAACTTGGATGTGACAATGTTTTATCCAATTTAAAATTTGAAATTTGACAAGTTCAAATCAAATTTTAAAACCCTAAATGATTTTAGATGTAAAAGTGATGAATACAAAAGTTGTTCAACTCATCAATAACTACAACTTTTATTTTTGTTATCTTGTCATTTGACGAAATTTGAACCTTTCAAATTTGAAATTTTCAACAATGATAAGTTCGAGCCAAAATTTGAGACCCAAAATGATTTCAACATAAAAAGTGATCAATACCAAAGTTGTTCAACTCATTAATATTTACAACTTTTATTTTAGTCATCTTGTCATTTGACAAAATTTGAACCTTTCAAATTTGAAATTTTGAAAAACGACAAGTTCGAACCAAAATTTGAGACCCAAATTGATTTCAACGTAAAAAGTGATGAATACCAAAGTTGTTCAACTCATGAATATCTACAACCTTTATTTTGGTCATTTCTTCATTTGACAAATTCTTAGCACACATTGTTCACTAATCTTACCAATGTCTCATATAGTTTATAAAACCTTATAAGAGATGTGTCACATTTGTGAACAATGTCATTACTACTTTGTCATATGAAGAAATGACCAATACAAAAGTTGTAGAGCTTGTCCTCACAAATCAGTTTGAGTCTCTCTAGACCATATCTATCAGCTGCTACAAGTAAATTCTGGGTGATCACAAACGCATCCTCCTTATCAATGTCAGGCATGGTGTCAGTGTAGATGAAGTGGAGCATAGCCTTGAACACACTTGCTTCCACGTCTTGGATCCGTATACATTTCATTGTCTTCTCCTTCATGTGGCCAAAGAGCTCGGCCATGAAAACAGATGACCTTGCAGCCAGCACACACCTATTTTTTAAACGGCAATCGACGAGAAATCATCGGACATGTTTCAGGCTGTTTAATGACACACAAATTCCTAATTTCACAACCACATCTGACGGCGCTCCAAAACACAGAATTACACCAATACAACTAAATGAAAACGAGGCAGAAGCAGAGGGGGTAGAAAAACGGACCTGGTACCGCTCCTGGAGCATGTGGATGCTGTACTGTTTGTCGGGCCTGAGCTCCTGCTCGAGCTGCGGGTTCTGGAGGAAGGCGACGAGTGGGGCGGCGGCCTCCTCGAGCGACCTGAGCCTGGAGACGACCTCGGCGCAGCGCTTGACCATGTCCTCGAGGACGTCGTCGGTGCCGTGGAGGGACTTGTGGATGTCCATGGCATAGTCGACCATGTTGGTGCTGCTGAGGAGGCGGATCTTGGCCTCCAGGAACTCGGGCTCCGAGTAGAGCTGCCGCTCCTGGAGGAACTCCAGCAGCGGGAACACCAGGTGCCGGTCCAGCTGCGCTGCCATCAGCGCCGTGAGGTCGTGCTCCGCCATGGCTGGTGCTCCGAGCTCTCTCCTAGCTGCCTCCCGGAGGCGGCTAGGGTTAGGGTTCCTTTTGGGTTCGAGGGGGGCGGCGGCGCAGGGAGGAAGGAAGCGAGGAGGGGAAGCGGAGAAGGGTTGGGGTTGGGTTTTGGTGGTTTTGTGGTTCGGCTGCCGATCGATGTCGTCCCGCGTTTAAACGGACGGCCAGATGAGGACTCTTCTTTTGGACCTTTTTTTTGGTAGAAATTGGAGCTGGCTTGGTGGCTTGTTCCAGAAGTAGTTGGATTCAACTTATCTTTTTCTTTTACTAGTTAGCAAGACATTTGTATTTTTTTTTGCTATTTTCTATCTTGCTTGTCGTTATCATCTTATCCTAGTATTTCTATGTTTATTTGAAACCAACATTTTTTATGCTTGTATCCGAATTTTTTGTTGTATATAAATCCATTTGTTTTTTTTATTTTTCGTTTCAATATATGGGATTTTTTTGAAGCATTTGTATTTGTATCCAATTTATTTTTGTTTTGATGAGTTCTATTTCTTTTTTTACTTTCATAATTTTAAATCCCTCGTTAGTTTTTTTTGAGCAACTTTGTACATGTATATATATATTCTATTTTCTTCTATTTTCTTATTCTAATTGGACCCGCGCTTAGCCGGAAGAGGGGAGCGGCTCCGGGCCTGCGAGGATGAGGACGAGAAGGAGCGGGAGCGCGATCGGGAGCGGGACGAGACGGAGCCGGAGGAGACGGAGTGGGACGGCGAGCGGGAGGAAGAGCCCGAGGAGGAGCGAGACACGGAGCGGCCGCGCCGAGGCTTCGCCATCGTCCCCAGCGGCGGCAGTGGCGGCGGCCGGGCGAGTGTCGGCGACCCTGTGGTGTTGGGCTAGGGTTTTGAGCGGGTTGGGGGAAGGAAGAGATTGGAAATCTATGGTTCCATCCAGACTCCAGTTATTCAACCCACCCGTGTCGATGTGGAAAGAGACCATGTCCATGTCACATGTAAATAATAAATAATACAGTACAAAATTTTATAATTAATTTTTGATAGATATATTTACATATACAATAACTAAAACAACTACAACAGTTTAAAATTACAAAATCGAACCTTTAAAAATGGAAAAAAATTAAATTTTAAAAAATTAAAATAAAAAATACTAAAATAATTTTGAGACACCAAATGATCTCAAATGAAAATTTGATAAACATCAAAGTTGTAGAGGTCATGAAGATCTACAACTTTTATTTTGGTCATCTTATCATTTGACAAAATTTGAACCTTTCAAATTTGAAATTTTAAAAAATGACAAGTTCGAACCAAAAGTTGACACCAAAAATGATTTCAACATAAAAAGTGATGAATACCAAAGTTGTTCAACTCGTTAATATCTACAACTTTTATTTTAGTCATCTTGTCATTTGACAAAATTTGAATCTTTCAAATTTGAAATTTTAAAAAACGACAAGTTCGAACAAAAATTTGAGATCCAAATTGATTTCAACGTAAAAAGTGATGAATACCAAAGTTGTTCAACTCATGAATATCTATGACCTTTATTTTGGTCATTTCTTTATTTGACAAATTCTTAGCACACATTGTTCACTAATGTTACACATGTCTCATATAATTTGTAAAACCTTACGAGAGATGCGTCACATTTGTGAATAATGTCATTACCACTTTGTCATATGAAGAAATAACCAATACAAAAGTTGTAGATCTTGATGAGTTATTCAACTTTGGTACTTATCACTTTTTTAGCTGAAATCATTTGGGGTACCAAAATCTTGTCTGAAGTTGCTTTTTTTTTAAATTCAAAATTTAAATTTCTCAAACTTTTCATATGTATATATTGACAAAACCGACAAAATAAATTGATAGAGTATGATTTTAGAAAATTATAGGAAAAAAATCATCAGATTTGGAGTTAGTATGAGAAAGAAAAACTAGTTACAAAGTTGAGCCACAGATTAAAAAAAATCACACTGTTTACTATGATCATGTAAGGATCATCTGGAACAGTGTGATTTCTCTTTTTAATCTATGAGTAAACTTTGTAATTAGCTATTCTCCCTCATACTAACTCTGAATGTGATGGTTTTCTATCTAAAAATTTCTAAAATCATGCTTCAGCATTTAAGTTTGATCAAACTTGGATGTGACAATGTTTTATCCAATTTAAAATTTGAAATTTGAAATTTGACAAGTTCAAACCAAATTTTAAAACCCTAAATGATTTTAGATGTAAAAGTGATGAATACAAAAGTTGTTCAACTCATCAATACCTACAACTTTTATTTTGGTTATCTTGTCATTTGACGAAATTTGAACCTTTCAAATTTAAAATTTTGAACAATGATAAGTTCGAACCAAAATTTGAGACCCAAAATGATTTCAACATAAAAAGTGATCAATACCAAAGTTGTTCAACTCATTAATATCTACAACTTTTATTTTAGTCATCTTGTCATTTGACAAAATTTGAACCTTTCAAATTTGAAATTTTGAAAAACGACAAGTTCGAACCAAAATTTGAGACCCAAATTGATTTTAATGTAAAAAGTGATGAATACCAAAGTTGTTCAACTCATGAATATCTACAACCTTTATTTTGGTCATTTCTTCATTTGACAAATTCTTAGCACACATTGTTCACTAATCTTACCCATGTCTCGTATAGCTTATAAAACCTTATAAGAGATGTGTCACATTTGTGAACAATGTCATTACCACTTTGTCATATGAAGAAATGACCAATACAAAAGTTGTAGAGCTTGTCCTCACAAATCAGTTTGAGTCTCTCTAGATCATATCTATCAGCTGCTACAAGTAAATTCTGGGTGATCACAAACGCATCCTCCTTATCAATGTCAGGCATGGTGTCAGTGTAGATGAAGTGGAGCATAGCCTTGAACACACTTGCTTCCACGTCTTGGATCCGTATACATTTCATTGTCTTCTCCTTCATGTGGCCAAAGAGCTCGGCCATGAAAACGGATGACCTTGCAGCCAGCACACACCTATTTTTTAAACGGCAATCGACGAGAAATCATCGGACATGTATTAGTAGAGAAGAACTAACATACAACAAAATAAAACAAACAGCCAGCACGTACCTGTGTGCGGCGAACACCTCTCCAGCAACCTCAAATGTGACGTCGGCCCCCACTGCGTCTGAGAGGAGCCAGCCAAAATGCTGGTGCATGTTGGACGGAGGACAAACTGTGTGGTGGGCCTCTGCTCGGAAGTTCTTTGAGACGGTGAGATCGCACCTTACTTTAAGGCAGTCATCTTTCAGATAAGACGACTCCTCCAGGTCCTTCTTCCTTGCAACGAATTTGGTGAAACCACAGGATCGATGTTTGGAGCAGAAGATATCCAAAGAGGAGGATTCCCGACTAAACGTCGGCACGGATCCACCCATGTCGTCAAGTACGCTGAATTTGAGTCGAGCCTTCACTTCCACATTGTCGCTATCATCGAGCTGCACATAGAGCGATATCCAATCGGCACTTTTTTATCGATCACCATCGGGGTAGAATTTCATATACCAGCGCTGGCCACCCACAGTGAATGAGCTGGATCTGAAGAACTTGCCGTTGCCGTTTCCCTTGGTCAGGGAGAACCCCTTGATCAGGAGCACATGCGATCCAGACACAGCCTCCGCGAAGATTGCCAACGTGGTCAGCGCCTCGCCATCACTGCTGATGCAGACGGCAGACGCTGCAGTGGTGCACATATTTGTGAAGAATGAGATGAGCGTGGTAGGAGTACTAGGCTACTAGCTAGTTCTAGATGCTGGAGTAGCACGCAGGATGAAGGGCGATTCTGCGCCAAGTTGGTGACCGCGATGAAAAATGGAGGAAAGACGAGAAGCTTTTATCGTGTGCAATCTCACAGCTCATAACGAGGTAAACGAACGGTCAAAGGCAGCGTGGCACCGCGACCACCGAGGAGACGAGCTACATCATGATGACTTTACGGTTTACGAGGGGCCACCGGCCACGGGAAAACTAATTGCCGGCGGTATTAATTTCAGGGGTGATCGAGGCGACGCCAGAGTAATCTCAGGCCCCGTGAAGACTGGTGGAGCTGAAGACGACGTACAGTGCCGCGTGTGTACAGCATTCCACCCACCAGACGTGTTGACACCTTGAATGCACCTAATGTGCAGTCCCATGTGTGTAAGCAAAAAACCGCAATTATACCAAATCTTGGGGATGGGAAACGGATCAGATACGCGAGAAATTGGATCTGGATATCACCTTTCAGAGCCAGGTTAATAATAGAGCTAAGCTTCTTAGCTATAATACAAATTACAAGAGCCAAGTTATATAATAAGTGTCTTCTATTTGTCTTAAAAAAGTTTATCTCTTCTATTCCTCCTCACAACTCTTACTACTTGGGTCGACTAATGCACATGCATTCGTGTCCAGCTTGGTGCTTGCATAGGAGCCATGCTCTCATCTCTCTTCTCCCTTTTCTCCTCCACATCAGCACTAGCTTGGTTATAAGTCCATTATTGTACATGCTCTTATCATATTTTAATTCAAAATTGAATGCATATATGGATATTTTTTAATACGAATACAAAGCAGATGTCTCGAATTTAGATTTCAATTTGGATATTTACTCAATTCAACTCAAAGTGCATATATTGTTAAATTCAACATTAATCAACAAAATTTTAGTACTAATTTTATCGATTACCAAAGTGAAATAAAAATTAAGTACTCTTCTAAAAATCTTCAATATCTAAGTAAACTAAATTATAATGAACCAGATATATGCCCACGCGTTGCACGGGGTCACAAATTTTTGCCACACCTACAATGACGTAGTGGCTTACGACTTAAAATAACATACACGTAGGACACGTTTTTTGATGGAGGAGCGAGTGGGGATACGAGTGTTGCAGACAATAATGGTTCATATTTTTTAGTGTAGAGAAGTTGGCATAAGTATAGTCGAACCATGAAATTACATAGAAATTTCCATAGTAGCCACGTCAACGAGAATCCAGCTTTCGGGACTGCTTGGTTTTTGAGCGGACCTTGTTTGGCGTCATCTAGTTGTGAATTAACTGTAGCAATATTTATTCATTTATAAAAAAAATCAAATTCCTACATGTCTTGGCTGTTGTAGTAGTAGTAGGCATGTACCCTATGTACGTCGGTATCTGAGTTCCTCGGCGCGTGCGCAGATTCTTATCCACTACCGCGGCCGGGCCGTAGAGACCAGGCGAAGTGGCCTGCATACGTCTTCTTTTTAATTGCACGCGTAGAGAGTTAGTGTCTGATCGGGACTCGTATATACGTTCCTATTTACGGCAGGACTTCGTATCCATTCCTATCGAACGCACACACAAGGACTTTGTAACGAGTCGCAACTGGGTATCAACAGGATTTACTGGTATCACCGGATAGATGATTACTTTAGAGTCTTTTTAGGTGTAGAAGATAATACTCAATAAAATGATAGGTCAAGTAAAGAAACTCAAGTTAGAATGGTAGGCAACAAGTAGCCATTTTGCAACAAGTAAAGAACAAACTATGTGAGTATATAACATTGACCAGGAAAGCTAGAAAATACAATTATAAATAAATATTAACAATTAAATATACCAGTTATTCAATCGTTATTCATATAATAGTTATGATGAAATCATAAATTATATGAATTATAATAAAATAACTTACATCCATAAATAGATAAGTATTAAAATAATTTACTACATAGATATATTAGGTTTAAAATAAATTAGGAAAATACTAAAATTCTGCAAAGCGTGGTGCGACGGTCTTAATTAGGGGTTGAATCCTGTAGAGCGTGTGGCGTCCCTCATTGGGACAAGGGTTGTGGCATATCATCCACCGCTTGCATTGTAGCTACCAGATTCTGGCTTACGTATAGAGTCGTCAAATAATGAAGGTGAAAGCTAGTAGCTAGGTCATTACCGTATACCCCAGCTTCTCTGACATGTTGGGCTTTTAGTAGGAGAAGAGCAACACCGGGCAGTACAGCTCCGGCATCATCTCCTGCATGAGCTAGCATTATCTCCAGCACGCCATCCATATCGTCATGCCTAATGCCCCCCACCAGAGCCCGGAAGCTAGAAGCCTGGATGATGGGGCTGTCGACTTAGGGGTCGAGCTCGATGACGTGGGCGCCACAGGCTTCTAGTAGGCACAACGCCTCCTCCGCTGTTGTCGTCATGTCAGAGTCGCCGGCGGTGATGTGCGGGATGAACACCATCTGCTCAACGCACCAGCAGATCAGAACATGCATGTATGTATGCCAAGATTGACCTGGGTGTCAGATAGAGTACACACGTCCGTTAGTCCGCGCATCCAGTGAAATGCAAGCATGAACTTTGCCATGGGTAAGTTAACTTCAGTATTCAATAATTATGATGGACACACACAGATCGATAGATCGTTTGTCTTGTGCTGTCTTGTTCTGCAGATCATATATGGACCTTTACCAGAGCATGGTAAGTACGACGATGAGTACGCCCCCTTCTCTGCCACCATCTTCAATTCGCGTACGCAAACCGACCTCAGATAATCATCATCAATAGCATACCACGTCCGCATTCAGATTGGCTGATCAAATCAGAACGCTACCACGAACTATAATAACCAATCTGTTACGTCCATGACGTCCGTCCAATGCAACTCAGCGTCGCGGCATGGCAGTAGCGTAAGCAGGAGCACGTTCACCGTGGCCTTCACGATCGGTTCCGCTACTGGCGACCACCATGTGCGTCATCGTCGAAGATCCACCATGATCGATGGAGGTTACGGTGCGGATTAGGGAGGGGTGGGCGCTGCTTGTTTCGGCATGGGCGGTAGGCTTTTGGGCTCCGAGACCGATGTGAGCTGGCTGCCCTTGATCGATGCTTTTTGGTGGTGGCGGGGTGCGGTGTGGTACGTCCAGGGATTTTTCTTTCTTTCCTTGTTTCTACACCGGAATTAGTTGGTTATTAGTTGTAGATTGTACGTGCAGGTGGCGTGGGATGCGCAAGTTTCCGGCACGCGGTGATTTGTCGGGAGGGCAGGGCACGTTGTGATTAGCCGGGTGGACGAAAACTTTCGCTGCTTTATATATATATTAGAGATAAAAAAATTCAAATTTCTATATGGCTCGGCTGTTGTAGTAGTAGTAGGCCTGTACCCTACTTACGTCGGTATCTGAGTTCCTCGGCGCGTGTGCGGTTCTTATCCACTACCGCGGCCGGGCCGTAGAGATCAGGCTAAGTGGCCTGCATACGTCTTCTTTTTATTTGCAAGTGTAGAGAGTTTGTGTCTGATCGGGACTCGTATACATTCCTATTTACCGCAGGACTTCGTATCCATTCCTATCGAACACACGCACAAGGACTTTGTAATGAGTCGCAACTAGATAGACGATTACTTTAGAGTTTTTTTAAGGTGTAGAAGATAATACTCAATAAAATGATAGGTCAAGTAAAGAAATTCAAGTTAGAATGGTAGGCAACAAGTCGCCATTTTGCAACAAGTAAAGAATAAACTATGTGAGTATATACCATTGACAAGGAAAACCAAAAAATACAATTATAAATAAATATTAACAATTAAATATATCAGTTATTCAATCGTTATTCATATAATAGTTATGATGAAATCATAAATTATATAAATTATAATAAAATAACTTACATCCATAAATAGATAAGTATTAAAATAATTTACTACATAAAATATATTAGGTTTAAAATAGATTAGAAAAATACTAAAATTCTGCAAAGCGTGCTGCTGACGGTCTTAATTAGGGGTTGAATCCTGTAGAGCGTGTGGCGTCCCTCATTGGGACAAGGGTTGTGGCATATCATCCACCGCTTGCATTGTAGCTTTACCCTTGGGGTGCAGCCTTCATAGAGTATCGTGTTGTTGACGTCACGGCCTCGGTGCGGAGCTTGGCTTCGGAGAGCGGTACCAACGACAGAGGTCGGTGTTCTCAATGAGCAATGTGTCAAAGTCGCCTAGGAGGCGTCCGTGAGCATGCTCGCTAGACTCGTAGCGTTGATAGTCATCATTGTCATGGCCTCCCGAAGGTGTGTCCACGGCAAATAAACCCCATGTGTTTGACCATCAGCATCCTACCAAAGTGAAGGTAAATCAACATCACATGTAGCAAATAATGTTTATATTTGATCTAGCTCCACTTGTACATAGAAAATAATTTAATACTGGAAAATTTGGTTAAAATTCATCAAAATTCAAACCCAGGAAGCAAGTGGGCGTGGTAGGACGCCAGGGCCCACTTGGTGGGGTCATCCAACCCCACCAGGCATCGCCCGGTGCCCCACCTTCGCGTGCCATGTCACTGATCCATGCCAAAGTGAGAAAATACACCGTGGAGTGCTTAATCAACCATTGATCCAATGTCGGTTCCATCAAAGGGCCTTGCTGGAGCTTCACTTGGATTGGAGGGCTCACCAAACCGACTTGGACAGGACCCACAAGCTTCAGGCGCCTTAGGACAAGTACCGACCATCGCCAGGAGCCCCTCCAGCACCGTAGGATGGAGAGACGGTGCATATCATCCAAGGGTTGGCCAATGCTAGGCGGCAGGGACCACCCCACCAGGGCGCCACCATCCTCCCTCCGTCTCATGGAAGTAGCCCAATGTTCCCTACACACTATATAAAAGGGGTGTTGAGCTATAGGGAAGGCATCACTACCAGTTTACTGAAGATCACTACTACAGCATGCATGCGTTTCCAAGACGAGCGAAAAAGGTCTTTGAAGGCCGGCAACCAGTCTTACTACAACAAAAGGCCTGCGTAAACGAAGATTAATATATAGCTGCGGACAGTTGCCCGCCTGCCTTAATTGAATAAAAAAAAAAACAAGCAGATGAGCCCAAACACAAGACCATCCAGGGGGCCGTGTCGAGCCCATCTGCCTTCGGCCTCGCCCTGCCTGCGTCACCACCGGGCTATTATTGAGAGCAAAAAAAAGCGAGTCGTCAAATATAAAGTAGCGGTCGTGATTTAATGGCAATTGCTAAATCGAATTCCTCTTGCTCACATATTTTCATTAGAATCATACACTGATGGCTTATTGTAAGAAAAACAACTCAACCTGCTGCAATGCTACCTGGATTCCTGGAACATGATTATATATCTCTGCAAATTCTAATATGCAGTGACAAAACACAAAGATTAAACAAAACTCATCAGTTATCAAGTAACGCAAACCCAATGTTTCAGCCATACAATTACTGCTCCACATTAGATCAAGTGCATTACTTTGCCCTGAATTGTGAAAACTAAACACACGCACGTCCCAATGTGAAAGACGTCATATAGCCATCTTGGAGAGCAGCTCCTTGATAAGAGATGGGCAAGTAGTCATGAGGTGATCAAAGCTCTCGGTTGCCAAGACTGTCTTCAGATGGCTTGGCGACTTCAGCAACTCAAAACATACCTTCTTGAGCCCCTGGCAACCATGCCGCTCAGCGAGTGCCAGTGTAGTCGCTACGGTGCTTGTGTCGATGCACATGCAGAGCTTGTCATCACAAATCAGTTTGAGCCTCTCTAGATCATATCTGTCCGCTGCTACAAGCAAATGCTGTGTGATCACAAACGCATCTTCGTGGTCAATATCAGGCATGGTGTCGGTGTAGATGAAGTGGAGCATAGCCTCGAACACCCTTGCTTCCATGTCTTGGATCTCTATGCA
Source organism: Miscanthus lutarioriparius (assembly GCA_904845875.1). Lineage (NCBI taxonomy): Eukaryota > Viridiplantae > Streptophyta > Magnoliopsida > Poales > Poaceae > Miscanthus > Miscanthus lutarioriparius. The sequence continues at coordinate 24,291,706 of CAJGYO010000010.1, forward strand.
GTTCATGGCCTTCTCCTTCATGGGGCCAAAGAGCTCTGCCATGAAAACCGATAACCTTGCAGCCAGCACACACCTGTGTGCAGCAAACATATCTCCTGCAACCTCAAAAGCTCGTCGGCCCCCACCGCGCCCGAGAGGAGGGAACCAAATTGCAGATGCATGTTGGACGGCGGCACAAGGACGAACTGCTTAGTGGCCTCTGCTCGGATGTCCTTTGAGACGGTGAGATCGCACCTTACTTTAAGGCAGTCATCTCTTATATAAGACGATTCCTCCAGGGCTTTCCTTGTAACGAATTTGGGGAAGCCGAAGCATCGATTTTTGGAGCAGAAGATATCCAAAGAGGAGGATTCCCGACTAAACGTCGGCACGGATCCACCCATTTCGTCAAGTACGCTGAATTTTAGTCGAGCCTTCACTTCCACATCGTCGCTATGATCGAGCTGCACGTAGAGGGATAGTCTTTTTAGGTGTAGAAGATAATACTCAATAAAATGATAGGTCAAGTAAAGAAATTTAAGTTAGAATGGTAGGCAACAAGTAGCCATTTTGCAACAAGTAAAGAATAAACTATGTGAGTATATAACATTGACAAGGAAAGCTAGAAAATACAATTATAAATAAATATTAACAATTAAATATATCAGTTATTCAATCGTTATTCATATAATAGTTATGATGAAATCATAAATTATATAAATTATAATAAAATAACTTACATCCATAAATAGATAAGTATTAAAATAATTTACTACATAAATATATTAGGTTTAAAATAAATTAGAAAAATACTAAAATTCTGCAAAGCGTGCTGCATGCACGGTCTTAATTAGGGGTTGAATCCTGTAGAGCATGTGGCGTCCCTCATTGGGACAAGGGTTGTGGCTTATCATCCACCGCTTGCATTGTAGCTACCAGATTCTGGGTTTACCCTTGGGTGCAGCCTTCATGGAGTATCGTGTTTTTTAATGGAGCTAATAGTTTTTCCCACTCTTCAGTACTGCTACATTCCCATATGTCGTCCAAGACAAGTAGAAACCTTTTGGATTTCAACCTCTCTGCGTTGGATTGCTGAAGCTGGTCTAAGTTGGCAGTAGTTTCATTTGGTATTTTATTTCCTGCATTATCAGTTGCAGGTAGGCAGCTCAGGATCTCTTTGGTGAGATTAAGCACGTCAAAATTAGTCGATACACATATCCAGACATTAATATCAGGAAAACATTGCTTAATCCTTGGGTCATTGACTAAGTGCTGGGTGAAGGTAGTCTTTCCAATACCCCCTGGGCCAACTATAGGAAGAACAGACAAGGTTTTACCACTCTGTGTCACACTGATAATCTCCTCTATAGTTTTCTCAAAGATGGCATCCCTCCCAAACAACTTCTCCTGTGTGATTTGAGAGCTTGTGTCGGGCCTTTTAGTGAAGGCAGGCATGTGTGGCTGAGGGTTACTGCCTGACACTATCTTGAGCAAGTCAGAGACAGGAGTACAATTAGAGTGCAGCTCCTCTATGAGCTGCTTGATTTTGTTGGTCATTTCCACCCGGTTGAATGCATGGCAACTTTTGAACATGGCCACCGTGGTCAAGAGACATGGCAGCAGCAACATTGTCTTCTGAACAGCAACAAGAGAAGCATGAGAGCCAGTTACCAGAAGTCGATCGGTGTTCTCAACGAGCAATGTGTCAAAGTCGCCTAGGAGGCGTCCGTGAGCTTGCTCGCTAGACTCGTAGCGTTGATAGTCATCATTGTCATGGCCTCCCGAAGGTGTGTCCATGGTCACTAAACCCCATGTATTTGACCATCAGCATGCTACCAAAGTGATGGTAAATCAACATCACATGTAGCAAATAGTGTTTATATTTGATCTAGCTCCACTTGTACATAGAAAATAATTTCATAAAGGAAAATTTGGTTAAAATTCATCAAAATTCAAACCCAGGAAGCAAGTGGGCGTGGCAGGAGGCCAAGGCCCACTTGGTGGGGTCAACCAACCCCACCAGGCATCGCCCGGTGCCCCACCTTCCTGTGCCATGTCACTGATCCATGCCGAAATGAGAAAATACACCGTGGAGTGCTTAATCAACCGTTGATCCAATGTGGGTTCCATCAAAGAGCCTTGCTGGAGCTTCACTTGGATTGGAGGGCACACCAAACCGACTTGGACGGGACCCACAAGCTTTAGGCGCCTTAGGACAAGTACCGACCATCACCAAGAGCCCCTCCAGCACCATAGGATGGAGAGGCGGTGCGTATCATCCAAGGGTTGGCCAATGCTAGGCGGTGGTGACCACCTCACCAGGGCGCCACCATCCTCCCTCCATCTCATGGAAGTACCCCCATGTTCCCTACACACTATATAAAGGGGTGTTGTGCTATAGGGAAGGCATCACTATCACTTACTGAAGATCACTACTACAGCATGAGTTTCCCAGACGGGGAAAAAAGATCTTTGGAGGCGGGCAACCAGTCTTCCTACAACAAAAGGCCTGCGTAAATGAAGATTAATGTATAGCTGCGGACAGTTGCCCGCCTACATTAATTGAATAAAAAAATAAAAAAACAAGCAGATGAGCCCAAACACGAGCCCATCCAGGGCCCCGTGTCGAGCCCATCTGCCATCGGCGTCTCCCTCCCTGCGTTGCCACCGGGCCGCAGAATCCACCACCACGCAGGATCCGCCGCATTTGGCCCCGCTGCCGCATCTGGCCTCGTCGCCATTTCGCATCGCGAAGGAGAGGGAGGCGCTCAAGGGAGAGTGAGGAGCTCGAGGCAGGCGCATCTGGCCCCATCGCCACATCTAGCCTCGCCGCCACGCCGCCATCGCGAAGCAGAGGGAGGAGCTCAAAGGAAAGGGAGGCCACCACCACGCGCGCTCACCCTGGTCGTTGACGGCCGAGAGATGTGGAGTGAGAATTTTTTATTATTTTTAACACTTTTTGTAAACTAATTTTAAATCTAACACTGTTTTTTTTTTCAAAACTAACACTTTTGGCCACGCCAATTGCCATGGCGCGGCGAAACGCCTGTGCTGCGCCATGCATGGTGGCGCGGCGGGAGGATGACGTGGCGACAACCGGGGTGCGACCGATGACGTGGCAGGGTCTGCCGCACTATAGAACATGGCACGACACTGACACGCCAAGGCCCACGGCGCGGCAGGACCTGGACGTCGACAGAAGACCAGCCTCAATTGCAATTGAATGAGAGCTTCCTCGACCCCTCGTGGTGGGCTTCGACAACGCCTTCTACCGGAACCTGCAAGTCGTCAAGGGGCTCCTAGGCTCCGACCAAGTGCTCTACTCTGACATGAGGTCGCGCAGCACGGTCGACTACTATGCGTCCAACCAAGCTGCCTTCTTCGGCGATTTCGTGGCGGCGATGACCAAGCTTGGGAGGATCAGGGTCAAGACGCCAGCCACCGGCGGTGAGATACGCCGGGACTGCCGGTTCCTGAACTAGTTGCTAGTTAATCTCGTCGGCAGTGCTGCCGCGACGCATTGAAATGAATATGAAGCAAGGATCAGCAGCGACGCGACCATGGACCCTGGATTCGCTTCGCAGCTGAAAGACACCTGCAGCTCCGACCCCAACGCCTTCGCCTTCCTCGACCCCTCGTGGTGGGCTTCGACAACGCCTTCTACCGGAACCTGCAAGTCGTCAAGGGGCTCCTGGGCTCCGACCAAGTGCTCTACTCTGACATGAGGTCGCGCAGCACGGTCGACTACTATGCGTCCAACCAAGCTGCCTTCTTCGGCGATTTCGTGGCGGCGATGACCAAGCTTGGGAGGATCAGGGTCAAGACGTCAGCCACCGGCGGTGAGATACGCCGGGACTGCCGGTTCCTGAACTAGTTGCTAGTTAATCTCGTCGGCAGTGCTGCCGCGACGCATTGAAATGAATATGAAGCAAATAAATGGAATCCGTGCGCAAGTTGACAAGTTGCCACATAACATTTGTTCGACATAAGTTTCGGACGACAATATTTGTTCAACATAAGTTCGACATAACCAACTAAGTCCCAGGAGTGTAAGGATCTCTCGGACGTCTCTGTCTCTTCGGATTTGGAGGCAACACATTGGGAGTATAGCCAACGTTGGTGTGGTCGCATTGCCGGTGCGTACGGCTCGTACCCTGCAAGTATATGATATGTACGATTACTTATAATATGTATGATCGTTAGTTCATGGAGGCTACGTATTTAAAGAAACTACCTTTGTTACTACCTGTGAGGCTCCTTGGGTACTAAGCGGGGCACCACCTAGCTAAGACATGCCGATCTCGTCCTGCTGCCAATCATCCCACTGGTGGTGCTATATGCGGAAGCCCGAGGGATCGTCGTCGTCGTCGTCGTGGTGCTGTTCAGCTATGAGACGAGACTAGGGCGGGGTGGCGCATCGAAGGTGCCCCCCCCCCCACACCACCACACACACACTCGATGAAATAAAAAACTTTCTAGTTGAAAATTTATGGTACAGGGAATATGAAGAAACTGTTTTTATACCATCTAGTCACAAGAGATTATGAGGTGCACACGCGAGGCCTGAGGTCGCTGGTTTGATTTCTGGCCATCACACGTGCGAATAATGGTGTGACTCAGTTATTAATTAATGCTAGTGGAGTTCACTTATTTTGACTCACACTGATAGTTCCTAAATTTCACTGCCAGTAAAAATATTTCATGTACTAGGTTCGTGTCCGTGCGTTGCTACGAGATAACTAATTTTTTTTTACTAAAAACATACGGATCGCACGATAAGATACTAATGTTATTGTGACATTTAATCTAAAAAACAAAGGTCACGGAGAGCACAGTATCGCAAGCTCGCAAACTATACTGTATAGATCTTGAAATGACGCGGCTAAAATAATATTTTATATCGGCAGAAAGGAATCTCCGATATCTTTTTTTTGCGTCAAATAAATCCACAAATAAGTTTCGCCACATCTCCATACCACCCTGTGTAGTATATATGTAAATATTAGTGCCTGTTACATGAGTAATATTGCGTGTCTTAAAAAATCTCTCACAAAACATTAAAACAAAGTATGTTATACTCATCGTATAATTATGTGTGCCTTATGTCTATTCCATGTAGACATATGCTGTAAAATAAGGTATCCACTCAAGTGCCTGTGGCAAAATTGACCATCAGCAATGTATAGATAATTAAATCATAGGTATTATTATTGTAAGCGATGGTGACTCTAAGTTAGTAATAGTTAAATATAGCAATGTTTTTTTTTACTAAACTTGCTGTGTCGCACATGTGAGATGAGCAGTGTCGAACGTGCGTCGTACCGCATCGATGCTGTCCTGTTTAAAAAATTTGCACGGCATGCATGTGGCGGAGTACGACGTCGACGTGTGAGGCTGGGGCCTGGCCGCCTGACCCAGGGCACATCACATCGTTGGGAAGTGCCTGCCCATCCCGGACCCGGGCACATCACGTGTCGCAAATGCAAGCACCAACACGGAAACGCGCGATTCTTGCACGCGCGGGGCCGGTGCACTGCATGCGGCGGGCGAGCGCAGGAGCGTGCGTTTTTTCGCACGTCGATCCACGATTTCCATCGCTAATTTTTAGTTGTAGAGACTAGTAGAAGTATTTTGCAAGGTTGTAATAATTAATCTCATTCTCTCTAAGCTTTGTTTCCATATCTAAGAAAAAAGATACATGCATAGAGATTAGTGATAGCTTAATAATTTTTCTGTCTCAGATTGGAGCGTCAGGGTGCGACGTTGGCGAGCAGCTCGCTGAGAAGGGAGGGGCAACTGTTCGTCAGATGCTGAAACTCATCACAATCCATGCTCGCCTTTAGATTGCCCGGAGACTTGAGAAACTCGAAGCACGCCTCCTTGAGCCCTCTGGAGCCATGCAGCTCCGCAAGCACCAAAGTAGTTGCAGCCGTGCCAGTGTTAATGTAGTCGCAAAGCCTGTCCTCGCAGGTGAGCTTCAGCCTCTCCATGTCGTATCTATCCGCTGCAACAAGCAGATGCTGAGCCATGGCCCGCGCGTCGTCGCCGCTGTCCATGTCAGGCAGCGAGTCTGTGTAGATGAAGTGCAGCATGGCCCTGAACACTCTTGGGTCCAAGTCATCAATCCGTACGTGGCCCGTGCTCCTTTCCTTCATTGGGCCAAACAGCTGCGCCATGAACACCGGCGACCGAGCGGCGAGCACGAGCCGGTGCGCGGCGAAGGTCTCCTCGCCGACCTGGAACGTGACGTCCGTTCCCACCTGGGACTCGAGGAGGCGGCCAATGTGCTGGTGCATGTCTGGTGGCGGCACGGCAACGGACCGCGGGATGCGGACTGCTGTCGTGGAGATGGTGACGTCGCATCTGACGCTGAAACAGTCGTCCTTGAGATAGGCTGATCCCTCCAGGGCCTTCCGCATGATGAACCTTCGGCACCCAAATCCGGTGTCTGCGCACTTGAAAGTGCGTGCCGTGCCCTTGCCAGAGGAATACGACGGGACTGGCTCGCCGGCGCCGTCGAGCAAGCTGAACGCGTAGCTTGCCTCGACGCCCGTGGCATGGTTGTGCTTGAGGTGCAGGACGATGCCTATCCATCCAGAGGTCTTTGGGCTGCATCCATTAGGGTAGTACCTGATGTCCCAAGTAATCCCGCCGACGACGAACTCACCAGAGCTGATGAATTTGCCGCTGCCGGCCGATGCCTTGACCCGGGAGTACCCATCAATCTTGAGGACGTGCGACCCCTTCAAGGTCTGGGCGACGATGGCGGACGCGCTGACGCTGTCGCTCTGCGCCACGCCGCCGCCGCCAAAAACAGATCTCTCCATGTGTATGTAATGAATTGCGGGATGCTGGACAGAATGGGAAATTGACGGAGATAAACATGAAAGCTATAGGCTAGCTTTTACGACTCGACAACAGACTTTAACAGACTTTAGAACGATGTCCCAATTTAGCTTTAGCTTTAGCCTCGGTAACAGATCTCTCCATCAGTAGCTTATCTTATTTTGCGATGTAGATGCATGTGTAACTTTATATGTTGGACTTTATTATGATATTACGATGATGATTTGCATATATGTTTGATAAACAAAAGTTAAATTAGTTCATCAAAATCACGCCTCGCTCGTCCTCGCTGGAGCACGCGCCATCCTCGTCCCCGGCAGCTTACGTGATCTTAGAATTAATTTTTCCATGAAATGAAAAACTTAGAAAATAGTTAGAAAATTGTAGAAAATCCGTACTAGTTGAACTTGTGGACCGTGATCATCTCGGCGAGCATGTTCTCTGCCGAGCGGTTTAGTTAGATAAATAAATAATTTTAGTTTTGTTTAAATATATTATTTTAGAAAATATGAAATTTACAGTAGTTTGCAAAAATAAGTATAGAAAGTAGATGACAACTGGTACCGGATCCTTGGCCTCTCGTTCAGTTGCGAAACGACTGAGGCCAGAACTCCATCTCATTATCTGCGGCAAGTGTAAGCAGAAGATTGTGATGGAGTACCGAGTCAAGAGACAGGGACCCAACAAGGGTCGTGTTTTCTACAAGTGCCCGGATCGCGATGTGAGTTTCTTACGCATTTGATTATTATGGCTAATTGACCTGCTTTTCTTGAATATTTTTGACTAAATATTTTTTTGGCTTTAATTTCAGTGGGAGGGTAATGGATGCGATGGTTGGTATTGGGAGGAAGATTATGCTATATACGTGCAGAATTCGGCTGTTGCTGATGAGGCAGTGAGCCAGCAGGAGAAGCTTATTGATATTCAACAGAAGAATGATTTGTCTGTTTTAGTTGCGTACGATCACGAAATAATTATGTTACTGAAGTGCATTGTAGTTTTAGTTTGTTTAGTGATAGTTGGGATTGCTTACGTTGTAGTCAGGCTTAGTTAATTAATCAACCGTGTGTGTGTCATCTATGTTGTGTAATAAAATACTTAATTATGTTCAAGGTTTTCATAATTTGTCGTGTAATACAGATTATGTCACGCCATTGGATGTACAATGCCGATCGCCGCACCCAAGACTTTATTGAGGGCTTGCACTATTTCTTAGGTGTGGCCGAGGCAAATAAGCGGGATGGTTTCATGTGCTGTCCATGTGTCCTATGTAAGAATTTAAAGGAATATTCAAGCTCAATGAGTCTTCATTCACATTTGCTTAAGTCAGGTTTCATGTCAAACTATATATGTTGGAGTAAGCATGGAGAAAGCGGGGTCATGATGGAAGAAGGTGAAGGAGAAGATTTAGACATTGATGACATTATTGCTCAGTATGGTGCCTTTGATGATACTACAATGGGGGGAGATGAAGAAGAGATAGCGGTAGAAGATGATCTCGGTGATGCTCTTGGCGATGCCATTCGTGATGCACAACAAGAATGCGAAAGTGAAAAAGAGAAAGTTAAGTTCGAGCGCATGCTTGAGGATCATAGGAAGTTGCTATACCCGACGGCCGAAGAGGGGCAAAAAAAACTGGGTACAACACTGGAATTGCTACAGTGGAAGGCAAAGAATGGTGTATCCGACAAGGCATTTGGGAATTTATTAAACCTCATAAAGAAGATGCTTCCGAAGCCAAATGAATTGCCCACCACTACGTACGAAGCAAAAAAGGTTGTCTGCCCTTTGGGATTAAAAATCCAGAAGATACATGCATGTCCTAATGACTGCATCCTCTACCATGGCAATGAATACGAGAATTTGGATGAATGCCCGGTATGTAAAGCATCACGGTATAAGATCAGGCGCGATGATCCTGGTGACGTCGAGGGTGAACAACGTCCTAGAAAGAAAATCCCTGCCAAGGTTATGTGGTATGCGCCTATAATACCACGCTTAAAACGTTTGTTCAGAAATAAAGACCATGCAAAGTTGTTGCGGTGGTATATAGAAGACCGTAAGATAGACAATATGCTGAGACACCCAGCTGATGGGTCCCAGTGGAGAGCGATAGACAAGGAATTTCCAGAGTTTGCAAATGAGGCTAGAAACTTAAGATTCGCCTTAAGTACAGATGGTATGAATCCTTTTGGAGAGCAGAGCACTAGTCATAGCACTTGGCCTGTTACTCTATGTATCTACAACCTTCCTCCATGGTTATGCATGAAGCGGAAGTTCATTATGATGCCGATCCTCATCCAAGGTCCGAGGCAACCTGACAACGATATTGATGTCTATCTGAAGCCATTAGTTGAAGAACTTCTAGTTTTATGGAACAAACCAGGTGTACGTGTCTGGTATGAGTACAAACAAGAACACTTTGACCTACGAGCAATGTTGTTCGTAACAATCAATGATTGGCCTGCTTTAAGTAATCTTTTAGGTCAGGCAAACAAAGGATATAATGCATGCACACATTGTTTTGATGACCATGACAGTATATATTTGAAAAGATGTCGAAAGGTCGTGTACCTTGGCCATCGTCGATTCCTTCCTTTGAATCACCAAGTAAGAAAGAAAGGGAAGCATTTTAAAGGTAAGCCAGACCACCGGAAGAAGCCTCATAACCGAACCGGGGAAGATGTACTCGCAATGGTCAAGGATGTGAAAGTAGTATTTGGAAAGGGACAAGGTAGTGAATCTGTTCCCAAAGATGCTAAGGGACACGCACCCATGTGGAAGAAGTCCATCTTTTGGGAGCTACCCCATTGGCAAGTCCTAGAGGTCCGCAACGCAATCGATGTGATGCACCTGACAAAGAATATTTGTGTGAACCTGTTAGGATTCATGGGTGTGTACGGGAAGCCAAAGGATTCACTTGAAGCACGCCAGACTTGCTGCGGGGCATGAAAGAACGAGACAACCTTCATCCGGAGAAGACAGATGATGGACGTCATTACTTAAGTCCTGCTAGCTACACGCTTAGCAAAGAAGAGAGGATAGCATGTTCGAATGTCTAAGCAAAGATCAAGGTCCCATCGAATTCTCCTCCAATATAAAGGGTATAATAAATGTGCGGATAAGAAATTCCTAAACTTAAAGTCCCACGACCGCCACGTGCTTATGCGCGCAATTGCTTCCAGCTGCTTTAAGAGGAATTCTACCTCCACATGTACGTCTAGCCACCATGAAGCTATGTGCATTCCTCAATGCAATTTCTCAGAAGGCAATCAATCCAGTGGAACTAGCTACTCTACAGAATGATGTGGTTCAATGTCTTGTCAGCTTTGAGTTGGTCACTAGTGGAGAAATGAGATCTAGTCCCGGTTGGGAACTAGCTTTACTCCCGGTTTCTCAACCGGGACTAGCAATCCGGGACTAAAGATGTTGTTCTTTAGTCCCGGTTTGCCACAACCGGGACTAAAGATCCTCCTAGCTTTAAAAAAAATGCCTCCCACCGCTGCGTCCCGTGAGATTCGAACCCAAGACCTCATGCACTGCCTCGCGCGTAGCTTACCACCCCACCTACACAACACATCTAACAATAGATGGGATGCTTTCCTTTTGAACTAACCCATCGGGGGACCTTTAGTCCCGGTTGATGTTACCAACCGGGACTAAAGGGTCATTTAGTCCCGGTTAGTAACATCAACCCGGACTAAAAGGTCACCCTTTAGTCCCGGTTGGTGTTACCAACCGGGAGTAAAGGTTGGAGGACTTTTAGTCCCGGTTGGTGGCTCCAACCGGGAGTAAAGGTCCACCTTTAGTCCCGGTTGGTGTCTTCAACCGGGACTAAAGGTCCCCTGCCACTGTGCCGAGCGCAGTAGCCGTTGGGCAGGGACCTTTAGTCCCGGTTGGTGTCTCCAACCGGGACTAAAGGTCTCTCTAGTCCCGGGCGTAAAAAATGCCGGGACTAGAGCCCATTTTGACCTCGGATGAAAGGTCTGTTTTCTACTAGTGGGTGTTCCCTCCATCCTTCTTTAATATCATGACACACATCCTAGTTCATTTGGTGAAGGAGATTAGTATTCTTGGACCTGTGTTCTTACATAACATGTTTCCCTTCGAGAGGTTTATGGGAGTCTTGAAGAAATATGTGAAAGTCCGTTCTAAGCCTGAAGGAAGCATCGCCCAGGGCTATGGAACAGAGGAGGTCATTGAGTTCTGTGTTGACTTTATTCCTGACCTTACCCCGATTGGCGTTCCTGAATCACGACACGTGGGGAGACTCAGTGGTAAAGGAACTTTAGGGAAGAAAACATATATCGGCATGGAAGACGATTATTTCAATAAAGCACACTACACAGTTCTTCAGAACTCGTCATTGGTGCATCCGTACATCGAGATACATAAGGAGTTCTTACGATCCAAGTTTCCAGGGAAGACTGAAGCTTGGATTAGGCGTCAACACATGGAAAGTTTCAGTTGTTGGTTGCGAAAAGAATGTCAAGGCGATGACAATATTGATGAGCAACTGTATTTGTTGGCTAGGCAGCCATCATGGCATATCCTCACGTACCAAGGCTACGAGATAAATGGGAATATATTTTACACAATTGCCCAAGATAAAAGGAGCACCAATCAAAATAGTGGTGTTCGCATAGATGGCACAGATCCAAATGGTTATATACAAACATATTATGGCCGCATAGAAGAGATATGGGAACTAGACTATGCACCTAATTTTAAAGTCCCTTTGTTCCGGTGCCAATGGGTGAAGCTGACCGGAGGAGGGGTAACAGTCGACAAAGAGTATGGAATGACAACAGTGGACCTCAACAATATTGGGTACAAAGAGGAACCATTCGTCCTTGCTGCCGATGTGAGTCAGGTGTTCTATGTGAAAGACATGTCTACAAAATCAAAGAGAGGAAAAACAAAGACATCAACTCAATGATCAATGAGCCAAAGTGCCACATAATTCTTTCTGGGAAAATAAATATAGTGGGAATTGAAGACAAGTCAGACATGTCAGAAGATTACGAAAGAAATGTTCGAATTCCACCCTTCATAGTGAAGAAAAATCCAAGCATCATGTTAAATGATGAAGACACTCCATGGTTACGACAAGATCATAACCAAGGGTCATACGTCAAGAAGAAATTCACTGTTGTGCCCGCATGATACAACGTTGCATGTTTAATATATTATGTTTTAGAGACGGATATTATGTAATATGTTATGACTTCACAATTGTAGATCTTGCTGAGATGATCAAACTTGGTATTCAGAGTTTTTTCATCTGAGGTCATTTAGTGTCTCATTTGAGCAAGTTTGACCAAGTCAAATTTGGTCAAATGAAAAAACAACACTTTGACTCTAGTATTATGAACTCTAAATGACTTCAAATTGAAAAGTTTTGAATACCAAGTTTGTTAAACTCAAAAAGATCTACAATTGTTGTTTTGGTCAACTTTCCATTTGAGAAAGTTTGGATGGTTCAAATTTGTGATTTTTAAATTTCGACGCCTACAAACTAGTTTTCGGAACCCGAGATTGTCTCAACTTGAAAAGTTTTGAATACCAAGTTTGTTCATCTCATCAATATCTAATATCCTTATATAGGCCATTTTTTCATTTGAGAAAGCTTGAACAAAATATAGTTTAAATTTCACAAGTGTGTGACATAGTTTTAGAAGGTATATATGAGATTCAAGAAGTTGTGACTAGTGTTTGATAAAAATTTCTCAAACGGGAAAATGAGCTACTTCAAAATTGTAGATATTGCTGAGATGATCAAACTTGGTATTCAGAGTTTTTTCATCTGAAGTCATTTAGTGTCTCATTTGAGCAAGTTTGACCAAGTCAAATTTGGTCAAATGAAAAAACAACACTTTGACTCTAGTATTATGAACTCTAAATGACTTCAAATTGAAAAGTTTTGAATACCAAGTTTGTTAAACTCAAAAAGATCTACAATTGTTGTTTTGGTCAACTTTCCATTTGAGAAAGTTTGGATGGTTCAAATTTGTGATTTTTAAATTTCGACGCCTACAAACTAGTTTTCGGAACCCTAGATTGTCTCAAATTGAAAAGTTTTGAATACCAAGTTTGTTCATATCATCAATATCTAATATCCTTATATAGGCCATTTTTTCATTTGAGAAAGCTTGAACAAAATGTAGTTCAAATTTTACAAGTGTGTGACATAGTTTTAGAAAGTCTATATGAGATTCAAGAAGTTGTGACTAGTGTTTGACAAAAATTTCTCAAATGGGAAAATGAGCTATGTAACAATTGTAGATCTTGCTGAGATGATCAAACTTGGTATTCAGAGTTTTTTCATCTGAGGTTATTTAGTGTCTCATTTGAGCAAGTTTGACTAAGTCAAATTTGGTCAAATGAAAAAACAACACTTTGACTCTAGTATTATGAACTATAAATGACTTCAAATTGAAAAGTTTTGAATACAAAGTTTGTTAAACTCAAAAATATATACAATTGTTGTTTTGGTCAACTTTCCATTTGAGAAAGTTTGGACGGTTCAAATTTGTGATTTTTAAATTTCGACGCCTACAAAATTGTTTTCGGAACCCCAGATTGTCTGAAATTGAAAAGTTTTGAATACCAAGTTTGTTCAGCTTATCAATATATACAATCCTTATATAGGCCATTTTTTCATTTGAGAAAGTTGTAGAACAAAAAATACTATATTTTCTTTATTTTTATAGGTTCAACAAAAATTTTCTGTCAATTTTGGTCAAAAATCGAGAAAAAAATTGAAACATTGACGTTACAATAATGTGATAATAAATTTCCTATCGAATAATATTAGTTTTATTAATTTTAAGTTACAAATATATTTTTGCATTAACAAAATACTTAGTATTAGTAACATTTATATTCTATATTCATAAAAGAAATTAAAAACTTTAGGTTACAAAACTTTCCTATTTACAATAAATAACAATAGTATTTTTTAAAATAAATATTGCAAAGTATTGAAGTTGCTATGGAATTAATTGATTAACCTAGTATTAAACAAAATAAAAATCCGAGGCCTTTCCAATTACGCTGGCGGGTGGCCAAAATTTTCAGGCCTTCAGTCCCGACCCAGGCCAAGAACCGGGACTAAAGGGTGGGCGGCAATTTCGGTGCCCGCCCAAAAATACCTTTAGTCCCGGCTGGTAACACCAACCAGGACTCAAAGCATTTAGTCCCGGCTTGTAAGGCGAGCCGGGACTAAAGGGTTGGACCTTTAGTCTCGGTTGAGATTACCAGACGGGACTAAAGGGTACCGGCCTATATATATCGACTTGTTCTGTTCATCTTCGATCTCGCGCGTCGTCTCTCCGATCCTGTCTCCGCCGCCGCACCCGAGCTCGTCCTCGTCGTCGCCGAGCCCCGCCTCGTCGTCGATCCCGGCCTCGTCTGCCGTCGTCGAGCCCCGCCCGGCGGCCGTCGAGCTCGCCCGCACGACCGGCCTCGTCTGCTGTGTCGTCGAGCCCCGCCCGCCCCGCCTCCGTCGAGCTCTCGCCCGCCCGCCCGGCCTCGTGATCTCAGCTGCCGTCGTCGAGCCCCGCCCGCCCGGCCTCGTCGTCGAACTCGCCCGCCCGCCCGGCCTCGCTGCCGTCGTCGATTATAATGTTGGATTTTTAATTGTTTTTTAGATAATACTAATAAATAACATTTAGTAGTTTAGTTAGTTTTTTAGATAGTTTTTGATATATGTTAGTTAGATTTTTTAGTTAGTTAGATTTATTAGATAATTGATATATGTTACTTAGATTTTTTAGTTAGTTAGATTTATTAGATAATTGATATATGTTAGTTAGATTGTTAGTTGATATATGTTAGTTTTTTAGATAATTTTTTAGTTAGTTAGAATTTTTAAAATGTATTATCTATTACTAGTTTATCTAATTTCATGTTAGATTTATTTAATTGGATTTAGTAATTATATATTCTATCTCTCTCTATATATATATCTAGAGATTCTATATGTGTATACATATGTACTTAATTATTTCTATATGTATATATACATGTACTTATTTCCATAAGTTGAGAGAGAGAAAAATTGTATCTAGAGAGACATTCTATGTGTTATCACATGCATATCTAGAGATATAGATATATGCACTTATTTCTATGTGTTGAGAGAGGAGAAAATATATTGTATCATTCTATGTGTATATATGTACATGTACTTATTTCCATGTTTTTGGATCGAAAGTGTTTTTGATTCGATTCCAAAGCCTATACCTTATTATTGTTTATCCTTATGAAATATTATGTGTTATTATATTTAATTGGATTTAGTAATTCTATATGTGTTATCACATGTACTTATGTTATGTACCATAGTAATTCTATCTATATGTTATCTTGAAGATACAAATGGCTGCTCTGGATGATAACTTGAGTGATGACATAATGGCGGATATTATCAACGCCGCACCAATGTGGATGTAGATGACACGAGTCAAGATTTTGTTGATTATGAGGATATCCTAAATATGCCGGTGGTTGAAGATCAACAAATTGTCGCAAAGAAAATATCGAGGTATATTCGATTATCTATCATCTCTTATAGATGCATGTGTACGTATATTTGTTGTTAATCGTTGTGTTCTACTCATGTAGCCGGTCTCTGGATCTACATCAACCACCGACAAAAAGTAGGAAAGTCCGAGGGCAAAAAAGCCATTAGAGGGCCGTTTCATAATATCGAATTCGACAACGACACCGGCAAACCATTGGGACCACATGCTCGGACATATGTCAATCAATGTGGGTTCATTGTAAGGATAGGATCCCAGATTAGTGCTCGTGAATGGAAGCGAAGAAGATATCCGCTCCTAATGTTAGTTTTGTATCCGATCGTGACAAGAACCTAGCTTGGAGAGATATCACTCAGCATTTCACATTACAAGCAGATGATGCTTTGAAGGAGCTAGTGAGGGATTGGACAATGAAGAAGATGGCAACATTGTTCCAGAGTTGGAAGAAGACATTGTATAAAAAGTTTATCTTGAAGAATGCTACGCCGGATTTCAATGCTAAGGCGTTTGTCAAGTTGGAGTCCCATTGGGATGCCTTCGTAGAATACAAGACATCTCAAGAGAGTGAGGAACGTGTGATGAGGAATCAGCAGAATGCCCGACAGAAGCAATACCATCATCGCATGGGATCAGGTGGTCATAGGAGTGCTATTCCCAAGTGGTAGAACCTAGAAGCAGAGATTACTGCCAAGGGAATCATACCTGAAACAATAGAGAAGAACTGGCCTCAACGCGCGAAGATTACTGCCAAGGGAAGCCTAGACCCAGACACTGGCAAGCTAATTTTCGGCCAAAAAATTGAGAGAGCAACACAGAGACTAGCTCGTGCTAGGGAAGAAGCTGATAGTGGTGTTTTCAAGCCCAACAGAGAGAACGATGAATTGACATATGCCCTAGAGAATCCCGAACACGGTGGTCGAACAAGAGGCTATGGGGCGGTTCCATGGCTACACGCATTCCCAGCAGACAAGGATACCTACAGAAGCCACCAGAGAAAGAAGGATGAGGAGGCAGAACGAATCCGTGCATTGGAGCAATTTGTTGATGAGTCACGACAAGCATTGCTTGAATCACGTGAACGAGAAAAATCTCTTGAGGCAAGAATGCAGGAGGAGATCAAGAGGCAAGTGCAGCTAGCAATGAGTCAAATGCAATCGCAATCAACACCGGGAGTCACCATTAGCCCCGTTGGTTAGATGAAAAGCAGTTGTGCTTCTACGGAGCTGCCAGTTATTCAAGACGACGTTGGGTTGCGCTTCCTTGTTGATAACATTACCGAGCCTCTAACAACATGTGAGCTGCACATTCCAGATGGTAATAATGCATCAATCATGGTGGCTGTCGGGGTTGTATCTCCAATAGACCGAACGAAGACACCAAGAATCCATGGGTCAGGTTATTCAACCTGGATATGCTAGCGTCTCGGTCGATAGAGTGCTCAAAGGTTACAGCAATGTTCCTCTTGACATTGAAGGCGGTGATGGGGAGAAGACACTAGGAGAAGCGGAGAAGACATTTATTCAATGGCGCAAACGCTTCATCATCATTCCTGGGGCGCCACCGCTTCCCCTACCTCACCCTAGGTACGAATGAAAGTGAATGAAATATTATTTTCCATTAATTTTCTATTGGCTTCAAAAATAATTGACACACAACTTGTTTTTTTGTAGCAGGGTCTCCCCTAGCCTAGCCTAATCATTCATTCCCCATCTCATCACAAAGGCGTCGGCGTAGACAACTTCATCCCCACAGTGATCGCCAACTCCTACACCGGTCCCATCGCCTCCACAACGATCTCCAACTCCTACACCGCCCCACCGCCTCCACAGCGATCTCCAACGCCTCACGCCCAGGTCTCCACCAACACCGGCCTCATCGCCTCCATGCCGGGTCTCCAACACCGCCCCCACCCCTCCTGACGACGCACTACAAAGACGTCTAAGGTCCCGCAAGCAAAGAAGACCCCTTTAGAAAAAAGAGTTATTTCTCAAGAAATACTTTCTGAAAAAGACCGATGAGCAAATAGCAAAAGAAGACAAAAAAAAGTGAAAGATTTTTTATAGTTATCAAAAACAAGAGTCAAGCTAAGCTTAAGGAGAAGCCGTGCTTTTACATACCACGAGATGTGTTGAGGCGGAAGGTCGATGCTCACAAGAAAAAGATGATTGAACTTCGTAAGCCTTCGTCACTATCGAGACTATGACCGCCTCCTCGTGAAGTCACATGATGCGAGATAAGAAAAGGAAAAGAGCATCAGGGAAGGATGTCCCACAGCTCGAACAACAGAAGCAACCAATGCAAAATCTTGTTGTTGCTAATGAATATGGTTCCAACATAGAAGTCTATCGACCAGACAACTCTGGAGAAGTATCGGTTCAAGCCCTTAATGCTTTTTTTGAAGATACTGGTTTAACCTTGGATCAATTGACGGGCAAAGCTCTAATCCAGAACCTGGAAGTTGATACCTGGAAGACTTATAAATATGGCAAAAGTCTGTACAACCCTGCGGCTCTGAATGAATTGGGTACGCAAATGTACTTGCTTAACAAGTGGTACATGCAGGCATGTGGCAGGAGTGAGCAGTGGATCTTTGTCAGATTTAGAGACCATCATTACTTTCGTGGTGATGACATCTTACATATTAGTTTCGAAGAATTGCATCAACTATACCACTTGGACGCTCTGGACAAATCAATTATTAGCTCCTTTTGTTTGTAAGTGATTCTTACTTTTATTTAATAAACTCACTTCCATGCGTACGTGTATATAATTATCCTCACATATAACTTATATTTATATATAGATTCCAGATGTCAGAGCTCCAAAGAATACAAGACACCAGTGTTGGCTTCATTGATCCTTATATCGTATTCAAAACCGGTATTATTATCAAGGAGCGGTGGGTATCTGAAGCACAGGAGAATATCATGATGTTCTTCGTGAAGCAGCACGACAAGACAACAATACTTTTCCCGTACAACTTTGAGTAAGTGTTAATAATAATGTAGTCTACACATTTTATGTAATATCAATACAACTTATATGCATGTACGTGTGTGTATAAACCAATGCAGTTTTCACTGGATACTCATTGTCATTGAGTTAAACTCAAGTCGGTTAGTAATCTTTGACTCGTTGAGAAAAGAGCGGGCACTATACCAAGATATGATAGACATTATCCAGGGGTAATTTCGATCTCTCGCGCACAACTATTATTGAATAGACTTTGCCATAATTTATTAACGATCGTACATTATTGGTCGCACAGGGTTTGGAAAGAGTTTATTCGTCAACATCGCAAGGATTGCAAGGCACCACTTAATGTAGTTGAAATACCAGTAAGTTGTACTATATACACTTCCCCACGTGTTTAATTACTATATCGTACTTCAATTTACGTGTGAGATGATGAGAATAATCTTCTTCTCATACAGTGGTGTTTGCGGCAGCCACCAGGTAATAACTTGTGTGGATACTACGTTTGTGAATTTATCACTGCGCACATAAAAAGAACTCCTAAAGATGTCCTCAGAGTATGTATATATCAATTTTTTATTTATTTTTAAATGAATATATATATATATATTAATACTTTTCCTTTTATTTCAAATACAAGACTGAATGGTTGAAACGAAGGGTCATGCAAAAAGACCATCTGAAAGCAGTTCAAGAGTCAATAGCAGGATTTCTTCTAGAAAAAGTGCTAAATCCCAACGGCGAGTTCTACTTTGATCCTAAGGAATAAATGATATAAATTAAATGTTTATTGATATCGTTATTTTCGTGAACAAGATTATGAAAGTGTTGTATATATACATATATATATATATATCTATAATATATATAGGTTCATACTTTATTCGAATATAATAATGCTCGAGATGAGAATTAGATGTAATTATATGCGTGCGTGTATTTATATTAGCAGCGTAAAATACGTACATAAAAACATATTATATATTAAATAAATACGTGTAACTGAACTGAAAATAAATTAAACAAAAAAAAAGAAAAAGAAAAGGAACCTTTAGTCCCGGTTGGGGTTACCAACCGAGACTAAAGGTGCGGCCACGTTTGCTCGGCTGGAGGGCCTTTAGTCCCGATTGGTAACACCAACCGGGACTAAAGGTCCCTCTTTAACCCCGGCTCGATGACCCGGGACTAAAGGTGACACCTTTAGTCCCGGAATTGTTGTCCCGGTGCGGTAACCGGGACTAAAGACCGTTACCGCCCGGGACAACAAGTCCATTGTGTAGTAGTGCGAGATGGCCGAGTATGCAAATCGATCGGCGGCGCTCAGCGGCCACCGTGAGACGTGGACAGAGGCGGTGGACGAAAGACGCCAAGGTTTTTGGTTTATATGTGACCCTGCCAGCCAGGAGAGGAGTACCGGAAATTGAGCAGTAGTTGTCTATTAATTTTGGCCCAAGTTGCTAGTTCGGTCTATAGGGCCTAAGCCCAGTAGTTTATTTGAGTTTTCTTCACCTTTGCAATTTCTCCCGTGTTCTTTTTAAATAATGGAAAGTATCCGGCTTCATCTCTTGAAGCCAAGTGAATCGGACTAATTTTCACGTAAGTTGCAAACACATAAAAACAAACCGACTCAAAAACCAATCCTAGCATTATCTTGCCATCTAAAAGAAGCAAAGAACTGCATGGCCGCGGTTTGTAGCGCCCGACAAACTTGGGAGAAGTAATCCTTGATTTCATCACACCTTTGCAACCATGATCAATGTCGTAGTTAGTGCATTCCTTTGAATAAAACCTACAAAAGAGATTAGGGTTGGTATTTCTCAAAAACCATGTCAATTTTTACTAGCCATATGGTCCAACAAATGGCTGCTCCACCTGTCGATACTCGATAGCAATGTATACGTTTTATTTGATCTACCCCTTTGTTTGTGCCAATCATGAAAGATATCCATTACATTCAAAGTGATTTTGAGACCCAAAACAAGATGTATCGCCCACCACAAGAACTTAACATACAAACACTCCAAGAAGGGGTGTTGAATAGTTTCATCCCTACTACAAAACATGCAAGATTTGTCGCCACTCAAATTTCTTTTTGATAAATTATCTTTAGTTAAAACTATCCTTCTCTTAATAAACAATTGAAAAATTTTACTTTTGAAGCCCCGTATTGACATATGGTATTTATACATGGATATGAACTTACTATTACAGTAAGGAGCCAAAAGAATCTATCTCATCCAACTTGTAAGTTAATATTCACGACTCTTGCTACTAAGTTATTCCACTCAACCCCCTTAATTCCCACTCAATTTGTCATGTGTTATATGTTTTATTTATCTATTTTCTAAAATATACTGAGGCTCCCTTGCTGAGGCTCCGACGGATCTTCTGCTATGGCTTCCTCGGTGGCCGGCTGCTGGGCGGTCTGCTCTGAACTTATTGGCGGAGCCACGCAACTTCCGGCTAGCTGGTCTGGCCTTTCTGTGGACGCCGAACTAGTACATCCGAGAAAAGTTCAGAAGTCAACCATATTCAATGCAAATTGCTAACTTATAATAAGGTTACAAATACTTACATGTTCGAAGCGCGGAACGATGTGGCGAAGGCACGTCTCTTCGGCCGCACTTGCTCCAGGTGTTGTACAGGTGACTCCTGGTCTCCCTCTACATCCAGCACTATCGCTGGGCCTTGGTGTTCGCCCCCTCCGCCGCTTGTCCTTCGCGCTGCAGTGGTCGGTGGTGTGCTCGGTCAGGTTGTCGCTTCCGTCGCCGGTCGCGTTCCTTCCCCAGGTACTCCAGAGGTCGACTCGGCTGCATCCTTCACCGACGTCGACGATATGGGTCCCATAGGCGCGGATGAGACACCTCGTCCCATCGACTCCAGTTGTTTCCTCCTTTTTTGAGGTACAAGTGGAAAGGTGTCTGCATCCTCTCCCTCCTCTGCATCATCGTCCGACCAGGCAAAAATCGCCTGTCGACATTTGCTCGCCGGTCTCTCCTCCGGGCCTCCCTTGGGCTCGTTAATATTTAGCGCCCCCCGGTGAGCAGGGAGGTTTGCTGATCTTTTCTTCGACTGTTTGGGGGCAGCCGGCTGCTTACCAGCGGCAAGGTCCGCTGCCTCCTCTCCATCCCCGAGCACCACCCAGTCGACGTCCTCGTCCTCGATATCGACGCTAGTCTGGGTGGTGGGACCACCTCCTTGTGGCCACTCCACTCCAGGGGGTGGCGACACAAACACTATCGCTCTATCCCGACCATTGACCTTGTTTCCGTTTTTCCTATTACGATATAAACTACGGGTACAGGGTAAGACGAGTTCCTTTGGGGGAGGTCTGGCTTACCTTTAAAATGCTTCCCTTTCTTTCTTACTTGGTGATTCAAAGGAAGGAATCGACGATGGCCAAGGTACATGACCTTTCGACATCTTTTCAAATATATACTGTCAAGGTCATCAAAACAATTTGTGTATGCATTATATCCTTTGTTTGTCTGACCTGAAAGATTACTTAAAGCAGGCCAATCATTGATTGTTACGAACAACATTGCTCGTAGGTCAAAGTGTTCTTGTTTGTACTCATCCCAGACACGTACACCTGGTTTGTTTCATAAAACTAGAAGTTCTTCAACTAATGGCTTTAGATAGACATCAATATCGTTGCCAGGTTGCCTCGGACCTTGGATGAGGATCGGCATCATAATGAACTTCCGCTTCATGCAGAACCATGGAGGAAGGTTGTAGATACATAGAGTAACTGGCCAAGTGCTATGACTAGTGCTCTGCTCTCCAAAAGGATTCATACCATCTGTACTTAAGGCGAACCTTAAGTTTCTAGCCTCATTTGCAAACTCTAGAAATTCCCTGTCTATCGCTCTCCACTGGGACCCATCAGCTGGGTGTCTCAGCATATTGTCTACCTTATGGTCTTCTTTATACCACCGCAACAACTTTGCATGGTCTTTATTTCTGAACAAACGTTTTAAGCGTGGTATTATTGGAGCATACCACATAACCTTGGTAGGGATTTTCTTTCTAGGACGTTGTTCACCCTCGACGTCACCAGGATCATCGCGCCTGATCTTATACCGCGATGCTTTACATACCGGACATTCATCCAAATTCTCGTATTCATTGCCATGGTAGAGGATGCAGTCATTAGGACATGCATGTATCTTCTGGAGTTTTAATCCCAAAGGGAAGACAACCTTTTTTGCTTCGTACGTAGTGGTGGGCAATTCATTTGGCTTCGGAAGCATCTTCTTTATGAGGTTCAATAAATTCCCAAATGCCTTGTCGGATACACCATTCTTTGTCTTCCACTGTAGCAATTCCAGTGTTGTACCCAGCTTTTTTTGCCCCTCTTCGGCCGTCGGGTATAGCAACTTCCTATGATCCTCAAGCATGCGCTCGAACTTAACTTTCTCTTTTTCACTTTCCCATTCTTGTTGTGCATCACGAATGGCATCGCCAAGAGCATCACCGAGATCATCTTCTACCTCTACCTCTTCTTCATCTCCCCCCATTGTAGTATCATCAAAGGCACCATATTGAGCAATAATGTCATCAATGTCTAAATTTCTCCTTCATCTTCTACCATCATGACCCCGCTTTCTCCATGCTTAGTCCAACATATATAGTTTGACATGAAACCTGACTTAAGCAAATGTGAATGAAGACTCATCGAGCTTGAATATTCCTTTAAATTCTTACATAGGTCACATGGACAGCACATGAAACTATCCCGCTTATTTGCCTCGGCCACACCTAAGAAATAGTGCAAGCCCTCAATAAAGTCTTGGGAGCGGCGATCGGCATTGTACATCTAATGGCGTGACATAATCTGTATTACACGACAAATTATGAAAACCTTGAACATAATTAAGTATTTTATTACACAACATAGATGACACACACACGGTTGATTAATTAACTAAGCCTAGCTACAACGTAAGCAATCCCAACTATCACTAAACAAACTAAAACTACAATGCACTTCAGTAACATAATTATTTCGTGATCGTACGCAACTAAAACAGACAAATCATTCTTCTGTTTAATATCAATAAGCTTCTCCTGCTGGCTCACTGCCTCATCAGCAGCAGCCGAATTCTGCACGTATGTAGCATAATCTTCCTCCCAGTACCAACCATCGCATCCATTGCCCTCCCACTGAAATTAAAGCCAAAAAATATTTAGTCAAAAATATTCAAGAAAAGCAAGTCAATTAGCCATAATAATCAAATGCGTAAGAAACTCACATCGCGATCTGAGCACTTGTAGAAAATACGACCCTTGTTGGGTCCCTGTCTCTTGACTCGGTACTCCATTACAATCTTCTGCTTACACTTGCCGTAGATAATGAGAGGAAGTTCTGGCCTCAGTCGTTTCGCAACCGAACGAGAGGCCGAGGATCCGGTACCAGTTGTCATCTACTTTCTATACTTATTTTTACAAACTACTGTAAATTTCACATTTTCTAAAATAATATATTTAAACAAAACTAAAATTATTTATTTATCTAACTAAACCATGAAATATGTACTATGTATAATAGTAAAATACCAAACTATCAAGTGATTTTACTATTGTAAATCATCATATGATTTTGAGCTAAAAATGACATAGAAATCACATAGCTCAAAAACATGTTTCAATAAATAACCATCCGTACTAGTTGACCTTGCTTACGTGATCATCTCGGCGAGCATTTCTCCACCGGACGGCACCGTACTTGGCCAAGGAAGAGCTCCGATTCTACGAGGAAGGGAACATGGTCTTCCACGACCATTGCCGCTCTCCCTCGTAGAATCAAAGCTCCTCCTTGACGTCCGTTACCGCTCGGCAGAGAAAATGCTCGCCGAGATGATCACGGTCCGCAAGTTCAGCTAGTACGGATTTTCTACAATTTTCTAACTATTTTCTAAGTTTTTCATTTCATGGAAAAATTAATTCTAAGATCACGTAAGCCGCCGGGGACGAGGATGGTGCGTGCTCCAGCGAGGACGAGCGAGGCATGATTTTGATGAACTAATTTAACTTTTGTTTATCCAAACATATATGCAAATCATCATGTGATTTTGAGCTAAAAATGACATATAAAATCATAATAAAGTCCAACATATAAAGTTACACATGCATCTACATCGCAAAATGAGATAAGCTACTGATAAAACATAAGAGGATTAATTTTGGTTACCTCCAAAATCGAAGAGCAACACCAATGGAGGGGGAGAGAGCAAGAACAACAGCAAGCTAAAGAATAGAGGCAGTGAGTTTGAATGGAATGGCTCGGGCTCGGGAGGAAGAAATGAGCCGTTGTATAGGCCCGCATAATTAGTCCCGGTTAGGTGGCCAAACTGGGACTAAAGATTAATATTTATTCCCGGGGTATCACCCAAACCGGGACTAAAACCTTTAGTCCCGGCTAGTATTACCAACCGGGTACCTTTAGTCCCGGTTGGTAATACCAGCCGGGACTAAAGATTCCTGCCATGCGGACGACCGTTGGGCAGGGACCTTTAGTCCCGGTTTACGAACCGGAACGGCTGCAAAAAATGACGAGGCTAATGCCAAATTGGGACCCTTAAAATGCCTGCATTTGTTAATCGTGATTCTCGGAAATGCACATCTTAAGATGCCCATCTCTGTTAATCGATTTACAGAGGCGTGCATCTTAACACGACCACCTCTATAAGTCGATGATTAACAGAGGTGACCGCCTCAAGATGCCCACCTCTGCAAGTGATTAACAAAGATGGACGTTTGCCTATAGAAGCCGTCCAACCATTTATAGAGGTGGGCTCTAGATTATCCCTCCTCTATTAATTAGAGAGGTTATCTCTTAAAAATCTTTTTTCTAGTAATGATGTCTCATGTAGACCAAGCGGGGAACGGGGATTTCTTTTCTCTCTACCTGATCATTTCAGTGCAAACACAGAAGAAGGTGACAAAAATATTTATTGCATTAGGGATGCTAAGATTCTAGGAATTTTTAATTTACGATTTAATTATTTCATTTCTCTGAATATAAAAATTAGAGGCTATGTTTTTTTTTATGATCTTATCACCTATAAGGTATCCGGAGTACCGCAGCAAGTCCCGCTGATTGGAGATAAGTTAGATGTTGTGAAGACTCGCAATGACGATGGGAGAACTGAACTGATTAGTAAGTCAGTTGAATGAGATTTACGCTTGAGGGATGAGGATGGGTATAGATGTAGGCTTTTCAGGACAATGCAAATGTGGCAAAAAGATGTGTGGCCGAGCAGGAGAATGATTCTGTAGGTATGGACATTCCTGTGTATGATGCCATTCCAAAGGAGACAGTGATTACTTGTGATAAGGACCATCTAAAATGGACATTGGCACTACCTAGCCATCAATGGATGAATTCAGGTTGTCTGTAAGGCAACTTGCCGTAAATGAAGAATTTGAGCTGGCCATAGAAAAATCAAAAAAGAAGATATCTAGAGGGTTCTGTGAGTTCAGTAAAGTTTGTCCTTGGAGGATTATAAAAGGACCTAGCCCCTTCTAGGTTGAATCTTTTTTCACTACTACAGTTCATTTTCACATCTAGGTTTCCACAGTCACTTTGCCCAAAACCAGTGGTGATAATTTAACACCGCAGGTTCAAAGGCTGGTGGGGATACGGTGGTATGAAAAACCGGCAGTGAAAATTGTTTTCTCCGCTGGGTCAGCGCGATGATTCGGCAATGAAAATCATCACAACTTTTACCGCTGATTTTTCGCCCAATGGATGTTTGAGCCCAAAGTGAAAATTGCTTTCACTGTCAGCTCATTATATGATCTGTCAGTGATAACTACCATTGTTTTCTCTGGTGGATCGTCCATTGACATAGTGATGAAAACGATTCATCATCGCCGGATCAAATGGCAACTGCACTCCAGCTACTATTAACCTGCGGTGAAAACCACCTGGAACCAAACCCCTTTTATTCCCACCTATTGTACCTCACTCCCTTTAATACTTTACCCATAACTCACACCCTTCCTTCACCATTCTTGTGGCCATTTTTCTCGGAGTTGCTCATGGAAGCTCTCAATTCTCAAAAAATGCACACCACTCCCTTGTTGCAATGGTGGTAACTAGGAAGTCTTTTTTTTGCATAAGTAGTGGGTAATTTAGATGTTACTTTATGTATTTTTTATAACGGCAAAGGGGAACGATTTTTTACAATATAGATTATATCTAATCTAATGGCTTTTATTGAGGGCCAGTAAAAAAAGGGAGTCCTCAAATCTATTGTAGTGGTTGTGTTTTAGGGGCCATTGCTAGACCCAGTTGCTATTGCTCACATATTTACATTAGATGGCATATAACAAAAAAAAATATCATGCTGCTGCGATGCTACTGGAATATGATTATATCGGCAAATTCTAATATGCAGTGACAAAAAACGCAGATTAAACAAATCTCATCAGTTATCAAGTAACTCAAACCAGACTTTCAGCCATACATTACTACTCCACATTAGATAGTGCATTACTTTGCCCTGAATGAAAACTAAACATACGCAGTCAAATGTGAAGACGTCATGGACAGGTAGCGACCTTGGCCAGCAGCTCCTTGATAAGAGATGGGCAAGTAGTCATTAGATGATCAAAGCCCAAAGTCGCTATGACTGTCTTCAGATGGTTAGGCAACTTCAGAAACTCAAAACATGCCTTCTTGAGCCCATGGCAACCATGCCGCCCAGCGAGCTCCAGTGTAGCTGCCACAGTGCTTGTGTCGATGCACTTGCAGGGCTTGTCCTCACAAATCAGTTTGAGTCTCTCTAGATCATATCTATCAGCTGCTACAAGTAAATTCTGGGTGATCACAAACGCATCCTCCTTATCAATGTCAGGCATGGTGTCAGTGTAGATGAAGTGGAGCATAGCCTTGAACACACTTGCTTCCATGTCTTGGATCCGTATACATTTCTTTGCCTTCTCCTTCATGTGGCCAAAGAGCTCGGCCATGAAAACCGATGACTTTGCAGCAAGCACACACCTATTTTTTAAACGGCAATCAATGAGAAATCATCGGACATGTATTAGTAGAGAAGAACTAACATACAACAAAATAAAACAAACAGCGAGCACGTACCTGTGTGCGGCGGACACCTCTCCAGCAACCTCAAATGTGTAGTCGGCCCCCACTGCGTCTGAGAGGAGCCAGCCAAAATGCTGGTGCATGTTGGACGGAGGACAAACTGTGTGGTGGGCCTCTGCTCGGAAGTTCTTTGAGACGGTGAGATCGCACCTTACTTTAAGGCAGTCATCTTTCAGATAAGACGACTCCTCCAGGTCCTTCTTCCTTGCAACGAATTTGGTGAAACCACAGGATCGATGTTTGGAGCAGAAGATATCCAAAGAGGAGGATTCCCGACTAAACGTCGGCACGGATCCACCCATGTCGTCAAGTACGCTGAATTTGAGTCGAGCCTTCACTTCCACATCGTCGCTATGATCGAGCTGCACATAGAGGGATATCCAATCGGCACTTTCGGATCGATCACCATAGGGGTAGAATTTCATATACCAGAGCTGGCCACCCACAGTGAATGAGCTGGATCTGAAGAACTTGCCGTTGCCGTTTCCTTTCGTCCGGGAGAACCCCTTGATCAGGAGCACATGCGATCCAGACACAGCCTCCGCGAAGATTGCCGACGTGGTCAGCGCCTCGCCATCACTGCTGATGCAGACGGCAGACGCTGCAGTGGTGCACATATCTGTGAAGAATGAGATGAGCGTGGTAGGAGTACTAGGCTACTAGCTAGTTCTAGATGCTGGAGTAGTACGCAGGATGAAGGACGATTCTGCGCCAAGTTGGTGACCGCGATGAAAAATGGAGGAAAGACGAGAAGCTTTTATCGTGTGCAATCTCACAGCTCATAACGAGGTAAACGAACGGTCAAAGGCAGCGTGGCACCGCGACCATCGAGGAGACGAGCTACATCATGATGACTTTACGGTTTACGAGGGGCCACCAGCCACGGGAAAACTAAGGCGCCGTTTAGTTCCCCTCAAAAGTCAAAAAAATTTTATGCAGTAAATGTCACATCGAATATTGCGGCACATGTATGGAGTACTAAATATAGACGAAAAAAAACTAATTACATAGTTGGTTGAGAAATCGTGAGACGAAACTTTCAAATATAATTAGTCCATAATTAGACACTAATTACCCAATACAAACGAAAGTGCTACAGTACCCAAAACCCAAAAATTTTCGGATCTAAACGGGCGCTAATTTTCGGCGGTTTTAATTTCAGGGGTGATCGAGGCGACGCCAGAGTAATCTCGGGCCCCGTGAAGACTGGTGGAGCTGAGGACGACGTACAGTCCCGTGTGTGTACAGCATTCCACCCACCAGACGTGTTGAGACCTTGCATGCACCTAATGTACATTCCCATGTGTGTACGCAAAAAACCGCAATTATACCAAATCTTGGGGATGGGAAACGGATCAGATACGCAAGAAATTGGATCTGGATATCACCTTTTTGAGCAAGGTCAATAACAGAGCTAAGCTGCTTGGCTATAAGGCAAGTTACAAGAGCCAAGTTATCTCTACTATAAAGGACCAATCAAAATTGTATTAGGTCCCCTGGAAAAAGTCCACCACTGAGAGCCTCCAATCATTGTGTATCCAGGAAAATGCACACAGTAATTCATCTGCATTAAAATAAAGGACTAATAAAACACCTAAACCAAATCCGATGACCACGATTAGATGTGGGATGCCAGGCTTCTCACCCCCGCACCCTCCTCGCACGCCGCACGCCGCGACCCACGCCGTGACCCGCCGCGACTGCGATTTAACGCTCGAGGCCAATCATCACCGAATAAAAAAAATGCGTTCAACACCTTCCGAGCCGCCGCGCCCCCAGCTCCGCCTCGCGCGTGGGATCCTTCCCACCGGGGCCTGGCTGCGCGCCACCGGCGCCGGCACCCGCAGCCTCCCCCACCGCCGCGGAGTCACGCCCCCACCACCACCGGCGATGACACTGCCTTCTTCCCAACCAGCATATCCGCTCCCTTCCACCCACCAAAGGCAGGCATCACCCCCGGCAGCGGCGGCGCCCGTTCCTCACCGGCCACGGCCCCCCTTCCCCCGACATATGTGGCAACAGCGGTGGCGCTCCCTTCATCACCAGCGCTGGCGTTCCTGACGGCGGATCCATGCGCGGAGCTAGGCACAAGATCCATTAGGAGCGGAACGGCCCCCCTCTGCGTTCGTCCATGGTGACCTTGGCGGCGGCGGCATTGCCCTCTGGCATGCTGGCAGTGGATCCACGAAGGATGGTGTGCCCTCCCGACATGCATGAACTGCGGCCTCGGCTTTGGATTTGTGACGATGAAGCTTCTTCCTCGAGCAGTGCTACATCGATCCACAAAGCAGGTATGACAGAGAGAAACTGCACTATATATCCAGTTGATATCGTCATCCATTAATTTATTCGAGTTCCAATTTTCTATGTTATTGGCAAAATCCAAAAATCAATGCTTCATTCCAGGAGGACAAATACCCAGGTTTTGTGATGTTTTTAGGTGGGGATTAGATCCGCGCCATTCTTGTTTTTGGATTTCTTTTCCTACATGTACTGATTCATGTTAAGTCGTGTGATGGAATCAAGGCTTCAGACTTAGTCATGTATTCATGACTATCTTGTTGGAGTATCGATTATAAATTTGTTAGATGCAAATAAAGCTTTCTGGAACAATTTAGTAGAAATAGGCACTGTCAGTATGTCAACAAATCAGTTTCCCTCTTCTGTAAATTGTATTATGTTTTAGTATATTCCATTTTAATCTTTTCAGATTGCAACAAGTAAAGCTTAGATGGGAGATGGTGAATTTCAGGGTTGGTTTGGCAGTAAATCAGTTTCCTTTTTTATCTACCAGGATGCTTATGAGATCAATATACCATGGTACTATTTTTGACAACCTAATTTGTTTTCATATTATATCGTTTGGTTTATTTTTTTTTACCTTTGTTCTTCCGCATAGATCTGGATTTATTTGGCCCTGCTTGGAACATGTTTTCTGTCACTGGTACCTTTCGAAGGTATGCTTTATCAACTAGAACTACTATGTCGCTGGTACCTTTTGTGTTCCTCAGATCTGGATCAATTTGGGTCATTATATATGTTGTGGAGCTCATGAGGCTGGATGGGCTGAGCTTGGTGTAGACTGACATTCACTAGAAGCTGTCGCTATCGTCGTTCAACCTTGACCAGCTGATAACACTTCGCTTCGAACAACATGTTGCAGACTGACACACTCCAGAAATCTAAAGACACTCGCAAGACATTTAGGGAGGTCAGTATGCTTTGTAATACTGGTCTTTGTCTCCAGAGGCAACGTGCATGTGCGGGGCAAATATAAAAGCACATGATCAAATATAAATTATGTTCCAGCAAGAACGGAAGACTACAATGTGTTCAACTTCCACCCTGACAACTCTCCCTGCTATGGTTTTGAGGAAATCCTTGTTTGCTTCATGCCTATATGTATTGCAGATCCTGTAAGCTTCAAATTCACAAACGGTTATCCATTTCCACCCTTTTCTTGCTAAATGTTTGATCTCAACACCTTGTTGGGCCATATACTTCATATTTTAAGTGGTGTTTAGCCTTGCCATGAAAATGCTCTATATCTTCAGTACTAGATTCATAAGTTAACTTTGGACTTAATGTGGCCTCATAGTGTTAGCACGGGCAGTATTCTGGTTACATACTCTAGGACTCTTGCTTTTCTTCCTTTTTTCCCACAAGATTTTGTTATGGTTACATGCTCCTTCTGTTTGGTCCTTGCAGTTGGCTGAGACAAGTGTATTTTCACCTTCCTGCTACTCTACATGCTATTTTGTATAAAACGTGTGTGCTCGAGAAGTGACCAAAGATCCAAAACATATACAAACCTGTGGAAATGTTTTTTCATGGAAATCCAGTAAGTTAAAGCCCCTTTGCTTTCGTATCGGCATTTCCATACTCCATATTAAACTTTGTTTAATTTAGAATTCAGGATGGACACAAGTGACATGACAGCCAATTTAGATTTTGCAATTTTGGACCTAAGTTTTTGCCTTCAGCTGGTTCTCCACTCCTTGATGTCTCCTATTTTCTTAAATATCACCGAGAATTTAAGGTCTATAGCTCCGGCATACAGGGTTAGAGTTAAAATACATGTATTATTTACCTCTTAGAGATTCCAACTTCCACTCCTTTCATTTCCCATTATGTTTTTTGGAAATTGCATTTATGATTCTATATGTACTGGTTATCGTGTTTGACTTTGATGAAGAAATGGATTTCCCTTGCACATTAATAACCCGAAGTGAATGTCATAAAGTAGAAGTTCCTAGAGTCCTAGAGCAAAGCAAAAGCTCTTAGATTCAAGGATGTAGGTCTGCATATAATCAAGGATGTCGAACAACAATTGTTTGAATTATTAAATTTTCGATAGACCAATGGATGAATGTATGAGCAAATATTTCATCCTTTAGTAATATAGATAGAAAGGACGGTTTAGGAGCTTTGGTTCTTCGTTGTTGCATGTATTCTCCAACCTTGTTTGGACTTACTGGTTTGGTTGCAAAAAATTGTCAACCAGCTATCTGATTTCATTCTGCTGTTCTACAGATAAAGGATACCTGTGTGCTTGTACGTTCAAGGCCCAGCCTGGGAGGATCTTGACAGCTACTTAATTGCCAGAGGTCTCGAGTGTTTTGAGGTCTATGTGTGTGTTATGCCTGAAAGAGACTATACTCTAGAAATGTGGAGATTGCTTAATCCAGATTCAAAATTGATCAAATCACAAAATTCTATTAATGTAGCTGCTCTGCTTTTAATCTTTATGTAATCTATTTTAGGATATATATTATTAATATATGTTAAATTTGTAATCTTGAAACCTGTCGGCTCCGCTTTGTGCTTCTGTTTTGTATATGTCATTGTCTATAATCAATGGTGCTTTTTCAAGAGTCAATCTTGACCATGCAGGCAGTCCCCATTGGAAGCAAACCATGATGAAGGTTCACTTTGCCCCTTCTTCGGCATTCTGCAGATCCTGCTCTCTACCTTGCCAAGCATAGAAGAGTATATATCAGTAGGCAGCCTCCAGGTGTAACATCAAGTAGTAATATCGTAGTGCATTAGTGATTAGTGCTAAATTTGCACTGGTCAAGGTTGTTTGCTCTAATAATAAGGTCGACCATTTATGCTTGGCAATGGATGATGTTTTGGTCTTCATCTTTGTTGATCTCGACTGGGGCTGTTGGGCCCATGCTGATTCGACGGGATATTATTTTGTTCATGTTGCAATGCACGGATAACCCTCTATAATACACCAAAAATTGTTCGGCCCATTCATTTTATGGCAAAAAAATTTGGTTATAAAATACATGAGACGTGAATCTTAATGAATCTGATTGTTCATTTTACTTTTTACAAATTTTATCTTGTTTTGTATTTTACCGCGTTAACACTTTAACTTGACTGATATAAAAAATACTAAATAATATTCATGTGTTGCATATGTCAGAATTCCTTTTATTTGTGAACTGAGGTACTATAGAATTCTATATACAACTCAATTTACCAAAACCAAAAGTTCAGTATTTAGATGGGACAAGAGTAACTTTCCCATGATCAATAATCCTGGTTTGTTCTAATTATTCTGAATTTCATTGCATGACTATGATGAATGCTTGAGCTACACATCAGCACTCACTTTTGGGGTCTATCTATATAAAAGAAAAATAAGTAGAAGGAAAGAGGAAAAAGATATACCTCCCTTGCATGTTTTTTAAGATCCTACTATGTGGTCCTCCTTGACTTTCATGCTTTGAAGTTCCAGTCATGTGCTCTGTCTGGTACTCTGGTTACAGATTCAGTTACTAGCACAGCTTATAGCTAACACAGATAACATATGTTTCCGGCTTAATTTTGATGCAAGGTATGTCAATTTACGAGTCTGTTAAATTTGTATTTGACACATAATGTCAATTAGTTATGTGCCAAACCAAATACTCACTTAAATTTGTACCCAGTTATCTTATCTTGGAGGAAACCCTGCTGCCCGCCGCTACTGCCGGCTGAAGATCCTCGCTGGTACTTCGCAATGTCTATGCCCAGAGATACACGCGATGCGCTAAGCGATATCACCAACATCGCAGGTATGCTTTCAGTATAAACAGCACTTTCGTCTGAATTATGACATCTGAACTTTTGGATGTTTACACAGATACTTTTCATTCAACGGGTTGAACGGAGATGTATCATTTTACTTTGCCAAACTCAAAGCACTCGGGTATTTGTAACTACATGTTTTCAGTCACGTTAATTCTGCAGTGAATTTTAGTTAGGCCTTGTTTAGATTCCAAGTTTTTTCACTCTCTCTCCATCACATCAAATCTTTGGACACATGTATAGAGTATTAAATATAGATAAAAAAATAATTAATTACACAGTTTGATTGTAAATTACGAGACGATTCTTTTGAGCCTAGTTAGACCATGATTAAACAATAATTGTCAAATACAAACGAAAGTGCTACAGTGCCAAATACTGATTCCTAACCGCGAACTAAACAAGGCCTTAGTGAAGATAAATTTGTGTTTCTGAATTCTGATATATTTTTAGGGATTTATCACACAATAAGTTGGAGGGCTCAATTCCTTATGTCTTTTCACAGCTGCCATCTCTCATGCTTATGTGAGTTTTCTGATCCTTAATGACTTTCATGTCTTAAAGTTTAGCTATAAACAATTGCTAATACTAATCTAATCATTATACACTATTGAAAAACGATTTTTAGACTGGTCCATAATTTTTAGGACTACACTACTTGATTTATGGTGGAGGCGGGCACCTGCTGGATGCCCGGCCTGCAGCACTAGGATTGCCGCTGCCATTGCTTGCTCTTTGCGAGTTTTACTGATGGGTACGATTTATGAATGACAGGTGTCAGGAGCTGTTACGACAAGGAAATTAATAATTTAGCTTATTATCTGCCATTTATAGCTATCAACTTCATTGAGAATAAAATTCTTGGCGGACATTTTGAAGAGCCATGCAAACGAATGTTTTGACAGCTTCCCTAAAGATCTCCAAGTCAAGATTAAGGACTTAGGCAGAATGTAAGTTAGATGGTTAATATAAGAAATAACTTTACTATGCCTTCTTATGCAAAAAGTGTTTCTCAGATTGTAAACATGCTCAAATATAATTGTGTAAAAGTTGAACTATGGAAAAAAAATCATTGGTTGTTTTCATGTGGATCCACAAGATAAAGCCGTGGCGTTAGCACAGGCATTATACTAGTACAATAAGTGTCTCTTATTTGTCTTAAAAAAGTTTATCTCTCCTATTCCTCCTCACAACCCTTGCTACTTGGGTCGACTATTGCATATGCATCCGTGCCCAGCTTGTTGTTTACACAGGAGCCAAGCTCTCATCTCTCTTCTCCCTTTTCTCCTCCACATCAGCACTAGCTTGGTTATAAGTCCATTATTGTACATGCTCTTATCATATTTTAATTCAAAATTGAATGCGTATATGGATATTTTTGAATACGAATACAAAGCAGATGTCTCGAATTTAGATTTCAATTTGGATATTTACTCAATTCAACTCAAAGTGCATATATTGTTAAATTCAACATTAATCAACAAAATTTTAGTACTAAGTTTATCGATTACCAAAGTGAAATAAAAATTAAGTACTCTTCTAAAAATCTTCAATATCTAAGTAAACTAAATTATAATGAACTAGATATATGTCCGTGCGTTGCACGGGGTCACAAATTTTTGCCACACCTACAACGACGCAGTGGCTTACGACTTAGAATAACATACACGTAGGACACGTTTTTGATGGAGGGACGAGTGGGGATATGAGTGTTGCAGATAATAATGGTTCATATTTTTTAGTCTAGAGAAGTTGGCTTAAGTATAGTCGAACCATGAAATTACATAGAAATTTCCATAGTAGCCACGTCAACGAGAATCCAGCTTTCGGGACTGCTTGGTTTTTGAGCGGACCTTGTTTGGCGTCATCTAGTTGTGAATTAACTGTAGCAATATTTATTCATTTATAAAAAAAAATCAAATTCCTACATGTCTTGGCTGTTGTAGTAGTAGTAGGCCTGTACACTATGTACGTCGGTATCTGAGTTCCTCGGCGCGTGCGCAGATTCTTATCCACTACCGCGGCCGGGCCGTAGAGACCAGGCGAAGTGGCCTGCATACGTCTTCTTTTTAATTGCACGCGTAGAGAGTTAGTGTCTGATCGGGACTCGTATATACGTTTCTATTTACCGCAGGACTTTAGGGGTGTTTGGTTCTTTAGGCTCCTAAAATTTATGTCATATCAAATGTTTAAAGGCTCATAAGGAGCATTAAATATAAATTAATTATAAAACCAATTACATAGATGGAGGCTAATTTTCGAGACAAATTTTTTAAACCTAATTAATCTATCATTAGCATATATTTACTGTAGCACCACGTTGTCAAATCATGAACTAATTAGGCTTAAAAGATTCGTTTCGCAAATTAGTCGCACATTGTGCAATTAATTTCGTAATTAGTCTATATTTAATACTCCATGCATATGTCCAAACATTCGATGTGACATAAATTTTAGAGGAGGGAAAGGAACCAAACAGGCCCTTCGTCTCCATTCCTATCGAACGCACGCACAAGGACTTTGTAACGAGTCGCAACTGGGTATCAACAGGATTTACTGGTATCACCAGATAGATGATTACTTTAGAGTCTTTTTAGATGTAGAAGATAATTATCAATAAAATGATAGGTCAAGTAAAGAAACTCAAGTTAGAATGGTAGGCAACAAGTAGCCATTTTGCAACAAGTAAAGAATAAACTATGTGAGTATATACCATTGACAAGGAAAACCAAAAAATACAATTATAAATAAATATTAACAATTAAATATATCAGTTATTCAATCGTTATTCATATAATAGTTATGATGAAATCATAAATTATATAAATTATAATAAAATAACTTACATCCATAAATAGATAAGTATTAAAATAATTTACTACATAAAATATATTAGGTTTAAAATAGATTAGAAAAATACTAAAATTCTGCAAAGCGTGCTGCGACGGTCTTAATTAGGGGTTGAATCCTGTAGAGCGTGTGGCGTCCCTCATTGGGACAAGGGTTGTGGCATATCATCCACCGCTTGCATTGTAGCTTTACCCTTGGGGTGCAGCCTTCATAGAGTATCGTGTTGTTGACGTCACGGCCTCGGTGCCGGAGCTTGGCTTCGGGAGAGCGGTACCAACGACAGAGGTCGGTGTTCTCAATGAGCAATGTGTCAAAGTCGCCTAGGAGGCGTCCGTGAGCATGCTCGCTAGACTCGTAGCGTTGATAGTCATCATTGTCATGGCCTCCCGAAGGTGTGTCCACGGCAAATAAACCCCATGTGTTTGACCATCAGCATCCTACCAAAGTGAAGGTAAATCAACATCACATGTAGCAAATAATGTTTATATTTGATCTAGCTCCACTTGTACATAGAAAATAATTTAATACTGGAAAATTTGGTTAAAATTCATCAAAATTCAAACCCAGGAAGCAAGTGGGCGTGGTAGGACGCCAGGGCCCACTTGGTGGGGTCATCCAACCCCACCAGGCATCGCCCGGTGCCCCACCTTCGCGTGCCATGTCACTGATCCATGCCAAAGTGAGAAAATACACCGTGGAGTGCTTAATCAACCATTGATCCAATGTCGGTTCCATCAAAGGGCCTTGCTGGAGCTTCACTTGGATTGGAGGGCTCACCAAACCGACTTGGACAGGACCCACAAGCTTCAGGCGCCTTAGGACAAGTACCGACCATCGCCAGGAGCCCCTCCAGCACCGTAGGATGGAGAGACGGTGCATATCATCCAAGGGTTGGCCAATGCTAGGCGGCAGGGACCACCCCACCAGGGCGCCACCATCCTCCCTCCGTCTCATGGAAGTAGCCCAATGTTCCCTACACACTATATAAAAGGGGTGTTGAGCTATAGGGAAGGCATCACTACCAGTTTACTGAAGATCACTACTACAGCATGCATGCGTTTCCAAGACGAGCGAAAAAGGTCTTTGAAGGCCGGCAACCAGTCTTACTACAACAAAAGGCCTGCGTAAACGAAGATTAATATATAGCTGCGGACAGTTGCCCGCCTGCCTTAATTGAATAAAAAAAAAAAACAAGCAGATGAGCCCAAACACAAGACCATCCAGGGGGCCGTGTCGAGCCCATCTGCCTTCGGCCTCGCCCTGCCTGCGTCACCACCGGGCTATTATTGAGAGCAAAAAAAAGCGAGTCGTCAAATATAAAGTAGCGGTTGGCAATTGCTAAATCGAATTCCTCTTGCTCACATATTTTCATTAGAATCATACACTGATGGCTTATTGTAAGAAAAACAACTCAACCTGCTGCAATGCTACCTGGATTCCTGGAACATGATTATATATCTCTGCAAATTCTAATATGCAGTGACAAAACACAAAGATTAAACAAAACTCATCAGTTATCAAGTAACGCAAACCCAATGTTTCAGCCATACAATTACTGCTCCACATTAGATCAAGTGCATTACTTTGCCCTGAATTGTGAAAACTAAACACACGCACGTCCCAATGTGAAAGACGTCATATAGCCATCTTGGCGAGCAGCTCCTTGATAAGAGATGGGCAAGTAGTCATGAGGTGATCAAAGCTCTCGGTTGCCAAGACTGTCTTCAGATGGCTTGGCGACTTCAGCAACTCAAAACATACCTTCTTGAGCCCCTGGCAACCATGCCGCTCAGCGAGTGCCAGTGTAGTCGCTACGGTGCTTGTGTCGATGCACATGCAGAGCTTGTCATCACAAATCAGTTTGAGCCTCTCTAGATCATATCTGTCCGCTGCTACAAGCAAATGCTGTGTGATCACAAACGCATCTTCGTGGTCAATATCAGGCATGGTGTCGGTGTAGATGAAGTGGAGCATAGCCTCGAACACCCTTGCTTCCATGTCTTGGATCTCTATGCAGTTCATGGCCTTCTCCTTCATGGGGCCAAAGAGCTCTGCCATGAAAACCGATAACCTTGCAGCCAGCACACACCTGTGTGCAGCAAACATATCTCCTGCAACCTCAAAAGCTCGTCGGCCCCCACCGCGCCCGAGAGGAGGGAACCAAATTGCAGATGCATGTTGGACGGCGGCACAAGGACGAACTGCTTAGTGGCCTCTGCTCGGATGTCCTTTGAGACGGTGAGATCGCACCTTACTTTAAGGCAGTCATCTCTTATATAAGACGATTCCTCCAGGGCTTTCCTTGTAACGAATTTGGGGAAGCCGTAGCATCGATTTTTGGAGCAGAAGATATCCAAAGAGGAGGATTCCCGACTAAACGTCGGCACGGATCCACCCATTTCGTCAAGTACGCTGAATTTTAGTCGAGCCTTCACTTCCACATCTTCGCTATGATCGAGCTGCACGTAGAGGGATAGTCTTTTTAGGTGTAGAAGATAATACTCAATAAAATGATAGGTCAGGTAAAGAAATTTAAGTTAGAATGGTAGGCAACAAGTAGCCATTTTGCAACAAGTAAAGAATAAACTATGTGAGTATATAACATTGACAAGGAAAGCTAGAAAATACAATTATAAATAAATATTAACAATTAAATATATCAGTTATTCAATCGTTATTCATATAATAGTTATGATGAAATCATAAATTATATAAATTATAATAAAATAACTTACATCCATAAATAGATAAGTATTAAAATAATTTACTACATAAATATATTAGGTTTAAAATAAATTAGAAAAATACTAAAATTCTGCAAAGCGTGCTGCGACGGTCTTAATTAGGGGTTGAATCCTGTAGAGCATGTGGCGTCCCTCATTGGGACAAGGGTTGTGGCTTATCATCCACCGCTTGCATTGTAGCTACCAGATTCTGGGTTTACCCTTGGGTGCAGCCTTCATGGAGTATCGTGTTTTTTAATGGAGCTAATAGTTTTTCCCACTCTTCAGTACTGCTACATTCCCATATGTCGTCCAAGACAAGTAGAAACCTTTTGGATTTCAACCTCTCTGCGTTGGATTGCTGAAGCTGGTCTAAGTTGGCAGTAGTTTCATTTGGTATTTTATTTCCTGCATTATCAGTTGCAGGTAGGCAGCTCAGGATCTCTTTGGTGAGATTAAGCACGTCAAAATTAGTCGATACACATATCCAGACATTAATATCAGGAAAACATTGCTTAATCCTTGGGTCATTGACTAAGTGCTGGGTGAAGGTAGTCTTTCCAATACCCCCTGGGCCAACTATAGGAAGAACAGACAAGGTTTTACCACTCTGTGTCACACTGATAATCTCCTCTATAGTTTTCTCAAAGATGGCATCCCTCCCAAACAACTTCTCCTGTGTGATTTGAGAGCTTGTGTCGGGCCTTTTAGTGAAGGCAGGCATGTGTGGCTGAGGGTTACTGCCTGACACTATCTTGAGCAAGTCAGAGACAGGAGTACAGTTAGAGTGCAGCTCCTCTATGAGCTGCTTGATTTTGTTGGTCATTTCCACCCGGTTGAATGCATGGCAACTTTTCAACATGGCCACCGTGGTCAAGAGACATGGCAGCAGCAACATTGTCTTTTGAACAGCAACAAGAGAAGCATGAGAGCCAGTTACCAGAAGTCGATCGGTGTTCTCAACGAGCAATGTGTCAAAGTCGCCTAGGAGGCGTCCGTGAGCTTGCTCGCTAGACTCGTAGCGTTGATAGTCATCATTGTCATGGCCTCCCGAAGGTGTGTCCATGGTCACTAAACCCCATGTATTTGACCATCAGCATGCTACCAAAGTGATGGTAAATCAACATCACATGTAGCAAATAGTGTTTATATTTGATCTAGCTCCACTTGTACATAGAAAATAATTTCATAAAGGAAAATTTGGTTAAAATTCATCAAAATTCAAACCCAGGAAGCATGTGGGCGTGGCAGGAGGCCAAGGCCCACTTGGTGGGGTCAACCAACCCCACCAGGCATCGCCCGGTGCCCCACCTTCCTGTGCCATGTCACTGATCCATGCCAAAATGAGAAAATACACCGTGGAGTGCTTAATCAACCGTTGATCCAATGTGGGTTCCATCAAAGAGCCTTGCTGGAGCTTCACTTGGATTGGAGGGCACACCAAACCGACTTGGACGGGACCCACAAGCTTTAGGCGCCTTAGGACAAGTACCGACCATCACCAAGAGCCCCTCCAGCACCATAGGATGGAGAGGCGGTGCGTATCATCCAAGGGTTGGCCAATGCTAGGCGGTGGTGACCACCTCACCAGGGCGCCACCATCCTCCCTCCATCTCATGGAAGTACCCCCATGTTCCCTACACACTATATAAAGGGGTGTTGTGCTATAGGGAAGGCATCACTATCACTTACTGAAGATCACTACTACAGCATGAGTTTCCCAGACGGGCAAAAAAGGTCTTTGGAGGCCGGCAACCAGTCTTCCTACAACAAAAGGGGTGCGTAAACGAAGATTAATATATAGCTGCTGACAGTTGCCCGCCTGCATTAATTGAATAAAAAAATAAAAAAAAACAAGCAGATGAGCCCAAACACGAGCCCATCTAGGGGCCCGTGTTGAGCCCATCTGCCTTCGGCGTCGCCCTGCCAGCATCGCCACCGGGCCGCGGAATCCACTACCACGCAGGATCCGCCGCATTTGGCCCCACCACGAGCCACGCTGCCGCATCTGACCTCATCGCCATTTCGCATCGCGAAGGAGAGGGAGGCGCTCGAGGGAGAGTGAGGAGCTCGAGGCAGGCGCATCTGGCCCCACCGCCACATCTAGCCTCACCGCCACGCCGCCATCGCGAAGCAGAGGGAGGAGCTCAAAGGAAAAGGAGGCCACCACCACGCGCGCTCACCCTGGTCGCTGACGGCCGAGAGATGTGGAGTGAGAGAATTTTTTTTTATTTTTAACACTTTTTGTAAACTAATTTTAAATCTAACACTGTTTTATTTTTTTTTCAAAACTAACACTTTTGGCCACGCCTATTGCCATGGCGCGGCGAAACTCCTATTCCGTACCCTGCATGGTGGCGCGGCGGGAGGATGACATGACGACGACCGGGGTGCTGACCGATGACGTGGCAAGGTCTGCCACGCCATAGACCATGGCGCGGCACTGACACGCCAGGGCCCACGGCGCGGCACTGACGCGCCAAGACCCACGGCGTGGCAGGCCTGGACGCAGACAGAAGACCAGCCTCAATTGCAATTGAACGGGAGCTGCCGTCGGTGAGGATCGGCAGCGACCCGACCATGGACCCCGGCTTCGCTTCACAGCTGAACGGCACCTGCAGCTCCGACCCCAACGCCTTCGCCTTCCTCGACCCCTCACCGGTGGGCTTCGACAACGCCTTCTACTGGAACCTGCAGGTTGGCAAGGGCCTCCTAGGCTCCGACCAGGTGCTCTACTTCGACATGTGGTCGCGCGGCATGGTCGACTACTACGCGTCCAACCTGGGTGCCTTCTTCGGCGATTTTGTGGCAGCGATGACGAAGCTCGAGAGGATCGGGGTCAAGACGCCGGCCACCGGCGACGAGATACGCTGGGACTGCCGGTTCCTGAACTAGTTGCTAGTTAATCTCGTCGGCAGTGCTGCCGCGACGCATTGAAACAAATATGAAGCAAATAAATGGAGTCCGTGCGCAAGTTGACAAGTTGCCACATAACATTTGTTCAACATAAGTTTCGGACGACAATATTTGTTCGACATAAGTTCGACATAACCAACTAAATTCTAGGAGTGTAAGGATCCCTTGGACGCCTCTGTCTCTTCGGATTTGGAGGCAACACATTGGGAGTGTAGCCAACGTCGGTGTGGTCACGTTGTCGGTGTGTACGGCTCATACCCTGCACGATTACTTATAATCTGTATGATCGTTAGTTCATGGAGCCTACGTATTTAAAAAAACTACATTTGTTACTACCTGTGAGGCTCCTTGGGTACCAAGCGGGGCACCACCTAGCTGAGACATGCCGATCTCGTCCTGCTGCCAATCGTCCCACTGGTGGTGCTGTATGCAGAAGCCCAAGGGTCGTCGTCGTCATCGTCGTCCTCGTCGTCCTCGTTTGTAGGGTCCATCCCAGCGCTATGATGTGGTGGTGTACACACTATGGAAGCGGCATCTGTCACCGGCTGAGAAGAGCCGGCTGGTGTCCTCAAAGAGCCAGAAGACGTGCCACCCAATCGCGTTGGGTAATCGGGTTCCACCCAAGGAGTCTCCATGTAGCTCAGCTTCTGAGCTAGCTTCCTGTAGCTCTTCTTTACTTTCTGCATAAATAGACGTTAAAGTTAGTGCATTTCCCAAACACATATACCCTAAAGAAACATTTTCGGAATGGACAAGTTTATGTTTACCTCCACAAAAGTCTCGAGAACGCCTGGCCCCTGCCCTCTAGATTTGTGAAGCCGAAACGCTGCTTCGTTCGACAGCCTTGACAATTGTGTCGCCTGGGTACAGAAACACGGTTGGACAGTTTTAGTACACATACTTAATACCAAATGGATAACAAATTTTCCCATTCGAGTATCTTACCACGTATCTTTGAAGTGGGGCTCTCTGTAGTTGTGTGTCATCCCTAGTGGCAGCGTCGTACACATCTTTGATCACATCTTCCTCGTTGTCCTCGTTAATCGCCTCGTCAATGTACGGGGGCTTGATATGTGTTCACGTAGACCTGAAGCACGCCTCTTTCCGCCCTCTGAAGCCATACTGCTCCCCAAGGTCCAGTGTAGTCGCTGCCGTGCCGGTGTTAATGCTGTCCATGCCGTACTTGTCCGCCGCCACAATCAGATGCTGAGCCACGGCCGGCTCGTCGCTGCTGTCCATCTCCGGTAGCGAATCCGTGTAGACAAAGTGCAGCATGGCCCTGGACACTCTCGGGTCGACGTCATCGATGCGTACGTGGTTCGTGGTCGTCTCCTTCATCTGGCCAAAGAGCTGCGCCATGAACACCCCGAGCGGCGAGCACGGGCCAGTGCGCGGCAAAGGTCTCCTCGCCGACCTGGAACGTGACGTCCGTTCCCACGTGGGACTCCAGGAGGCGGCCCATATGCTGGTGCATGCCTGATGGTGGCACGGTGACAACTAACAACCCGCGGGATGCTGCCGGTGCGGACCGCCGTGCAGACGTTGACGTCGCATCTGACTCTGAAGCAATCGTCCTTGAGATAGTCTGATTCCTCCCGGGTCTTCCTCTTGATGAATTTTGCACATCCCCATCCGTCTTCTTGGTTGAAAGTGCGAACCGTGTCGTGGCGAGAACGATACGACGGGACTCCGACGCGATCGAGCAAACTGAACTCCCAGGTTGCCTCGACTTCCATGCCAGGGTTGTGGTTGAGGTACAGGAAGAAGCCTATCCAGCCGGAGGGTTTCATGTAGTCTCCGTCAGGGAAGTACCTGATGACCCTATGATGCCCGTCGACGTCGAACGGGTCGGATGTGATGAATCTGTCGTTGCCGAGTCCCTTGATCCGGGAGTACCCATCGATCTTGTGCACGTGCGACCCCTTGACGACCTGGACGACGATGCCGGACGCGCTGACCCTGTGCGCCATGCCGCCCCCAAGAACAGAGCCCGGCATATGTGTACGGAAGGAGTTCTAGGGTTGCTGGCCTGGCCACAATGGGAAATCGACGGAGACACTACTGGGTTCAGGTTCTTTGCTGAGTGCATGAGGCACTTGGCAAAGGTTAAATTGCACTCGGCAAAGCCTTTATCAAGTGCGACACTCGGCAAAGAACACACGGCAAAAAATTAATCGGCAAAGCCCTATTTGCCGAGTGTCTTTTATCGGACACTCGGCAAAGGCTTTGCCGAGAGCCCTGGGGGCACTCGGCAAAGAAAAGTGACCGTCACGGCGCCGGCCCCGTTGATGGGCACTCGGCAAAGATTTTTTATTTTTATTAAAAAAAAATTCTTTGCCGAGTGTCCTCTAGCCGGCCCTCGGCAAAGATGTTTTATTTTTTTTTCTAAAAATTCTTTGCCGAGTGCCCCCTTGCCGACAGTCGGTAAAGTTTGATTTTTTTTTAAAAAAAAAATCTTTACCGAGTGCCCTCTGGCCGGCACTCGGCAAAGTTTGAATTTTTTTTAAATTCTTTGCCGAGTGCCATGGTCATGGCACTCGGCAAAGCTGGAAAAATGGCGCTCATTTTTCCAGCTTTGCCGAGTGCTGTGACCATGGCACTTGACAACGGGGTCCTTTGCCGAGTGCAACACTCGGCAAAGTAACCCAAAACAGCAATTTTTAATTTTTTTTATATTCCATCATGACAAATAAATTCATACAAACATATATCACATATATATCTCATCCATCACATATATATCTCATTCATCACATATATATCTCATCCATCACATATATATCTCATCCATCCACACATCAATCCGCACATATCACATCCATCACAATATATATCACATATATAATAATAAGTCCTCTAGTCTATCCAAA
This sequence comes from Miscanthus lutarioriparius, assembly GCA_904845875.1. Classification (NCBI taxonomy): domain Eukaryota; kingdom Viridiplantae; phylum Streptophyta; class Magnoliopsida; order Poales; family Poaceae; genus Miscanthus; species Miscanthus lutarioriparius. The sequence goes on from CAJGYO010000010.1 coordinate 24,336,605, forward strand.
TAAATCCACAAGTCCATCACAAGTCCATCAAAGTCCAGAAGTGCATCACAAGTATATCACAAGTCCATCACCAAGTGAACAACAAATAAAAAAAATACAATGTGCACTCATTTCGGCCACTGCGACTGTGGTGAAGACCCAGCTCCATCATTCGGAGGTGCATGAGGTGGATTATTCGAACCACCGTCAGATGGAGACTGCACAAAGGAAAAAAAGATTGCATGTGAGACAAGATTATTTGGATAGCTAATCTAGGAAGGTAGAGACCATACAAGTAAAGCACAAGCGAAAGTAAAAACTTTCATACTCACAGGAGTAGCTGCAGCTGCAGGACGCGGAGGCGGAGGTGGAACCAACAGCCCAGCTGGCAGAGAGAAGCCCACACGTTGCCCAAGCCCTTGTAGTAACTCCGTAATGTCCGTCAGCCTCTGCGCCTGGGCCTGCCGCTCGGCCTGCTCGGCCTCCAGCTGGGCCGCCATCCTCTAGTGCCCGGCCTCCAGCTCCTAACGTTGCCTCAGATATCACATGGGGAGATGTCCTGGTTTGTAAGAATCGTACGTGATAACGTGCACCAAACCTTCTCAAATTTTTATCACATCCTCCACATACGATATCATGACATCTCGTTTGCATTTTTGGTCTTCGTTTGCATTTTATAGAATTTAAAAACAATTCGTCCGCAAGTTCGTGGTCATGTTTCTTGAACAAGATGTTCGAAATTTCGGATCCGTTCCTGGATACGACCTCACACTTCACTCAATACCATGAATATCATTTTTTGAATCATTAAATTCCATTATTCGATCCACGTGCAGTTCAAATTTATATTTTTCGAAAAAATTCAAGTAAACGAAATAAAGTAACTAAATATATCAAAAAGCCTCAAAAAATCCCCAAATTCTAACGAGGAGGTCCTGGTACTTAAAAAGGGCTGCACAAAAAATTTGGAGGCCAAAAACAAAAAAAAATCTTTGCCGAGCGCCGGGGCATGGCACTCGGCAAAGGGGGTCTTTGCCGAGTGCCAAGAATAAGGCGCTCGGCAAAGAGGGTTTTTGATTTTTTTTTAGAAATTTACTCTTTGCCGAGTGCCTTCACAGGGGCACTCAGCAAAGAAATTTCAAAAAAAGGTATTTTTTTTAATTCCTCTCTTTACCGAGTGCCGAATCAGTGGGCACTCGGCAAAGACATTTCAAAAAAAAATATTGAATCTTTGCCGAGCGCCGTGTCAGGGGCACTCGGCAAAGTATTTCCCAAAAAAAAATCTTTGCCGAGTGCCTAACAGCAGGCACTCGGCAAAGAAGGACGTGGCCGAACACCGTTACACGGGGCAGCCTATGCCGAGTGCCGTGCTTTTGCCGAGAGCCTAGCACTCGGCAAAGAAGTTCTTTGCCGAGTGCAATTCTTTGCCGAGTGCGACACTTGGCAAAGAAGGTCTTTGCCGAGTGCCCGATTTTTGACACTCGGCAAAGCAATTTGCACTCGGCAAAGGCCCTGTTTCCAGTAGTGAGATGAGAATATGAGATCAATCGATAGGCTTTTATATTACAACTCAAGACGGCCACGGGAAGGTATTTGATTGGGTTATATGTCTAGTCTGGAAATCATCAGCTCCGCTACGCCAAGGAAACCCTTTCTCTCACCACCCTGACAGCCTTTTTTTACATTAGATACCTACTAGCAAATGTGACCATGTGTTGTAATGGAACCCAATACATATAGAAATCGAACTCGGGATGATCGCTAGAAAATATTATCTGAATTTTTATATTTTTAATTTATCGGTGCACTTATAATAACGGTTCCTCTAGCTACCTTACATACTTATTATTCACATGTGTACATTACAATATGTCGCGCCTTCCCTCTCCACGTAGGACTGATGGCCCAGATCTGCACATCCAAATCACCATGGCCCCTCGACCTTCGGATCATCATCGCGCTTGTTAACTTCACCTGCTGGCACGTCAACCAATGATTCTAAAAGACTACACCACGGGTCAGCCGGAAGGGCACATGGAGAAACCGCCCTGCCTGCTGACAAGCAGGCCCCACAGCGGCCTCACGAGCTACACCAGCCTCTTCACTGTTAATTCCGGAGCCCGACCAATGCGCACCCCGTGATCGCTCCCTGAGAGCAACAAAGATAGGAGCAGACGACACTGAGTGGTGCACCCAACGAGTGCAACCCGAGCCTAGGGCACAGAACGCACCCGGCCATCATAAAGTGCAGCCCGGGACAAGGAGGCCTGTCATCAAGCCCTCACACGGGCGTGGGACACCGAGCGCTGGATTGGCACTAAGCCAGCGCCCCGACGCCGTGCCGCTTGACCCACACGAGGCCAAGATAAGTAGGGTGCCCCACGCGGGCCTAGAGCTGGCGACTCCCCGACGGGCCAGCTAGACCCTCGCTCAGGCCTCCTCATATGACGCTCGATCCCAGCATCGCTCTGCTTAGAAGCCGCGCGCAGACATAAAGGCTCGGGAACTGCTAGAAGGACGTCTGACCCAAGACCACCAGGACTCTGTGCACACCGATCGACTGACCCAGTCATCAATGATCGGGCTCAACCCCTCGCCATCACGGTGCAAGCCCCTGTCGGCCACTACTTCAGCAGGGTCACGAAACCGGCGTGACACAACATGGCACGGGACTTCAACTACTCCACGGGCAAAGGATCTAGGGCCCACTCGTCAACCCCTCCAAGTGGGGGCTCCTTGCCAACAGAGGAAGCCTCGAGATGGCTCACCAGAGGAGGCCGCTCCGCAACAAACGGCCTATGACGGGTAAGTGCCAGAACAATGGCAGCGACATCAGGAGATGGTTGTGGCTCTGTCGAGTCCTCCCTACATGACAAGGCGAGTTCCTTGAAGGCCGCGGCAGAGGACTCATGCATCCTGGTGCTTAGACCATAGGCTATAACCCAAACCGACCTATACACCGGCCCTCTATAGAATATAAGGGGAGGGACGACTTGTGTAGAAGGGGGGCAATTTCCAAGAGAAATATAGAACCTCAGCTAGAAAAGACCGATTCCTAACTCATTGAGGAAGAAAACTGATGAACACTAGGACAGCACCAAGCGATCCCCTACCAAACTCTCTTGATTTCGACCATTGTAACCCCCGATTGGGCATTCCTTAATGCAAAGATCACTATACTAATGGATGTAGGGCTGAAAATCCCAAACTAGGATTTTGTCCTTTTCATGTTTTGAGTGTCCGAGCCAACGGAGACCCATACATCGACTTCTGACAAACAACCACTACTGGAAACAGGGACTTTGCCGAGTGCCTACGGCACTCGGTAAAGGCCTAAAAACACTCGGCAAAGGCTTTGCCGAGCGCTGCACTCGGCATAGGCCACTCGGAGAAAAAACAGTCGGCAAAGCCTTCTTTGCGGAGTGTCATTTGTCAGGCACTCGGCAAAGCCTTTGCCGAGTGTCGACCGGACACTCGGCAAAGAAAAGTAGTCGTTAACGGCGCGCTATCATGATGGTTGCTTTGCCGAGTGTCTCAAGGACGACACTCGGCAAAGAATTTATATAATTTTTTTCCCAAAATTGTTTGCCGAGTGTCGGCTCTCGGAAAAGAAATTTTTATTTTTTTTAAAAAAGTCCCTTTGCCGAGTATCTGCGGTGACACTCGGCAAAGCCTTCCCCTTTGCCGAGTGCCGTGTCCTGACACTCGGCAAAGAGCCCAGCTTTGCTGAAATTGTTTGTCGAGTGTCTACGGTGACACTCGACAAAGCCTTCCCCTTTGCCGAGTGCCGTGGCCTGACACTCGGCAAAGAACCCATCTTTGCCGAGTGTCCTTGCAATTACACTCGGCAAAGCTGGGAAATCTGGTGTTTTCCTCCAGTTTTGCCAGCTTTGCCGAGTGCAGTGGCCATTGCACTCGGCAAAGAGGCCTTTGCCGAGTGTGAGACTCGGCAAAGCGTCTATAATTGCCTATTTTTTTCTTGTTTTTACATTCCAACACTGCCATCACACATTCAAACAGAAAATTTCACAGATATTCATCACATTCTTCAAATCCATGACATTCATCACTTACATATCACAAACACCATTTAGAAGTCACAAACATAAATGTCTGAATATATCACATCAAAATTCACAAGTTCAAAAGTTGTTCATCATCTAACATCCAGTTTATTACCACAATTCCATGAACATGGACAAGTTCAAACTCATTACCAAATACGCCTTTGATCGGGCGGTGACCGATACGGATCCTGAGAATTAGGCGGATTATTGGAACCCGCCGACTGAGGCTGCACAAATGAGTATATATTCTATGTGTTAGACATGTACTTGGCTAGCTAATTAGAAATTACTTGCATGTAAGAGACTGCAATTAACTTTCATACTCACAGGTGTAGGTCCATCCCAGGGTGAGGCTGCAAGTGGAGGTGGTGGAGCGAGCAGCTCAGGTGGCACAACAAGACCCGTATGTTGCCCAAGGCTTTGAAGAAAGCCCATGATGCTCGACAACCGAGTCTCATAGGTCTCCGTGATGCCCGTCAACCTACTCTAATAGGTCTGACGCTGGGACATCAGCTGCGCCTGTAGCTCTTGACGCTGCCGAGCTTCTTCTTCGAGCCGGGCCTGCAACATTTCACTCCAATGTTTCAGTAATGCATAGCTAATTACGGCGTGTAAAAGTCAATATACGATGAGTCAAACTAAAATTACCTCGAGGACGTCGACCCGCTGCTGTGCAACGGTCGGCCGTGTGCGTATGGCCGGGCTCTCGCTCGTGCTCCGGGCTCGGATCGTGGAGAGGTCGAGGACAGCGGTCGAGTCAATTGTGGCATCGGCAATCCACATGCGGCCGTGCTTCTTCCCTCCTCCCAACCTCATGACGAGCTCTGTATCAATCTCCTGCGTGCACGGGTCGAAGTCTGGCCCATGGACTGACCTTGCCGCCGACGTGTACTCACTGATGCGGGTGTGGACGCTCGGGTTCATGTACTCCTAGGACCCATCCTCTAGGCTGAAGGAGACGTCGGACGTCGCCTTTCCCTTGTGGGACATGCACCATGCCTGGAAGTCCGAGCACTCCTGGCCTTGATGTGCCGCCCTCTACAAGAAAGACATCAAGAAGATTAGAAATCAGTCATAATTGAGCATCAGAATAGATAAATGAATTCGTGTACCCATGCATCTCTGTATCCAGCGAGGTTGCGGTTGCCTTGATGGTGTGCTGGTCCTTGCATCTCCAAACGTCGTTCCCTTGCAGCGTTGTGCGTCGAGGCATACCCCTCCGTAAACCAGTTGTCCACGATCTTCTCCCATGCCTCGGGATACGATCCACACCACCAGGGAATCATCTTCATGTCATCCGGTAATTGACATATAAGATGATCGAATTAAACCTACTTATTCTCAAAACGAATCAATCTGGATGTTCTCATGTACCAAAATGTACTGCTCCCGGGTCAAGTCCATGGTTCTGGCATCGGCCTTTTTGACCCTCTGTTCAAGCTTCGACCCATAGTAGGTGACAACGGCCTGGATCTTCGCCTCGTGAATCATGTCGACGACGAGCTTTTTGCAGGCTTTGGTCGCCACCTGATCCTTCCTGCCCTCAAATCCCTCCTCGCATTTGAAATAAGCCTATAGACAAACACGATATTTGTATGGATATTTTTTAAAGAAAAAGTTCAATGAAAGAAGCAATGCTATGCGAGGAGACTTACCCAGAACTCCCCAATGACCCATGCTGCCTTGTTGGGGTACGACTCCGTATCAGCGGCGATGGCGTAGTGGTCAAACGAACAGGCCACCAACGTGTTGTTCTTGTACATGACGATGCCGGGGTAGTGTTGCCTGCACAGAAGACCTAGGATGCCATTGGGGGTGCGTGCACCAGCACCGGACACAACCACCCAGTTCCTGCACATGTGATTAAGAAAAATTAGTAGTTCATCTTTATTTGAACTTATCATATGAAGTAGGGGCAAATAAAATGTCAAGTTTACTTACTTTTGCCCTTCAGGGCGAATCACTGGGCGGCGGTGAGGAAGCGGAAAAGCAGGGAGGCTCGCGGGACCTCGCAGGTACACCCTCGGAGCAAAGGACGAGGAACCCGTGCCTCCCGCCAATGCCTTCTGCTCGTCGAAGGACGCGTCCTCCTCGTCACCCACGGGGGGCGTATGTGAAACCTCCTCCTCCTGCTGCTCCTCCTCCTCGTGCGCCCTTTCCACGGGCGTCACCGGCTCTGCCTCCTCCGACACCTGGAGATGTGCCGGGGGCCTCCTGCTCCTCGGGTTCCTCCTCCTCCTCGCGTCCGACCCCTCGGTCTCCTCCCCCGCTTGGTAAAGCGACCTGACGGGCCTGTGACGCCCACCCGCCATCTTTGTTGAATCACTTGAAAAAAAATAAAAGTATTACATGTATTAGAAATAATATTCATGCTTACAAAACACTTAATTAGAAATAGATGCAAAATGATAATCAACTTTAGTATTACATTTATTAGAAATAATCATCATTATTTGGATTAGCTGGATCATAGGTCTCATCATCGCTATGAACATTGTCCAAATCATCAACACTAATTGAAGGAGGAAGGTTGTCTTCATTGTCATTGCCTAAATGTAATCGCTCAAGCATTTGTAGGTCATCCACATTTTGGACCTCATCTCTAGCATCCTCATCATCAACCCTTTCATTGTCTACTTCCATTTCTATCGCTTCAGTTAAGTCTATCACAAAGCTTCCTTGTAGCCCCTCTTCTTGAAAGAACTCTCCCTCATATGTGCTTGGATTGAAGTTGTAATCTTCATCGTTTAGGGCAGGTAGTTTACCATGTGGTGATACCTTGTGCACAATAGCCCAACCCTTAAGCTCTTCGTCTTGGCACGCGTATGGCATATAATACACCTGGTAGGCCTGTTGAGCCACAATATAGACATCTTTTCCTAGGTAGATGGAATCTGGTTGAATCTCCACTAGCCCAAGATTAGGGGTCCATCTCGTCGCTCCAGGATCAAACCAGTGGCATTTGAATATGACATGATTAAGAGCTTTGGAACCATGAAATGAAAGTTCATAGATTTCCTCAATTCTTCCATAATATTGGACCCCATCAGTGCCTGGTGTTAAAACTCCGCTATTTGTGGTCTTTCGATTGGGCCAACTCTGCTCGTAGCATGTTGTTTGAAAGTGATATTGATTCACGTCGTGGCCGTTAAATGACTTGACCCTAATGGCACAGCCATTTGCAACATGTCTTAACTCGTCACTTATAGTAACATCAGTTTGGGCCTTCCGTTTGAACCAAGAAATGAAATCGGGCCTCCCTGGTCCCGCACCCTTTGAAAGAAGGGTATCAGTTTCCTGTGGGGTTGGATCCCTTCGTCCTTGCCAGGTTTGACGAGTGAATTCCCTGCACCAAAGAGAAATAAGGGGTTTGGATGCGAAATAGTGTGACGGCATATTGAAACAAGGGGGTTGAGAACTTACCCAATGAACGGCTGCACCTCGACAAGGTTGGTCAACACATATAGCATGATACTGCGCCACTCTTCATTTTTCAATTGCTTAGTGGTCGATGCACTTGCGCTTCCGAGCTGCCCTTGGAAAAGGCTGAGCTTCGATTCATTTTCGCCAGCAATGTAACGAGGGGTTGGATTATGCACACTAGGAAGGAGGTTCGGTTTGTAGTATTTCTGTGTGAAGGTTCCCACCTCCTCCCTAACGGTTTCCTCTGCAATGGAAGCCTCAATTTTGGCCTTATTTCTATATTTTGTTCGAACAGTGTTCCGACATCTCTCGATTGGATAGCACCACCGGGCCTGCACGGGTCCCCCCATACGTGCCTCATAGGGGAGGTGCACAATCGAATGCTGCATCGGCAAGAAGCCGGGTGGAAAGATCTTCTCCAACTTATAGACCAACACAGGTGCCGCTTTTTCCAAGTCATGAACGACGGACCGGTCAAGCTCCTTTGCACAAAGCAGGCGAAAGAAATAGCTCAACTCTGCAAGCACTTGTCATATATGATCAGGGACATAGCCTCGAACCATCGCTGGAAGAAGCCACTCAATCTAGATGTGGAAGTCATGACTCTTCATCCCATTGACTCGCAGAGTGCCTAAGTTGACTCCCCTCCTCAGATTCGCTGCATACCCATCAGGGAACATTAGCGTTTGGATCCATTGAAGTACTTCCCTCCTCTGATCCCTGGTCAAGACGAAATCGACCTTAGGCCGCCTCCATGTCTTGTTGCCTCTAGGAGGCTACATCTCTTGCTTTGATCTATCACATAACGTTGCCAGGTCCACTCTAGCCTTAGTGTTGTCCTTAGACTTTTTAGTGTCCATGAGTGTTCCCCAAAGTGCCTCTGCGACATTCTTCTCGGTGTGCATTACATCGATGTTATGTGGCAGAAGAAGGTCATCGAAATAGGGGAGCCTCGTCAAGCCTGACTTATGTGTCCACATATGTTGCTCACCATATCCCACAAACCCACCATCTGGAGCGGACACGAGAGCATCTATCTGCGCATGAACCTCGGCACCAGTCATCATCCGCGGTGGAGGGTTTGTCACTACGACACCTTTCGTAAAAGTTCTTGATGTCTTGTCTGAATGGATGCTCAGAAGGGAGGAATTGCCGATGTGCGTCGAACGACGAATACTTGCCACCCTTCTGTAACCAGATGAACCTCAAAGCTTCCTTGCATACTGGGCATGGGAACTTCCCATGAACACACCAACCGCTGAATAACCCATACGCCAGGAAGTCATGCATGGAGTACTGGTACCAAACGTGCATTTTGAAGCTTGTCTTTGTAGCTCTGTCGTATGTCCATACCCCTACCTCCCAAGCATGGATCAATTCATCAATCACCGGCTCCATGAACACACCCATATTACTCCCCGGGTGTCCAGGAATTATCAACGATAAGAATATGTTATGTCGTTCAAAGGAGATACCGGGGGGGAGATTGAGGGGGATAACGAACACGGGCCAACATGTGTATGGAGTAGCCATCATTCCATAAGGATTGAACCCATCTGTTGCCAATGCAACACGTACATTACGAGCCTCTCCAGCTTTTTCACGATATATGTCATCGAAGTGTTTCCATGCTTCACCATCGGCTGGATGCACCATCTTCTCCAGACTGTACCATTTTCCATTTTTGTGCCATGTCATCTGTTTCGTGGATTCCTCGTTCATGAATAGACGTTGGATCCTCGATAGGAACGGAAGGCGCTGTACGATCTTCACTGGGACTGTCGTCTGACTCTTCTGACCATCACCAGAGTCTGTCTCTAGGTACCTAAACGATTCACACTTTGGACAGTACTTTGCGTCCACATGTTCTTTCCAGAATAGGACGCACCCCTTCGGACAAGCATGTATCTGCTCATACGGCATCTTAAGTGCCCGAAGAAGCTTCTATGAATCGTACATGCTCTTTGGCAGAATGTGGCCCTCTGGAAGCAGGGTGCCAATCACAATCAACATCTTATCGAAGCCGTCTCAACTGATGTTTAACTCGGACTTCAACGCCATCAAGCGTCCAATGGAATCAAGTTTAGACAATGAGGACCGATCGTAAAGGGGCTTCTGAGCAGAGTTCATCATCTCGTAGAAGGCCTTTATGGCTGCCTCCATCTCCTCCTTCTCGCGTTCGTCAATGCCGAGTGCTTGGTGAACATCATCTAACAAGTCTGGTACACCGGCATCATCATCAAAAGCTTCGACGTGTGGTCTCACCACCTCCTCTCTCGTACGATGGGCTTCACCATGGTAGATCCACCTGGTGTAGCCCGGCACATATCCATTGTTCACAAGATGTTTACCCATGTCGACCCTGTTTATCCTTCTCCTATTTGCACATTTGGAGCAGGGACACGGCTGTAGCAGATGTGATGACGAAGCCTTGCCAAATGCCTTGTTAAAAAAAGCCTCGGTCTTGCGAAACCATTCATCTGTGTACTCCATGTGACTTTTCCAGCCCGTGTACATCCACTGACGGCCATCCATCCTCTAAAATGCCAGCAAGTAATGCAACCATCAACTACATCTACACGACTTTCATACTGTCTAATAGGTGAGGATAGGTCCTAATCCCACCCGCGGATACATAGATGAGGTTAGTTACCATGGTCTGCTCCTATCCCAGACATAATTTTGGTAGCACCTCCCCGCTGTTCTCCCGATACACGTCCTGGCAGGGAGAGTGTGTATCCAGAGAACAACGGGGAGGTAATGCCGAAACCCTGTCTCAGATCGGAGCGGACCATGGAAACTAAACTCATCTACGCATCCGTGGGCTGTCCAAATAACATGGACAATCTGAAAAAGATACGGCCGTAGATATGCAAAGATATGCATACCACCAACCGTATCTCTTTCGGACGGGAGACACCTATCTTGGTTACGCGATCTACGACCACGGTACGCAGAAGAGGGGTTGTACCTAGGGTGTTGGTGGAGTCAGGCTAGCGGGGCGGTGGCGAGTCGGTGCAGCGGCGAGGCGACGCGGTGCAGGCAGACCCGCAACGCCGAGGAAGACGATCGGTGTAGCCAAGGTGCTCCAGCTCCGCTCAGACAGTTCCTTCACCTGCATGAAAAACAAATAGATTTGGGTCAATTCTAAATTTTGGCAGCACCTCCCCTGCACGGGGAGGTTTCCAAAACCTGCAAAAAACAACGGCACGAAGGCCGACAATCACAACGGCTCGAAGGCCGACAATCACAACGGCTCAAAGGCCGACAATCACAACGGCTCAAAGGCCGACAATCACAATGGCACATCATTATACCTTGGCGGCAGAGGCGTCGACGAGACGGGAACACGGGGAAGATGACGCCAGGAACGGAACGGGAAGGCAACCTCCTTCCTCCTTCCTCTCCTTCCTCCTTCCTCTCCCCATTCTTCCTCCTTCTGCACCGGTCGTTCGGTGGGGCGTGGCTGGGCGAGGAGCGGTGGGGCAGCGGCCGACAGGGCCGGGTGCGGCGCTCTTCGCCGGTCGCGGCGGCGGGAAGCGGGGCCGGACGCGGCGCGGCGCAAATCGGCGGCGGGGAGGGTCGGGGCGGGGCTTGATGCCAGCGTCGGGGCAGCGCGCGCGTGCAGCGGCGGCGCGGGCGGGCGCGGGCGGCGGGGCAGCGCGCGCGGGCGCGGCGGCGGCGCGGGCGGCGGCGCGGGTGCGGTTGTTTGGATAGGGTTTGGCCGGGGTGGGCCGGCCGCGGCCCAATTTGATGTTAGGTCCTTTGCCGAGTGCCACCGGCCGACACTCGGCAAAGGTTTTTATTTTTTTTGTTTATTTTCTTTGCCGAGTGCCAGACCTGGCACTCGGCAAATAATTTTTTTTGCTCCCAGATTTTTTCTTTAGGGTTGCTACAGTGCTTTTAAAGTACATGTTAAAATTTGGTTGAATTTGGTGACTTTTTACTATATTTTTAGAATTATTTTTGTTTTGTTGATTTATTTCGCAAAAAGCAAGTTTGAACTGCAGGTGCATCGAATAATGAAATCTAATCATTCAAAAAATGATTGTCACGCTAGTTAGTGTGTTTTGAGGCCGTATCCAGGAATTTGCGGGATATTTTTCACATCTTGTTAACGAAACATGAGGACAAAGTTGCGGCCAAAGTGTTTTTAAATTGTATAAAATTCAAACGAATTCAGAAAATCACGAAACTTGTGGATGCATCGTTATATAGCATGTGGAGCCTATGGTAAAAATTTGAAAATTTTTCATGCAAGTTGTCATGTATGGTGCTTAGAAACCAGGACATCTCCACAACAGATCTCGCCATGTGTATGTAATGAGTTGCGAGTTGCTGGCCAGAATGGGAAATTGAGGGAGATGAAGATGAAAGCTATAGGCTAGCTTTTACGACTCGAGATGGCCGAGTATGCAAGTCGATCGGCGGCGCTCGGCGGCCAACGTGAGACGTGTACAGAGGCGGTGGGCGAAAGACGGCAAGGTTTGGTTTATATGTGACCCTGCCAGCCAGGAGAGGAGTACCGGCAATTGAGTAGTAGTTGTCTATTAATTTTGGCCCAAGTTGCTAGTTCGGTCTATAGTGCCTAAGCCCAGTAGTTTATTTGAGTTTTCTTCACCTTTGCAATTTCTCCCGTGTTCTTTTTAAATAATGGAAAGTATCCGGCTTCATCTCTTGAAGCCAAGTGAATCGGACTAATTTTGACGTAAGTTGAAAACACATAAAAACAAACCGACTCAAAAACCAATCCTAGCATTATCTCGCCATCTAAAAGAAGTAAAGAACTGCATGGCCGCGGTTTGTAGCTGTAGCGGGCCGTGACGCCTAAGAGGGAGTTGAATTTGGCAACTTAAAATTCTAACTCTAAACTATGACCTCTTTTTCTATCCCTATAAAAACCTATGCAAAAGGTAACCTATCTAAATGCGCAACTACGGTTTTGCTAGTGTATTGCTATCTCTACAGCAAAATGAGTAATGTAATCAATATAAATGCGGAAGCTAAAGAGCAAAGTAGAGATATGCAAACTCCCATCGATGACTCCGGTATTTTTACCAAGGTATCGAGAAGCGCGCAAGCTTCCCCCTAGTCCTCATTGGAGCCCCTCACAGGGAATTCCTCACAAGGGCCAAACTCCCGGTCGGGTAACTCCATGGATGGACTCGGGCCTTCACCACGCGCAAGTGGGTCTCCGACGTGTCTTCCGGCAAGCCTCTCCCAGATGCTCCCCGCCGTCTTCACTATCAAGCTTCCGGCCAAAATGCCACGGGCCTTGTTCCCTCCGGTACACGGTGGCGGCTACACCATAAACGCGGTTGGTGTGATCTCGCAAGACTACAAGCCCCTCCGATGTACAACAATGGTGCGCGCAAGCACCGAGTGGTAAGAGGTATGCAAACCTCACTAAACACTAGGCCTAAACCTAGAGCAAGCGCATAAGCGGTGGTCTAATAAACCTAAGCAATTCGCAAAGCACCAACGCTAATCACCTAATGAATCACTAAGCAATATGCAAGTGGAGATCACTAAAATGGTGTATCAACACCCTTGATACGTTTTCTCAGCTCCACACGCTTCATTTGGCCGGTTGGGGATGTATTTATAAGCCCCACTGAGAAAGTAGCCATTGGGGACGAAATCCCGCTTTTCTGCTACTGACCTGACGCTGAACACGTCCTGATCGGACGCGTCCGGTCATCCCGACCGTTGGAGCTACGATCAACTGATCAAACGCTGCCAGCGTACGGTCACATGCCACCGGACGTGTCCGGTTGTAATTTCGCCGCACTGGAACCTCTCTATACTCGACCGGACTCTGCTGTCCTACGTCCGGTCGATTTACTTGATCAGCGTCCAGTCGCTGCTGCTGACGAGCCTCTGAACGGAGCGTTCGGTCACTGTGCTACCAGCGTCCAGTGATCTCTATGAGCTCGTTCCTTTGTGATCTTACGTCCGGCTTGGTTCCTATCTTCATGCTTGGACTTTGCTTGATATCTTGGGTCTTCTCTTGTGCTCCTAGGGTCTTGCTTATGGTGTTGATCATTGGATCACCACGTCGCCTTCGTCCAAGTGACGTCTTGCACCCTATTGAACTACAAAACAGACACTTGCAAATTATTTTGTCCAATTTGGTTGTGTTGGTCATCAAACACTAAAATCCAAAGTAAATGGGTCTAGGGTCCATTTTCCTTACAATTCCCCCTTTTTGGTGATTGATGACAACACGACCAAAGCAAGCAAATAATAAAAATTTGCAACTTTGAAAAGTACCTACTTGCTAGGATGCAATGCAAGGGGCAAGGTTATATGATGCTAAAAATACTAATTGTAAGACTGAAGATACCACTTGAACACTTATTTTGCCCTTGCAAATGTCTCCATGTGGCATTATGGATTTAAGCCTAGCTTCCTATAAATTCTCCCAATTACATAGGCAATCCATAATCCACTATCCTCCCTTTCTCGGAGCATTACCACTTGTAGACCATTACCACTTGTCAATTATTATGATCTAGCTTTTGGTCCAACAAATTAATGCTTGCCTTTGGTCCTCTAAATTCTCCCCTTTTGGAATCAAACACCGAAAATAAAGACATTAGTAGCACAAGGGAGGGTTAAACTTTGTGATCCTTTGAAGTAGAGTGGAATATGTCACAAAATTTGATTCTCACATTATATATATTAAGCTCCCTAAATGTATGCATATATATGGTAGAAGGCAAAGCATATGCATAATTGGCAACTAACTGCACAAGAGAATTTAATTTATATAATACATGAAGAAAGCATATAAATATCAAAATGAAATCAACATGATGATACCGGTTTAGTAATACCATATGTGGAAACCAATTTGATTTCTACTAATTGCAATAGATGGTGGGTATTTGAAGTATGATGCTTAACTCTGTGGACTCCATTTTCCTTGCAATAAGACTACTACACACATGATAAGCTTGAAAAGGTGTTAGTCTCAAAGCATCCAACTTGTAGAGTAACCTCTCCCTAAATTTGTGCACACAAGTATTGAATACTTGTAGGAAACATGCATATTGATTTTAGAATCAAAAATACCACTTGAAAGATGACATCACATGAATGTGAGAGTCATTTTTGAAGGCGATATTCGAGAGAAATTATCTATAATTTGGACTTTGGCACATATTAGATGAACAATCGAAAGACAAGCTATGTGCCGTGCTCCTAAATAATTTTAAACCATGTAGGTTTGCTCTAAGGGTTAAGAATGAAACTGAACAAGCCTACCATAAGATATACCTAGTGTATGCATGACAAAATATATAAGCATGCAAATGCAAACATAGGCATGAAAAGTAACTAGATGCTTAAAGATACCAACTTTTAAGAAATACCGCTCGTAGGAAATACAATTTGATACTACTTGAAGGAAATTGAATCTAGTTACCTAACATGGGAAGGGGAATTTGGGTCCAGAGTATTCACTAACCCACTTGGCAATGATTTTGTCCATCATGATGCACCCCATGAAATGTATCCATACTTTGTCAAGTCTCCAAATTCCCCGAAGACCATTGGACTTCTCACTTCCCTTTCGGGATCCAAACCTTCTTGGTGCTCTCCATGTTGGAAATGATTTCCTTTGGCACCCAAAAGCGTTTGACCCCATTGTTGGCTTGCTTGTACACCTTAATGGCCACCACCTTATCATTTTTCTTCTTCTTTAGCAAGTATGGTGTGGAGGCCTTGAGGTATCCATCCCAACCACTCTAAATAGCATCGGCTCAACGGCGGTTAAGCCAAAGGTCTAAATTGAGCCAACCGGCTCTGATACCACTTGTAGCGAACCGTGACGCCTTAGAGGGGGGGTGAATTAGGCAACTTAAAATTTTAACTCTAAACTATGGCCTCTTTTTTCTAACCCTAGCAAAACCTATGCAAAAGGTAATCTATCTAAATGTGCAACTACGGTTTTGCTAGCGTATTGTTATATCTACCACAAAAGGAGTAATGTAATCAATGTAAATGTGGAAGCTAAAGAGCAAAGTAGAGATATGCAAACTCCCATCGATGACTCCGGTATTTTTACCAAGGTATCGAGAAGCGCGCAAGCTTCCCCCTAGTCCTCGTTGGAGCCCCTCGCAAGGAATCCCTCGCAAGGGCCAAGCTCCCAGTCGGGTAACTCCGTAGATAGCCTTAGGCCTTCCCCACGCGCAAGTGGGTCTCTGACGTGCCTTTCGGCAAGCCTCTCCTGGATGCTCCCCGCTGTCTTCACTATCAAGGTTCCGGCCAAAGCACCATGGGCCTTGTTCCCTCCGGTACATGGTGGCGGCCACACCACAAACGCGGTTGGTGTGATCTCGCAAGACTACAAGCCCATCCGATGTACAACAATGGTGCGCGCAAGCACTGAGTGGTAAGAGGTATGCAAACCTCACTAAACACTAGGCCTAAACCTAGGGCAAGCGCATAAGCGGTGGTCTAATCAACCTAAGCACTTCGCAAGGCACCTACCCCATTACCTAATTAATCACTAAGCACTATACGAGTGGAGATCACTAAAATGATGTATCAACACCCTTGATATGTTTTCTCAGCTCCACACACTTCATTTGGCTAGTTGGACGCGACCAGTCATAATTTTGTCACTCTAGAACCTCTCTGTACTCGACTAGACTCTGTTGTCATGTGTCCGGTTGATTTACTTGATCAGCGTCCGGTCGCTGCTGCTGCTGAGCCTCTGAACGGAGTGTCCGGTCACTGTGCTACCAGCGTCCGGTCCAGCTTCCTGTCATCTATGTGAGCTCGTTCCTTTGTGATCTTGCGTCTGGCTTGGTTTCTATTTTCATGCTTAGACTTTGCTTGATATCTTGGGTCTTCTCTTGTGCTCCTAGGGTCTTGCTTATGGTGTTGATCATCGGATCATCACGTCGCCTTCGTCCAAGTCACGTCTTGCACCCTAATGAACTACAAAACAAACACTTGTAAATTATTTAGTCCAATTTGGTTGTGTTGGTCATCAAACACCAAAATCCAAAGTAAATGGGCCTATGGTCCATTTTCCTTACAGTAGCGCCAGACAAACTTCGGAGAAGTGATCCTTGATTTCATCACACCTTTGCAACCATGATCAATGTCGTATTTATTGCATTCCTTTGAATAAAACCTACAAAAGAGATTAAGGTTGGTATTTCTCAAAAATCATGTCAATTTTTACTAGCCATATGGTCCAACAAATGGCTGCTCCATCTGTCGATTCTCGATAGCAATGTTTTATTTGATCTACCCCTTTGTTTGTGCCAATCATGAAAGATATCCATTACATTCAAAGTGGTTTTGAGACCCAAAACAAGATGTATCGCCCACCACAAGAACGTATCATACAAACACTCCAAGAAGGGGTGTTGAACAGTTTCATGCCTACTACAAAACATGCAAGATTTGTCGCCACTCAAATTTCTTTTTGATAAATTATCTTTAGTTAAAACTATCCTTCTCTTAATAAACAACTGAAAAATTTTAGTTTTGAAGCCCCGTATTGACATATGGTATTTATACATGGATATGAACTTACCATTACACTAAGGAGCCAAAATAATCTATCTCATCCAACTTGTAAGTTAATATTCACGACTCTTGCTACTAAGTTATTCCACTCAACCCCCTTAATTCCCACTCAATTTGTCATGCGTTATATGTTTTATTTATCTATTTTGTAAAATATACTCCATCCGTTCCAAATTATAAGACATTTTAACATTTAGATTTTACTATGTACTTAAATATAACCTATGTCTAGATGCATAGTAAAAGCAATTTATCTAAAAAGCCAAAATGTCTTTAATTTGAAATATACCCTTTGTGTAGTTATAATAAATTCATTTATTTCATGACTTTTCAAAAATGTTATCTGACTTTTTATATTTTAGTTGTTGCCCGTATACAAACTATTCTTCTACCTTACGTACTTATTGTTCACCTGTGTATATTACTATATTCAATGGCCTGTATAATCAATTTATGCCAAAATTTTCTTCCCTACCTTAACAAAAACTTCTTTTCAATCTCAGATATTTTTTCAGAATCGAGAAAATTTTCCCCTTAGAAAGTTTTTCTTGTGTTGCCGCCTCGACTAGCAGGACAACGGAGACGAAATTGCCGCCGCCGTCCACGTCCACCAGCGAGGACAGCCCAGGGAGGACACGGCGCAGCTCTCCTCCGTCCCAGGAGGGTGGCAAGGCCGGGACAGCCACTACTCATCTCGCGTGCTTGACGACGACTCCACCACGCCCATGGGGCCCGACGAAAGGAGCTCCGTGGCGCCGCCTTTGGCCAGCCACCAATGCTTTTCTAAATTGGTCTAAGACTCTCGCCGCTCGCGGAAGAACGGATGAGAGCACCCCCACCCCCACCCCCAGCTTTTCATTCTTTGCTTCTCCTAACCCCTCCAGTCCTCTTCTTCTGGTCTAGTGTAGTTCTAAAAAAATGGTACATTAATCAAATCAGTTATCTGTTAGTTTTCTTTAAGATCTTTATATTATGTGATAAAATAAAGGGGCATTAAAACATTCTGAATCTTGTCACTTGTCAGTTCAATGGTTTTCGTAAATTTACTTTTTATTTATCGTTATCTGCAAAAGTGATGACCTATTGATGCGCAGCATGACCTGTGTATGAAATTCAGTCAACTGGTATCAGATCTGGTCCTCTCTAGAGTTTCAGTTGACACTATTATGTTCATTTGTTGCAGGAGAGGCTATTGCAAGGATCATTCCTCACCGTCCTCGACTCGTCACTTTGCAGGACAGCAAGGTGAGGCATCCTACACCCCTCTTTCCATATCATGTTCGTATATCACGTAACCTAGCTAGGCGTCTCCCGTTCGAAAGAGATACGGCTGGAAATATGCAGATCTTTGCATATCTACAACCATATCTGTGTTGAATTGTCCACGTTTTTTGGATAGCCGGAGGATGTGTAGATGGAGTTAGTTTCCATGCTCTACTCGTATCCGAGACAGAGTTTCAGCAGCATCTCCCTGTTGTTCTCCGGATACACAATTTCCTTGCCAGGACGTGTATTTGGAGAACAGCGGGGAGGTGCTGCCGAAATTCTGTCTCGGATAGGAGTAGAGCATGGAAACTAACCCCATCTACACATCCTCGGGTGGGATTAGGACCTATCTTCACCTATTAGATAGTATAGGAACCTGTAGATGTAATTAATTTTTATATTACTTGGTGACATGTTAGAAGATGGATGACCGTGAGTGGATGTACACGGGCCGCTCTAGTCAGGGTTCGATGACCGATGAATGGATTGCGAAGACCGATGCTTTCTTGGAACTAGCATTTACAAGGGTTAAAGGAGCGCGTGGCACTTGGTGTCCCTACAACATTTGTGCAAACACGCGTCGACAAACAAAGGTGGTCATGGGTAAACATCTTTGCAAGACGGATTTACGGTGGACTATACTCGGTGGATCTACCATGGTGAATCCGATCGTGTGAGAGACGAGGTTTGTTCTTGTTTGTTCTTGCACCGTCTCCTCCCTGGGCTAATAAAGCCGCCAAGAAACTCATCAAGGACATGCAATACGAGGCGCGCATCCAGGTCGTGATCCAATACCACGCGGAATTTCTTATAGAGAGGATCCCTAAAAGGGCAACAAGAACCATGTGCCTAACCTCAGAACAATACAAGAAGGTAAATATAGAACATTAATACTTATTTTTTCTGAGATTAATTGCGCTTAATTTCATCTTCTTATGTCATATACTTGATGACATAGGTGCCTCCGTGTTGGTGCGCCCACGATATGTAGTGCTGGGCCCGGATGGTGGAAAGGTGATGCGACCCTACGTGGCAGGAGAATCACAATGCTTGCTGGGAGCGGCGTTTGCTAATGCCGGGTCCAACACACCATCAAGGCAACCTCAACCTCTCAAAATATGCGGCTAGATGGGTACGCGAATTCATTTCTTAATTCTAAGACTCAACTCTGCATAATTTCTAATCATATTGCTTTTTTTGCAGTCGGCGTCACATGGTGGCTAGCCCTGCACCCAGTTCGTGGCATATGCTTTGGCCCACAAGGGGAAGGCGACATCCGACGTCGCCTACAACCCAGAGGACCCGCCCTTGGCGTACAGCAACGAGTCCGTCCACAGCCGTCTCGAAGGATACACATCGATGGCAACGCAGGTCCGAGGCCCAGAGTACGATCCGAGCGCCCATGACCTTGATGGAGAAGTGGTCATGAGGGCGGGAGGAGGCAAGAAGCATGGCCGGTTCTAGATTGGCGACGGAACCATCGACACGGCCAGTACTTCCACTCTCTCCCAGATTCGAGCACGAAGCACGGGTTCCAGTCCGGCGATACGCCCACGGCCGGACTCTACATGGTTCCAGGTGAACGCACTCCAGGTGATTTCTGTTTTATTCATCGTTCATTGGTTTTTACATACTTTTGCATTGCATTGTAACATTGGGATGAAATATTGTAGGCTCAGCTAGAACAAGAAACGAGGCGCCGGGAGGAGCTAGAGGCGAAGATGGAGGCAGAGCGCCAGAGGACGGAGGCAGAGTGCCAGAGGATGGAGGCAGAGATGGTGGCAGAGCGGCATAGGATGGAGCTACAGATGTTTGAATATATGAGGGGTGTTTATGCTGCAATCGGTCAACCTCCACCACTGTTTCCAGCCCCTCCTCCTGCTCAAAATATTGTTTCAGGCACTGTGAGTCGCTTTACAACCTTATAATCTAGTTTATGTAGAATCAATCTTACTTTGCATCCTTTGAAAGAGAGTAAAGTTATTCAAAATGTCATCTAGATATTGTCAGTTAACAAATGTCTTTCCATGGTTTTCAGTATGCTATTCTATTGATTCACGTTAATTGTTTGTTGTCTTCCCTGAATTTGGAATCTCAGTTTATGTGTATGTATTAGCACACTAAATGTTCACTTTATTTCATATATTGGCGCCATCATTTTCCAGCACTGTATCTGTCATAATAGCAATATTTTAATTCTATCAATATTTTATTCCTTCGCTGGTTCAGTACATGAAAGATGAATCATATCTTCAGATCAGCATTGTGCCCTTGTTGCTTGATGCACTGTTAGGTGCTGCCCTTATGCTTGAGAGTGGTCCATGAGGTGCTGCCCTTATGCATGAGAGTGCCTTTGTGATTTACTATTAATACAAATGAGAAGATAAACTAGAAAATAATAGAAAACTGAGAAGATAATGCAATCTCTTCTCCTTTGTGCATATGTGTTGTTTAATCTTGTCTCTCACACATGCAATCTTTTCTCCTTTGTGCAGCATCAATCGGCGGCATCGAATCAGCCTCATGACCCAGCCCCGTCGCAGTGGAACTCGTGGCCTAAGTGAAGCCCTGTCACAGTGAACTCGTGGCCTAAGTACTTGTGATTTTATTTGTATTTGCATTTGTGGATTATCTGTGACTACTTGTGGTTGTGAATGAGCTGTGACTACTATTTGTGGATTCTGAAGTTTATTTGCATCTATGTGTTGTCGACATATCTATATGAATTGCCTGTGATGTCTATTGTGAACTATCTGTGATGGATGTGATGTTTATTTGAATGTGGTACGTGGCTGTGACCGAACCAAATAAATTGATTATTTGTGGCGTCTTTGCCGAGTGTTACACTCGGCAAAGAGCCTTTTTGCCGAGTGCCAGGTGTAAACCACTCGGCAAAGTAGACACGTGGCAAAATTCTGTGCACTCTGGGACTAAAATGGCATCTTTGCCGAGTGTCTACCCTATGACACTCGGCAAAGAAGCCAAATTATGTGGAGTTTGGAACGGTCTTTGCCGAGTGCCCATACTTTGACACACGGCAAAAGGAGTCACTATGCCGAGTGTCCCCTCTTTAACACACGATAAAAAGGTCAGCTTTGCCGAGTGCTCATAGTTTGACACACGGCAAATGGGGCAGATTTGCCGAGGGCCCAAAGTTTGACACACAGCAAATGACCAAGCTTTACCGAGTGCCTAATATTTGACACTCGGCAAACGGGCC
Organism: Miscanthus lutarioriparius; assembly: GCA_904845875.1. Lineage (NCBI taxonomy): Eukaryota > Viridiplantae > Streptophyta > Magnoliopsida > Poales > Poaceae > Miscanthus > Miscanthus lutarioriparius. Next base: position 24,358,109 of record CAJGYO010000010.1, read on the forward strand.
GTCACCGTTTCCGCTCCGTGACGTACTTTTTTTGCCGAGTGTCATTTTCAGCTCTCGGCAAAGTCTTTGCCGAGTGCCCGACAGAAAACACTCGGCAAAGACGTTGTTTGCCGGTACTGTAGCTACCGTGTGCTCTTTACCGAGTGTTACACTCGGCAAACCCTTTGCCTTTGCCGAGTGTTTTTTAGGCTTTGCCGAGTGTTCGTGGCACATAGCAAAACTACTGTTTCCGGTTGTGGATGGTGGCACCGTGACGAACTACGAGGTGACCTCTGTCCGGATCTCCTTGTAGACAGTGACATGGCACCAGACCCTGAAATAGTCGTCCTTCAGATAGCCTGATTCCTCCAGGGCCTTCCTCTCAATGAAGTTTTTGTACCCCCATGCGTATGAGGAGTTGTTGAAAGTGTGTATGATGCCGTCGCTTAAACAATACGACGGAACTGGTTCTCCAACATTTTCAAGTAAACTGAACATATAGCTTGCATCAACACGCCTTGCATTGATGTGATTGAGCTGCAGGTAGAATTCTATCCAACCAGCGCTCTCTTCGGTTTCACCATCAGGGTAGTACCTGATACTATAGTTGGCCAAACGGACCTCACGGCATGGTACTAGCACAGGCATGGCCAGGCATGGCACTACGCGGCACGGTAGACTAGCCGTGCCGTGCCTGTTAGTGCCGTCGTGCCGATGTGCCGGCCCAGGCACGGCACTATCAGGTCTTAGCCGTGTCGTGCCGTGTCACTGGGCACGGCGGCCCAGCAGTGCCCGTGCCCGGCACTGGCCCTATAAGTGATCAACACTTCAAACTGATCAGAATCATAAAGTCTGAATGTTCAGAATCACAAACTGATCAGAATCAAAGAGTCACAGAAACTGATCAGAATAAAAGAACTTATCAAAGAGTCTAAGTCACACAAAGTTACATGTTCAGAGAACTTATCAAAGACTCAAAGTCACATAATCACACAAACACAGCAGAGAACAAAATAACATTTTATTGGAAGCTTTAGTACAATGGCTATCTCATTAAAAATTTGTCTAGGTAAAACTCACCCTTGTGAGAAACCCTAAATAGGAAAAAAGAGTACAACCCAGCTCCAATAGTCCATAGTCCATAGTCCATAATATTATAGTCCCATTACATAAATGATAACTAATCAAGATAAAGTTCTTCAAATGCTTCTTCAAGCTCCTTGTCCTCCACCATGTGTTGCAGCCGAGCTTTAGCAGCCTCCCAATCTTTGATGCAGGTCAGCATCTCCACCATTTCAGGCTTTAGCTTCCTCCGCCGCTCCTCGATGATCCTGCCAGTAATACTAAAAGTGGATTCTGAAGATATGGTTGAAACAGGAACAGTTAAAATATCTTTAGCCATGATTGACAGCACTGGATATGTGAGTTTGTGCTGATGCCACCAGTCCAAGATGTTAAAATCATCATCTAAATGGTTCACAGTGTCACAGTCCAAGTAAGAAACAAGTTCAGAAACATTAGAACCTGAAGAACTTGCAGCCTGCATCAGGGCAGTTGCAGATGTATCTCTAGCCATGATCATCGTAGGGCTCGAGGACGATGGGAGATTGAACGTTATGGCCGAACAGCTCCACGGCGTCCTCGCGCAGGTCATCCTCGTCATCATCTTCGGCCAACCCGCACAACCGCCTCTCTTGGTTGGAACCGACCTCAAGCGTCTCATCGTCGGATCCAGCCATCGCCACTCGTCGGCGCCCCGGTCCCTCAATGGCTTCAGACAAAACAGAGCAAGGGTTAGTATAGATTGAGGGTTAGGGTTAGGGTTAGGGTTAGGGTTATGGACTTACCTTCAAAGCCGGAGCACCAGAGTCACCGGTGAGGTCCACGAGGCACGGATCTGACGAGCTCAGACGACGACCGACGGATCCAGCGAGGAAACCGACGGATCCAGAGAGGAAACTGATGGATCCGGCGAGGTCGACGATGGATCTAGCGAGGACGAAGTGAGATCAAGGGTTAGGTTTAGGGATTGCGCTAGTGCCGGCCAGCGGTGGCTCTAGAGGCCACCGGAGAGCGAGAAGAAGAGAGGAAGTCGGAGGCGAGAGACGAGAGCGAGTCGCCGATGCGGCGGCGCCGACTCGCCGAGAGAGGAGAGCAAATGAATTAGGGCACCGCCGCGATGGAGCGAGATGTGTTCGGTCCGCTGGGACGGGTTTTATACCCCCTATTCCAACGGCCGGATCCAATGGTCCGATGGGAGTGAAGCCGGAGATCCGACGGATCCGGCGAGGTCGATGACGGATCCGGTGAGGACGAAGAGAGATCAAGGGTTAGGGTTACAGATTGAGCAAGGATTAGGGTTACGGATTGTGCCAGTGTCGGCCAGCGATGGCTCCAGAGGCCACCGGAGAGCGAAAAGAAGAGAGGAAGTCGGAGGCGATAGAGGAGAGCGAGTCGCCAACGCGGCGACGCCGACTCACCGAGAGAGAAGAGCGAGGCGAGAGAGGAGCGGGCGAGACGGCGCTGCGGGAGAGAGCCGAGAGCGAGGCGTGAGAGACAGAGAGTGAGACTGAGAGCAAATGAATTGGGGCAACGGAGACTAAGAGCGAGGCAAGAGCGCTGCAGTTTTATACCCCCGATTCCAACGGCCTGATCTAACGGTCGGATGGGAGCGATGCCGGGGATCCAATGGCCACCTACGGCCGAGCCGTGCCGCTGCCGGGCCAGCCCATATAGCATGCCGTGCCCGGGCCGGCACTACGGGCCAGAATGGCGGCCTAGGCACGACACGAAGGCCGGGCCGTGCCAGGCACTGGCACAAAGGTCGTCGGGCCGGGTCGTTCCTGGGCCGTGCTGATTCGTGTTGTGCTTGGGCCGGCCCGTAGTGCCCGGGCCAAATGGCCAACTATACATGATACACCAGAGATGGCCTCCGATGTCGAGCGGCTCGGATTTGATGAATTTGCCATTGCCGAGTCCCTTGGTCCGGGAGTAGCCGTCGATCTTGAGGACTTGCGACCCCTTCAAGGCCATGGCGGTGATGGCTGAGGCGCTGTTTGCATCGCTGGTGCCAACCACGCCGCAGGACATGCACGCGCCCATATTGGAAGGACTATAATACTAATTTGCAGGCAGCGATTGCAATTTGCATGTGGAGGGTGTGAACCGAGATAATATGGTCATATGGCGATGGAGGCAGCCGGAAACCGGGGGGGTCTTAGGGTCCGACCATCGGACGCTAACACTGCGCCGATGGATTTTCCCGCGCGTCGGCAGGCATGAGCGCGCCCCAACGTAGGTGATTTTCCCGCGCGTCAGCCAGCAGCGCGGCCCAGCGCAGGTAGCGCGCGCGGTGGGGGAGGTGGGCCCTACGCGATGGGTTAGCCAAAATATATATTATCAGTTTCTTGCAATTAATAAAAAAAGTCATAACTGATAAACCGTACATCCAAATTAAATTTCGATTACACCATCAGGTTTCTTGCAATGAATCCTTCAAAACAAGATCTCACATATATATATTTAAATAAAATTTTATTAACGAACATTTATCTTATGAAGATACAATATTTTTTTTATTGAGGAGAGATAATGTTCTAGGTTCAGAGGACAATGTTCCATCTTCGTAAAAAAATATTCTCAATTTAGAAAAACAATATTCTAGCTTTAGGTTCATGAAATTGGTATTATAATATACATAAAAAATAAATAATAAATGCATAACATATATAAAAATAATAAAATCTAGACGCAAAGCATAAGGAAAAAAATAAAAACACGTAATGGAGAAAAAAAATTTAAAAGAATATCACATGCATACTTTTTAATCTTCGTAAAATATACTATAGAACATCACATGTATACTAAGTGAACATGACTAACTACAACATAGAACATCGCTAAATACATTAAAGAATATCACATATATTACGTGAACATCACAAAATGCATCATAGAACATCACAGGTATAATAAGTGAACATTACAAAAAATATCATAGAACATCACATGTATACTACGTGAACAGCATAAAAAAATCAAATGTATACTACGTGAACATGACAGAACACAACATAGAACATTAAATGCATACTAGTGAACGTCGCATATATATATATAAAATAAAGAAAATAATAAAATAAAATTATTAAAACAATTAATTACAGCAAAACAAAGAAAATACGCATAAAAATATGATTAACAAATGATAAATATATAAAACAAAAAAAATAAATGAATAACTTAAATAAGGATGGGAAAAAGAAAATTAGAAAGAAAGAAAAAATAAAATAAGAATGAAAAACATAGAAAATGTAAAATGAAAAGAAAAAGGAAGAATAAATAGAAGCAAGGAAAAACAATCAAAAGAAAAAAGAAAAATTAAAGGTAAAGATAAATAAGAAAAGAATAAGAAAAGGAAAGAAAATAAAATATGAATGAAAACATAGAAAACTAAAAAGAAAAGAAAAAGGAAGAATAAATAGAAGGAAAGACATAAAACAATAAAATAAAAAAACGAAAAAAAGAAAGGAAGAAAAAATAAATAAGAAAAGAATAAGAAAAAGAAAATGAAACATTACGTACCTGTCTGGCTGTCTCCCTCATGTGGCCTCCCGTGTTCCCGCGCCCGCACGTGGCCTCCCGTGTTCCCACGCGCGGCCTCCCGCCCAATTTTTCCGCGCTCGTTCGGCGCGCGTCTCCGGTCCGGCCGTTCGGACCGGATGGTTTTCGCGGAAACCGAGTCGTTGGCAAATCTGAAACCGAGGAGACGAAAATAAATCAGTACAGTTCTCGCGGATCTGTCTCCACCGTCCGATTGTTGTTGATACTCGATGAGGCAACGACTTTGCTACCCAAATGTCACCTGGACCTTTTTCCGAGACGGCAAGGGGGAATTATGTTAAAACTTGATATAGTTCATGTCTCTAAATTACATATAAACAATCTTACATAAAAAATACACAAAATTGTTGTATCAAGATTTTTCTAGTCTTCATCCCTGATGGTTTTTCTCGATGTAGCCAATGCTCTACATGAGCAGAACAAACACCGAAGGCAGAGTGCAGTTCTTTTACCGAATCCAACAATTATATCCCCAAAATATTGAACATATCATAGGATCCAATGTTTCGGAACTAGTCCAAAATGCATATAATTTGATAAAAAAACATGAACATTGCATCATTAGGTATAGCATATGTTGTAGATTAATTGAACACCTCCAACTATAGATGGCCACCAGGCAATTTGGCCCGTCCTAGGCATGGCACAGCTCGATGGCCGTTGTACATATGTCGGTCTAGCCCAGGCACAACATGGCCCGATGGGCATCCGACCCTTGCCGGCCTGGCCCGATGAGGGGGTCATGCCTAGGCCACTCCTTTGGTTCACCATGCCTACCAGGCGGCAGTATTAGTAGAGGCCTGCGAAGGCCCATCTCAATAGTCACCCGCACCTCAACTAAGCCATTTGTAGTGGTAGCTGCTTTAGTGGAACTTGAGCACTGACACTGTAGATGGGGCTGGTGAGTGATGAGCTGTCCCTACTAAAAAAATATAAAGTTATTATAAATCATTTCTGTAGTAGTACACGGTTGCCAACGTCGTTAGCGCCTAACCGCAGCTGCTGCCGATGCCAGACTTTTGTCGTGCCCGTGCATGACATGTATCAATGAAGAATAAGCGTACTGCGAGACTGCGAGGCTGGCGTAGTACGCAGAATGAAGGATTCTACAATTAGTGGCCGCGATGACAAGTGGAGGAACGACGACGTGAAGCTTCTATCGTGCACAATCTCACAGCTCATCACGAGATAAACGAACAGTCGGAGGCTGCATGCTCGCACGGCTAAGAGCAAATAAAATAGTTGGTTTATAGCCAAGCAAATGCTGTTATGGAGGAGTAAAGAGAAGAGAGAAAGGAGAGCTTAGCATTCATGCATGGAACAAGCTGGACACGGAAGCATATGCAGTTGTGGGACCATACATTAAGTGAATGTGAGGAGGATTAGAAAATAGAAGGTGAGACAATTAAAAGTAACAATAATTTTTTTTTCTATAGACAACTAAGAAACTACTGTTATATAGCTTGCCTCTTTCAACTTTGCTAATGGTCAAACACTCCGCTTTATTATTGAACTTGCTCTAATTGCTCGAGGAGACGAGCTGCATCAAGATAGCTGTACGATGGGCCACGGCCGCTTCAGAGGGAAACCAAATTTCCGACTGTATATATTAATTTCAGGGGCGATCTAGGGGATCTGAGGCCCCATCTGTGGAGATGGGCTGAGCAGAAGAGGAGAAGCATACCTAGACTGTTCGTGTCAACGTGCATGCAGGCATAGCATAGGATAGAGTTCAGCTAACCGGTGAGATAAATATAGGAGCGGACTGATAGAAACAAAAATCGTGAAAATCGATGAAAATCGGTTAAAATTTCAGTCAAAATTTTCATTTTTTTTTTGAAATTCTAGCTAAAATTTGAAAACTCTGAATAAAATGCTATCGAAATTACCAGTATCTGTATTTACCGGAGGTCACCGGTACGGTAGTAACGAAAATCGCTGGATTTCAGTGGAAACCAGCCAAAATTCTGAACGCCGGCATAGGAAGAGTATATTGTATTTTTACCACTTTGTTTCTTCGTACTCGTACCTATGGTGGACTTCATAAAATTGCCGTTAAATCATTGACATCTTTGATTATACTGCTCACATAATGCACTTCAATGCACCTACGTTACATTCCCGTGTGTGTGTCTCTCTTACCCACAAAATCACAATTATAATAAACCTATTACTCAAATTCTTCAATTTAGAGCATACTGGATATATGCCGGTGCATTGCTCAGGGTCACAAATTTTTGGTCAAGCCTACGACGACGGACGTCGCTTACGGCTTAGTCAAACATACTAAAAATTTACAAATATAATTACATAGAAAATGTAAAACTCATTTCATTTCATGATCAATGATCTTTATCAGCTAACCCTATTTGTATTTACTCCTCACGACGTCTGTTCCCATATTTTTTTTGGATTTTTATTCTTATTTCATTCGGATGTTTTTTGTTTTTCAGATTTGTGATCCAGATGTTCCCATTTTTTAATTTTTCGGGTTTGTATTCCTTTTTTGTCCGGATGTTTTTCTTTTTCGATTTGTGATCCAGAATGTACCAGGACCTGTTTGCATCACAGATAATTTTATTATATAATTATTTATTACTCCTTTAGAGTCAATAGATTGGAATTTTTGTTAAAAAAAATTTCTCGCCTCTTAAAATATTTGGATTTTGAGATGTGAATAAGAAACACAATTAGTACAATGATTATCGTAACTTTTTATACTTTTGCACATGTAGTTAATAGATTGAAATTTTTGTTCAAAAAACATTTTCCAAATAAAATATATAATGGATCATGTATCTCTCACAACTAAAAAGACTAAAGAGTGGACACCATTTTTGTACAACATTCCAATGTGGGTCCATCGTTCTGCCTGCTGCGTTCCCACATCCTCGCTCCGACGCACGTGGGCGTCCCTTGCGTTATTCAAAAGGAAAGAGCTATAAGGAAAACATTTGGAACGTTAACGTCTACCCGGCAGAACGATGTCTTGCCCCCTATCGATGTCCGCCCGGCGCAATAGATGGAAGATCGAAGTCCGCCGGCGCAATAGATGAAAGGAGAACGAGGGTGACGATTGCATGCATGACCAACAAGGAAATAACCAACATTGATGGGTGGCGATTGCATGCATGACCAACAAGGAAATAACCAACGTTGATGGAAGGAGATTACATCCGTGCATGCAGGACCAAGAAGGGCGTCATTTGTTGCCTGTAGGGCATCATTTGTTGCCGGCGTGCCCATTCGTCTTCTTGCACGGTCGATCGGAACTCAGAAGACACCACGGCAGAAGGAGTTCGGAGATCCAAACCTACGCAGGCTCGCCGTGCACGCCATCGCCCAACACAGGCTCGTCGCCGCCGCGCATGCGCCGTCACCCAACGTAGGCTCACCGCGACCGCCGCACCCACCGACGCCCAACACACGTCGCCGTCAGCAATGCATTCTTCTAGGTTTTTTTCCTCCCACTTACTGTTCATGATCCGACAACTTCAGCGTTGATCCTGCAATTTGAATCCTACATGGAATTCTGTGAACTATTCTTTGCCTCGTGATCCTGACATCCTGAACCTGACAAATACTTGCTTGCGGAGCATACAGCTTGAACTAAAATTTTGAGCTAATGTTGTGTTAACTGAAAGAAATAGATAAGTGCCTAGGCATGAACGTAGTAGTTCATATGATCACACATGGCATTGTGTCATCAGATTGAGGTTGTTGATTCAGGTGTTACATAGTATCATTTTGATCTGTTTAGTTGTGGCTGTGGTGCTCATGGGAGGCTCACTGATTTTTTTTTTTCAAAAATATAAAGCTTTCGATTGGTTGTATGCCCACCCTTTAGGCTTTCATGTTGTCAGTCAATTAACTATTGCATTGTTAAAGGATGGAATCCAGAGGTGAAGGATATGAATTTTGCTTTTACATTATGCAGCACCTCTTTGCATGGTAAAACTGTAGCAGTCTGACAATTGAAAAAACTGAAAGCAGATGGTACTTGTTCTTAAGCAAAACTGAAAACAGATGCTATTCCTATCTCTATTTTTTCTATAGTACAATTTTCTTACAAATCTGGATTAGTTCTCTGCGTAGACAAAAATACTGCTTAGGAGTCTGATATTGACATGCTAGAACCCTCCTTGTTTGCCTTTCTTGTTAGTCATATATTGACATGCTGTTGGACTCATAATACGATGCTTAGTTGTGATTCCTTTAGTTCCCTTACATTGTGTGCCTATTACTGATCATACAAATAGTGAAGTTAAGTAACTTTTGGTTTTTTATGTGGAAATTTGCTAAGATTTTTGGTAAGGAGAAGAAGAAACAACTAGCCACAACAGATAGCTTCGCCAGTAATAAGAATTGAACCTTAACTATTGACACAATTGGTCCATTAAGCATAAATCACTATTCTCCAGATCGACGAATAACTTTCTGGTATGTATACGCAGTCCAATTTTCAAATTGTTCTCATTGAATATGAATAGTGAGGTACTGATTATTAAATGATGTATTTGGCAAAAAAATAATGATCAGATAATTAATAAGAGTATACATTCCATTGTGTGATCAGTTCTCACAATTTGGGTTTTGAGATTTCACTCCTCCTGCACAAATGGTTACAATGAGATGATAAACATTCAAAACTTCTTATTATCGTTGTGACTTAAATCTATTGGTCATTACTGGATAAATATGATTATTAAGTGACCAAGATCATCTTAAGAAGAGGTCATCACTGCATACATATGCTTATTAAATCTGCATGTATTTTCATAACTTTTTTGAACTGAAGACTGAATTCAGTATGAATTCTTTAGAGGTGCCTAAGTCATCACATAGGTGGCTGAACGAAATATAACAATAGCTTCACATAGCTTTAGAGTTCAGAGGTGCCTAAGTCATCACATACTCTTAAGTAGTGATCAGGCTGTGACATTATTATTATTTTTGTCGCTAAAGATATTTTGAGAACAATCAGATCAGATTGAGAATTATATGCACTAAAAAATTAGATCTGAGGATGTGGACTAATATATGTAAATTAATATGTAGTAGAAACCAAATAACTCTTATATCTTCAGAGATACGATTCTTACCTAATAAAGCTTGGCAAGTATTTTGGCTGTTCAGAGTGGGAAAATAGTTAGCAGGCTAGAAAGAAAAATATTGGAAATAGCAAACATAAAAAAAGTAGTAACATAAAGAAGAAAAGGTGAAAGATTTATACATGGTGAGATAGGTCCGCATCCATGATAATGACAAATTCCCTAACGTATGCTTTAATCCATGTAAATATGCGGTACCTGGATATTTCCAGGGGAGAATAATTTCACAAAAAAATTCAAGTCAGGTGTATAAACTCACCAAGTCCTAGCTTCCTTGGCCTAGCTCGCAGTAACTGGCATCTATGTCAGGTTAAAGACAATGCATTAAGCCATGACACTGAATAAACAGATTGGCACCACATGTACAAAAGCTTAAGTGGACCAGGAGCATATTTTTTAAGATAATTACAACAAAATCTTCTATTATTGGTCCTGTCATTCAGAAATTTGGTATATTAGTCGCAGACTATAAGAAATAATGCCTTAGATAAGCTGAGAGTTGTTTAGCCAATTTAATTAATATGTGAATTAGTGAACTGCATAATTATCTACTTTTTGAAATCTTCCATTTGTGTTATCAAGCTGACACCTCTCACATGTAGTTCATCATGGGTCAGTTATTCCAGTTGCTCCACCATTTCTCCAGTTACCTAATATGAATTGTCATTGTCATCATTACATAGTATAATACACCTCTGATAAGCATCAAGGCTGTCGCGTGCCATCAAGGCGTTTGTTGCCAGCTGCACACTCCATTTGCAGGTCAATTCTGATTGTTCTCAAAATATCTTTAGGGACAAAAAAAAATATCTGAAGTTGTCATATATCATGAACTCAAAATAGTACTATCCTGGTTTACAAAAGCAGTAGGTCTCTACTCTGAAGTTGAAAGAGTAATGGCTAACTAATGCAGTGGCACAAGCAGTAACAGTTCATAGATTTTTTTCTATAAAAAAATCTGACTTTTCATGCAGCCTGCAACTACATGGGGAAGATGTCTGTTTAAAATCTAATCCAATAATATGATATCTATACTACTGATTGAAAGCAACCAAACATGATTTTCTACTGGTCTGAGGTGCTTAATACATCAATGTTTAGATTCAGGATCCTCTGTTACATTTTTCTGGGGCCACCTAAAAAGCAACTTAGTAGTGATCAGTATTGTTATCTTATCGTCTGATATGTGTGTTTTAAGTACAAAATATTAACTATCTCGTAGCAACGCACGAGTACGCTACATAGTACATAATAAGATGTAAAAAAAAGAATGTCAAATCCCGCAGCGCGGCTATGGAGTTGGGCTGTTGTTCGCATGTGTGGGGCCCACCGGTTTGTCTCTTTGGGTAACCGTGTTGTGGTAGTGCTTACCTGATTTAGGACGGGAACAGAGGGAGCCTGCAGTTTCCTCCTGTACAGCATCGGAGTTTTGACGACGTGGGGGGCGCGCGCGAAAACGTTTGTGCACGAAACATCATTGACATCTTTGATTATACTGCTGGCATAATGCACTTACGCTACATTCCCGTGTGTGTCTCTCTCTTACCCACAAAATCACAATTATGATAAACCTATTACTCAAATTCTTCAATTTAGAGCATATAATCATGCGGGATCAAATTTATTTAGGTGCCGTTTGGATCCTTGAAATTGAATTCATTCTAATAATTATAATTTAGACATAAATTAATTAAGCTAATATGATTCTATATGAAATATATTTGTATATTATTGTTAATCATATAAGGAAGATAATTATATGTTGCATTTCTACTATAGGGAAGCAAGTCGAAGATGCTATAAGTTGGAGAGTAGAAACATAACTAGGTGATCTATAGAATAATTTTCATTTCTCACTCTATAAATTTGAGATACACATATATGTGAACTTGGAAAAGTTGTGGAATGTCAAATTCCAAGCCAAATAACCTAATCCATTAAGTAGATATCAATTTCTCGAAACTGAAAGGATCTAAACAGCCCCTTACATGATATATTATTTAGTTTTCAGGAACTACAATTTTGATTATTTTATGTCGAGAACAATAATAGTGTGACTCTTACTTAGAATTAAAGTAATTGCATGAGCTAATAAAATAGAATGATAGTTCACCCGCACTTAGTTGGTGACATGCGTGGGGCTTTAGGTAGTCCCAATGCTGTATTAACTATAGATACTATAAAAATAAATAAAATGCTGAGCTGGCAAGCAAAATAATGAAGAAAGAGAAAAAACGATAGAAACCGTTTCTCAAGAAAAAAACCATTTTGGCACCGAATCCAAGACGCTAGGGAACGGTGGTTCTCGTGTGTGGAGAAACTGACGGTTTCTTCCCTCACCTTCAGTTCCACATCCCCTTCTGTGACAGTGCGCCGGAAGCCCACACGCCTGGCCGTGCTGCCAGCCGTGGGCGCCCGCTTGCCGCTCTGCCCTCTGCGCTGGCCATGAGCTCCCCGCTCCGCCCTCCGTGTGGACCACAAGCTCGCCACGTCAGACACAAGCTCGCTGCGCTGCCGACCGCGTTGGCCACGAGTTTGTTGTGCCGTGCAGCGCTGCCATCCACGCCACACTAATAGTTACATGTGCACTCACCGTGCTGCCCTCCACATCGTCCGCGTGCGCTCGCCGCCATCGTCCTCCACACCGGTACGCTGGCTTGCAGCTTGCTACGCCCGTCGTCCCTTTCCCGCCGCCCAGATAGAAGGCTGTAGGCAGGCAGGCGGACCTGAAGAAACGGGCCATCCACCACACCCAAATTCCCCGCAAGGCCTATCGATCACCACGCGGGCCCTGTTCTTTGCCAACTCGCAACCGTGCCGGTGGGAGACGTTGTAACTGGTTCAGCCCATAAGCCACAGCCCTCTTGGTCCAAGCAGACGTTGCCTTTCTTGGGGAGTACATGGTCCGACATTCTTCTCTTCTTGCTAGTGATGTAGCCCATAAGCCACAGCCCTCTGTGTCGTTTCATGTATTCAAATTTGAATATGAAATATGTTATACAGTCAAACATGGGAATAATTAACTTGAAACAAACACATCACTTTCTTTGTAAGGGAGGGGGTAGTGAATTATGAATGGGAAATTTTGTTAACAGACAAAAACAAATTTAGTGACGGGCACACACCAAACACTACCCCTCCATCCTCAACAACTTATGTTCTAGCTTTGTTTTAAGTTAAACTATCTTCAGTTAGATCAAGCCTATACAAAATGTTCCAATGTCTACTGTACTAAACAAGTATTATTCGATTTATTATGAAACATATATTTTCATACTATGTATAATTGGCATCAACAATATTAATACTACTATGTATAAACATAATAAGATTTGAAATAGTTTGACTTAGAACAAAAATACAACCACTACACCAGATTTGTAGATCACTGCCGGCATCATCACTGCCGGATTTGTGAGAACCGGCAGTGATGTACCTTCATTGCCGGTTATGAGCTTGAAAATGAAAAAATGATTGGGGCTGGGCTAAAACCGGCAGTGAAGAACCACATCACTGCCGGTTTGTGGCTTGAACCGGTAGTGTTTTGACGGCCACTTATCACTGCTAGTTTAAGCCAAGAGCCGACAGTGATTGGGCTCTATCACTGTCGGTTCTAGACAAGAACCGACGGTGATAAGCCTACAACACAAAAAGTTTGCAGCCGTCATCTCCTTCCTCCTCTCTTCCATCCCGACAATAGAGACGCGCGTTTGGACCCTTCCCTCCATTGTTGCGGCTGCTCTTCACCATGAAGCTAGTGCTTGGATTTTGAAGAATGGCTTGATCTTTTTTCTTTAAGGTTAGTAACAAACATCCACTCCTTTGATTTTGTTGCTTAATTAGCTTCGTTTTGATGGCTACATTGCTTGATTCTCATTCTAGATCTTTCTCCATTCTAGAGAACACTTTTCCAATTGGATATTTGTGCAAGGCTCAAATTGTGGTGAATCCATCATCCAAAAGGTTGGTGTCTCTGAACACATTTAAATTCCTAGCTAATTATTCCATGGTGGTCAAGATCATCATTGTTAGTATGTGATGCTATAATTAGTTCTTAGAAGTAGAGTATAATAGTTGTTCTTCAATATTGTGCAATAATTGTTTTTTACTATGATTTTTAATTTACAGGGCCCGGGCTACCAATTTCAATTTTCTAATAATTAGTGTACAATAATGTTTTCCAAAAATGGTACTTTCGAGCTACAATTGTTGTTCATGAAGCTCGATTTCTTATTAATTCTTTGTAATTACTGTCTCAGTATTTTTGTGTGTTGAGATGGATCGAGAGTGGATGCATCTGTCCCGAACGGACAAGCGGTACATGCATGGCGTCAGCCAGTTTATCACCGATGCCAAAGCCCATGTTGGGAATGCGAACCCTGTCTTCTGCCCATGCAAAGATTGCAAGAATCATAGGAACTTTTGTCAAATTGAGTCTATACGATCACACTTGATTACCAGGGGTTTCATACCAAACTATACGATATGGACTATGCATGGCGAGGTTGGTGTGAATGTTCTGCAGGAAAATGATGATGATGTGGACATGCCTGACGTAGCCATCCACGATGCTGACGAGGAACCCGGTGTCAACACAGAACCTATGGCCACAGTTAATAATGTGTTTAGGAACACACTAGCTGACGACACCGAGGATAACAATGGCATTTCTCAGCTGCTACGTAATGTAGAGATCGGATGTCTTAGTGAAAGACAGCTGAGAAAGCTAGAGAATGAGACAAGATGGCAAAACACCATTGTATAGGAATTGTCCAATGAGCAAACCGGAAGCCGACATCATGTTGTTAGAGTTCAAATCGACAAACGGATTGAGCGATAAAGACTTCAATCAGTTGTTAGGTATAATAAGGAAAATGCTCCCAGAAAAAAAAGCGTTGCCAGAAAAGACATACTTGGCCAAGCAAATGATCTGCCCCATCGGCCTCAAGGTTGAAAAAATCCACGCGTGTTCCAATAATTGCATATTGTACCGTGGAGAAAAATACAAAGACTTGGACATATGCCCCAAGTGTGAAGCTCCACGGTACAAGGAAGGGCCGTCAAATGAGGGTACCAAGACTAGAGGAGGTCCCGTAAAGGTCGTTTGGTATTTCCCTATAGCTCCCCGGGTGCATAGGCTGTTTGCATGTGCAAAGTCAGCCAAGCTGTTGCGCTGGCATGGCGAAGAGCGTAAGAAAAATACAATGATGAGGCACCCCGCCGATGGGCATGACTGGAGGACTGTCAATACTATGTTCTATAAGGACATCGGTGAAGAGGTAAGGCACCTTTGGTATCTTTGAGCACAGATGGGATGAATCCTTTTGACCAGGTTAGAAGCAATCATAACACCTGGCCAGAGACGCTCTTTATATACAACCTTCCACCTTGGGTCTGTATGAAGCGGTCGTACATCCAGATGCCACTACTGATCTAAGGGCCAAGACAACCTGGGAATGACATCGATGTGTTTCTAGAACCAGTGATCGATGAACTAGTGGAGATGTTTGAAAAGGGTGTGTCGGATGTTTGGGACGAATACAAAAAGGAACATGTCACGATCAAGGGAGTACTTATCGCTATAATCACCAACCTGCCAAGTCGAGGTTCGTTGTCCGGGGAGAAGACAAAAGGCTATACTGGATGTGTTGAGTGCTTGGATGACACCGATGCGGTAAATCTGCCAAATAACTCAAAGATAGTTTATATGGGACCCCGTAGGTTCCTACCTAAGGATCACCCTTACCACAGGAACAGAAAAGATTTCAATGGTACTATTGAGAAACACTTAGCTCCAAAATATCGAGACGAGCCTGCGATACTTCCAGAACTCAACAAACTAGAGGTTGTCCTTGGGAAGGGGGACAATGCAGTAGCAGCGCCTAATGGGAGCGTTTGGAAGAAAAAATTAGTTTTCTGGAAACTACCTTAGTGGCCATTTCTGAGTGTACTCCACTGTCTTGATCCCATGCACATCACTAAAAACATGTGCACTAACACCCTTAACACCTTGATGGACACCGGAGGGACACATGAGGTACTAGAAGAATGCTACTGAAGATAGAGCAACGCCGAAGATTAGAGATGCCACGAGGTTCATAGAGCCATCCGCTGTGGTGCGCTCTAGACTGTATGTCTAGAGAGACCTGGTGTGCTCTCGGCAATTTCCTGTCCCGGAGCAGCACTGGTTCATCGGTGCGGTGCCGAGCTGAATCCAATGTGCTCTGGACTGTACTGAGAAATAGGCCATGTATAGCAGAGGCATGGATTCATCGATGCCATCTTATCATCTCCAACCGGATAGCTCGTAGACCACCTCAGTGCTATTGTTTGACCCTAGTTGGTGCTAGAAGAATGCTACTGAAGTGGTTAAATTATAATATGTTGATACACATTGATGGTAACATTGACCAGTACGCAAATAGGTCTTCGTTATTATATATGAAATTTTAGTGTAAGGTCTTTGTTATCGTATATGTAACTTATTTCTATTTTTTTGTAATTTTTTGATGTATTTCATTACTATCTAAATAAATATATCGTTGTTGTTAAAACTTTCCCACTGTAGTATCTAAATAAATATATTTTTTACATATATGCACCTTCACTATCGGTTCTATTTAGAAACCAACAATGATAGTAACTTTCACTGTCGGTTCTATTTAAAAATCGGCAGTGATGCCCATGCCCCTCTATATAAAACAAACTACCGGCCACATACATCTATCCCACCCACCCACGAACTCTCTAAGTCTCATTTCTCACGTTTCACTCTCACTTCTCAAGACATCCACTCTCTCTCTCTACGTGATTTGGTCATGGCTCCTGCATTTTTCAATGGTATTGATATGTTGTCTTCTCCAATATTTTATCTATATTCATTTGATCTATATTTATATTCATGTTTCTTTGCATTCTACATTTATATATATTCTTATTCCTTACATTCGATCTATATTTAATTATGTTGCCACATTTTACTTGAAATAATTTTTTGTGCATATATTTTATGTTCATATTGTTTTCATTTTATCGATCAGGTGGTATGAACAACGGACCTCCCCCACCACAAGAACCAAGTTTCCACCCTGGTGATGAGCCATTCGCTCCTAATGTGGCCATTCCACGGTTCCCTGTTCCAGCTATTGTATGAAATATTTTCCAACATCTTTTGTTTTTTATGCTAACAAATAAGTGTAATTAGTTTAATATCATTGTTGCATGCATATATGTCGCAGACTATATCCCTAATAGATTGGTTGTGAACAGGACTTAGCTGGTTCTTTATCTCGGACAGCATCGAGAACATGGCATCTAATGCAAGTGGTCGGCTATGGACGTGTGAACTCAGTTTTTCCAGCCCTGTGAGGGGTTCAAATCATCGGAACCATATCCATGGGACGGGAATATAGAGCCCAGACGTGATAAGCGCCCAATTAAGTGTTGTGCGCACTTGTTTAGAGGCACTTCGACATATTTGCTATGATGTGCCTGATTTCTCGCACTTCAAGACACTTGCTTTGAATGCTGGTGATATCCCCGTCCCGCAAGCAAGCGAATGGTTTGCGAGCTACAACCATGCGGATGTGGTAAAATGGTCACTTATACCTGAGTCGTGGTTATTTATTGTTTATTATTGTAATAACATTCTCTAATTTTTTTCTTTTTCTCCACATGCAGATTGCGCTCCAGGACCTTACCTATGCTGCATGTGGCTTGTGGGCCGTTCTAGACCAAGCTACGGAGTACCTTAGGTATGATTGGGACTTCTGCAATGGAAACCTCGGCCAGCTCATTATAGAAGGACGCTAGTACTGCATAAGGATTACTAATAGGGGAAATGGTCATTCAGTAGGTTACATCTATGGCCGACCATTCTTTCGGTATTGTGAGGCACGAGAGAGTGCACTCATACGGGCATTGAACTTCATCGATACAAGCGGATACATAATCCGTGACATCAATTACCATATATGGCTATAGAGGCATGTTAGTGTGAGTGGCCCGATCGATCCCAGCAGTGATTCCGATAGTAATTAATATTTATTTAGCTAGGTTTTTAAGGTCGTAGTTTAATTGGGTTCTAATTTTAATATTTACGGTTTTGCGTGTTTAATTATTGTCATGCATGTAATTCGTGTAACATTTGTTGGGCAACTAGAAATATACATTCCGGTGTTGTATTGGTCTCAAAATTATTCTCAGGCTTGCACGTGCCACGTGTGAAGGAAACACCAAGTTTGGGATTTTCCGAAAATGATTTGCTACTTTCTAAGGTTTAATTGAATTTCCGCGCGACGACACCGATTAATTATAGGTTGAACTGACTCTACCCACGAAAAGATCCGGAATGGTGCCAAACTTTTACACATGCTCTAATGTACCCTAGGGATAAGAATTTTGTGGAGGTGGATGAAAAAATCTATTAAGTCCAAGATGAAATTCACTCTCTTTTGTCTCATTCAGCACACAGAAAAATATAATAAATAAAAAACTGATCAGAAAAATCTAAGATCCTATGTGGGGTCTTAATTTGGGTGTACAAGCTTGCCAAAAACATTGCAAGCCATTTCGACATAAGAATACACATGCTTCTATTTGTTCAGTATATAAAAGAAATTTTTTAATATATATAAACATCACTGTCATTTTCAAAAAACTAGCATTGATGAGAATAAACTGACAGTGATACTGGTTATCACTGTCGGTTTATTTTTGAAAACCAGCAGTGATATATAAAAAATTAAAAAAAATTATGCCAGCCCTCGGATTTGACCGCGGGTCTCGAGCTGTAGAGTTCAGAGACTTAACCGCTGCGCTAGTATAGGATGTGTGCCAAGGGTTATTTACTTTTTCCTTTTGACCTTTAGGCCGCTTAAAAAATTATAAAATAGAACAAAAAAATTTGGGCCACCTGGGACTCGAACACGGGTCTCGAGGGCTAAGTTGAGGGGTCTTAATCGTTGTGCCAGTAGAAGGAGTTTGAAAGAAAATGAAAACTTATCCTACTTAACACCTAAGTTAACACCTAACTGCTACACAACATCTCTGTCGGTTTAGGGAATGACCCAGCAGGGATGTACCCCATCACTATCGATTTCGAAGCAAAACCGACAGTGATGAGCTATTTCTCGAAATAAATTAATAATTTATAAAATAGACCAAAAAATTTGGGCCGCTGGGACTCGAACACGGGTCTCGGGGGCTAAGTTGAGGGGTCTTAACCGTTGCGCCAGTAGGAGGAGTTTGAAAGAAAATGAAAACTTACCCTACTTAACACCTAACTGCTACAGCACATCACTGCTGGTTTGGGGAGTGAACCGGCAGTGATGTGCCCCATCACTGTCGGTTTACAAGCAGAACTGGCAGTGATGAGCTACTGCTATAAAAGTGGCACAGGTTGAAATTATCCCAATTCATTTCATCCCTGCGCTAACCCCTCCCCCCACGCCGCCGGAGCACCGCCCCACGCCAGAGCATCGCCCCACGCCGGAGCACCGCCCCAAGTCGGAGCAGCGCGCCGTCCGTGCCAAGCCGGAGCACCGCGCCATCCGGAGCACCGCGCTGTCCATTCCACCGCCGAGGCTTTTAGGAGCGCATGGACAGCTGCTTTCCCACCCCCACGGTGAGTGTGTGGCTCACTGCCCGCTACATGTTTGATGAAATGTCCCACAACTGCTTACTTGAATCAGTTTGATCATGCAGTGTGTGCTGTCATACAGTTTGATCATGCAGCTATGAATGCTAGAACCTAGGTTTGCCACACAGTGTGTGTTGTCTGTTTCTTTGTGTTTCTGGACGCATTGCTAATAAGTAGTACATTGTTACTTAGTAGCACGTTGCTTAGCTCTATTCATCAGTATATTGATAAGAACAAAAGCATAATTTTATTTTTTGTTACCAGGATAAACATAGCAGGGACTCGTAATACTTGACAGAAATTGCTCTCTGAAAGTTAATGGTAGTTTGTTTTCGGAGTACTTGTATTTTCTCTGTGAAACAAACTTATGTTTTCTCTATGAAACCATCTTGTGCATCATTGGAGCTGGTCGGATACATATGTGAAACCAATGGCTAGCCTCACCTCGTAGCTTGCAATTGCAACTGCGCTCCCATCAAGCGGATACTCAATATTTTTGGAACTGTGCCACCGATGCTCAATGTTTTTGGATGTGAGGATGGAGTATATATACTTTAGACCTAAAGAACTAATATATGTCCAAACTTGTCATGGAATTCTCCATGCTATCAGCATAAAGATGCATAATTATTAACTTATGCAAGATTACAAGTAATACATAGTTATGTAGCCTTGTGCATTAAACTGGGAATATTTTCCAACAATCCTATCTTATTATGAGTTTTTGCATGTCACTTTCCTGGGATAGTATGAGATGCATATTTGCCCCTACCAACCATGTAAGTTTCAGATCAAAGTATCACTAATTTGGAAAGATGCTCACCTGCACTGATACTTGTGAAAGAACCTCGCGTCGATGGTTGGGGGATTTATAGTGAGACTGAAGACTCTGAGACATCTCTAGGAGTATATCCAAAAGTCTTAAACTGACTCTCTAAATCATCATTTGGTTTTTAATGAATAAAAAATATTCTTTATATCTTTCCTACATCTAACAACTATTACTAAGGCATGTGAATAGCTGTTTTCCAATGTAATGGTTGTGTGTTATTCGTAAATATATTAAATTGTATAAGAATACATCATGTTTGAATGACAACCTAATTTACTTAAATGTATAGGCAACCATGGCATGGTATGTAGTGCATGTTGGTCACATGCCTGAGATTTATCAAACCTAGAAAGATTGCTATGCTCAAGTCAATCGCTACCCTAGTAATTTGCACAAAAATACAACACAGAAGCTGAAGTTTTGAGGGCCTACTATAGTCATCCGGCCTACCTTACAAACCATGGGCAACTGGCCTACTATGGTCCAATGAATGCAAACCATGGCCATCCACTGACACTGGAGATCGAAGAGAAGCCACCCGCCGGAGATGTGAAGATTAGGAGAAATGCTCCTTGATCTTGGAAAGATGTCATGCTTTTATTTATGGCTATGGTCATCGCTTTTCTTATTTGAAAGTTGATGTAGACTTAGTTTCATAGAATAGTAGGTGGACTTTGTTGTATGTGGTCAATCAAACAATGAATTTATTCTAGGTGAACATATGCTATTATTTGACTTTGTTTTATGTGGACTTATTATTAGACTTTGCATTAAACATTATATATATATATATATATGAACATATGCTATTAGTAGTTGTGTGTGGCCAAAACTAACCATGATCGTGTCACAGCCATGACTCATCATCGCCTGTTACCCCGTCGCTGAAGAACATATCGGCAATAAGAAGCGGCTGATATCGCTGGGATGGGAGAGCCGCATGATCCGACAAACGGTGACGGTATCAATCAGGTCGGTGAGAACGAGCAGCCATGGACCCCGTCCGGCCTGGTCGATCTGTGTCAAAATGACCAAGATGGCCAGGTTACTTTGGTATCATGTGACTATGTAGCCACACACGCTAATCAATTTAGAGGGTCATAGCTTGGTGTCTCTAGCAGGAGCCTCCGTTGGCCGACGAGTCAGAGGGTTTGGGTAGTAGGAAGGCCAGATCCAAGCGAGGCGTGTCAAAGATTCCTGATGGTAGGAATGCACACTAGCACATTACTGAGTTCGATGAATTCAGGGATCCACTCTCACCGCCTATAGCTTTGACCAAATACAAGACTATCCTCGGGTTACTTGTTAGGGACTTCATCCCAATTAGGTACAGGAAGTGGATTGGGGAAGATGATGACCCGTGGAGGGTTCCCGAAAGTGAGAAGGATTACATATGGGATGTCAAGATCCTAGAGTATTTCACTTTCCAAACCGAGTATGACAGGGAGTTAGTCAAGGAAAAAGCAAAAGAAATCATGGGGACATGCTTCAAGAATTTCAAGGGGACATTGTACAAGAATTTTGTCCTCTAAAATAAAGTGCCAGATTTTGATGGTGGACAGTTTAGCAAGCAGAAGGACTTCTGGCAGGATTTCAAGGAATATAGGTTATCCGAGGAGTACTTAGCATTGAGCAGGAAGAATAAGGAGAACTCACAGAAAGCGACGAATCCTCATCATCTCGGCTCTCATGGCTATGCCAAAAAGATGCCAGAATTTGAAGCAAAACTTCAAAAGATGGATCGCCTTGCCGAGGAAGGCGTTCAGGTTGAGACAGCCCATTGGGAGCCCAGATCGGTATTATACTGTATGGGGAGGAATGTACATCACGCCGAGGATGGGAGCTTTAGCTCCACAAATGACCCATGAGCGAACTCATCCAGAGGATCTCCCACATAACTGAGGAGGTGAGGCAAGGGACTAGCACTTCTAATACAGGGAAAGACGTGCTCACCCAAGCACTCGAAACCAAGGAGCACCCTAGTCGCACTAGAGGAACTGGTGTTGTTCCTTGGAAACTAGCATTCCCCCAAGAATCTAACACTTACCGGAGCCGCTCGAGGGGTAGAGCGGAATAGGAGGCAGAGTATTTGAGGCGACTAAAAGAGATGGAAGACAGAATGGAAGCACGGATTGAGGTGACTGTTAAAGCGCGAGTAGATCAAATTTTGTTGTCCAAGGGGTCAGGAGTACCACAAAACACTACTCCTACTGCCTTTAACCCACAATTTAGGGGTCGCAGCTGCTGCGGATCGACCCCACTTGATGAAGAAGAGGCGAATGTGCCTCATCCGTTGGATGGCAGCACTGAAACTGTTAATGTCAAGTTGTACATCCGTCAGGAGTGGACAAAGGAAAAGGTGGCACTTGGCTAGGCCTGGCCTGTGAGAGATGGGACAATTAATGGCCGCCCAATTCCACAGGGGTATGCTCGCGTCGCCATTGATAGAATACTTGATACGAAGTTTAACAAGATACCCATTGAGTACCCCATAGCAGAAGACAGGCCAAAACTTGGTCAAAACAAGGGCTCTCAAGTGGCCTGGCGCAAGCGCTTCATTAAGCTTGACCATCAATTGTCCTCTGATGATGAGGACAACTGTGAGTCTTCACCCACCCGCGATGATTGCTCACCATCTCCCAATAGAGATCACTCCCCTCCTCATCCGGAGGCATCACCCCTGAGAAGGCAGAGGTCTCCTTCTATTTCTCCTCGTCCGACTCCATCTTCATCAGCCCCGAGAAAAGAGACTCCTCCTCCTCCTCCATCTTCATCAGTGTTGGGAAAACAGAATTCTCATCATCATCCTCCTCCTCCTTCTCCACCTCAGCCCAAAACAAGATCAAGGACATCCTCGCAGTTGCAGAAAAGGTCCTTGGATTCGGTCGCTAATGCTCCCAAAGTGGACCAACAGAAAAGAAAAAAACCGTTCAGTGGCAGCATTACCACCTTGATGAAAGAAAAATTTACAGCACACATCTTGAAGGAAGATTATGTTAGTTTCTTCAATCTCTGTGCCTCACTGCCTTCGTTTTTGTTGAAGTCCGAATTCGAAAGGCAAACATAGAATAAATACGCTACAACAAGAGACGAAGAAATACACAATAAAGATTTGAGGAACATACAGAAGTACGTCGAAGACAACCCAGGATTAACCATGGAAGAGGCCGCGACCATCTATTATGATGTACAAGGGACGACAACACCGACAATGAAGTATGAAAGCGGCAATCTTTTGGTTCCCGATCATCAGTATAAAAATCTGACAACATATATGCGTCAGTTACATGAATATTACATGGCTCAAGCAACAGAGATGGACGACTTTGGTTTTGAGGTTATTATCCGTTCGCCACATGTTTTCCATTATCCTGAAGAAGAGAAGTTCGATGTCGAGTGGGAGTGCTTGTTCTAGCTATACTAGAAACGCTCTCTCGATGTTCAAATGTTGACGCTGTGGACTATGTAAGTACCCTACAGGCACGATATTACAATTAACTACTCTCTCGAGACACAAATTGTTAACTTTTGAGCACTTCCCATGATTTTTATGTAGGTGTATAGCAAAATTTTGCATTCTAAAAAGCAAATGGGATTACATAGGCTTCTTGGACCCCTTGCGAGTCAATGAGAGGACATGTCTAGGCCTCCATGGATATGACGTGGAAGACCTAAAACAGAGATTGATTGCTGTTTTCGACGAATTCACGATGAAGAACAAAACCCACATACTTCTAGCCTACAACTGCGAGTATGTGTTCTCAACTTTTAATTTTATTCTTCTTTTTTCATTAAGATTATTCAATAATTAGGATTCTGTGATTGCAGCAACCATTTCGTCTTCATTTGTGTTAATCTTGCCAAAAATCTGATCGAGGTGTGGGACTCGAAGAAAAAACCATTTCATCATCTAGATGCACTGGTGGTAGTGCTGAATTAGTAAACGATCCTAATAACATATTATTTTCTAATCACACATATCGCTTTCTAATGTTTCTCCTTTTAATGTTGCTCAGTGTCCGAAGAAGACATATCGGTGGGAAGCCGGTCCCATTCAAGGTTGTCGAAATGGAGGGAAAGTACCTATCACAGCCGGCGGGAAACAATGAATGTGGGTTTTATGTAATGTAGGCAATGCTTCGCTACATCGGCGGGAAATCGGCAGAAGCCGATAAGTTGGTGTGTATAATCCCCATTTCATTTATGTC
Source organism: Miscanthus lutarioriparius (assembly GCA_904845875.1). Taxonomy (NCBI): domain Eukaryota; kingdom Viridiplantae; phylum Streptophyta; class Magnoliopsida; order Poales; family Poaceae; genus Miscanthus; species Miscanthus lutarioriparius. Next base: position 24,382,502 of record CAJGYO010000010.1, read on the forward strand.
TGTTAATAATTCAATAAAATGATTTACTGTTCCTCTTTGGATATCGTCTTTTTTGAACGGCAACGCAAGAAATATAACCACGAAAGGCTGTTAGACATGGAGATCATCGCACTGCAATCAGAGCTGGCAAAATTCATCTTAGCCGAGGTATTGGAAAAAGATGGAGTATTTTCTATTGCACAATCTGTGAAGTACAAGGACCAGTATAGCCCAGAGCGGCTCGCTAGATTATTATAAGAAGTCCGAGAAGCATGTGTGAAGTCCAAGAACATTTCTTTTTTATTTTGAGGGATCGAGATGTGGATAAGAACATTTAAATTGTAATCGTAATATTTGTAATGTTTAATATTGATGTAGCTGTCGTCTGCGTAGCGTATATAAAGCGAAACTCGATTCCATGAAAAAATATAAATTAAAATCAATTATAAAACAATAAATTGGGAACGTGACATCACTGCCGGTTATCAGAGAAATGGCAGTGTTGTCGTAAACATCACTGTCGGTTAGCAACAAAACCGGCAGTGATGGCACTGCCGGCTCGAGCCACAAACCGGCAGCGTTTGCTTAGCCATCACTGTCGGTTTTTGTCACAAACCGGCAGTTATTCTTACTAGAACACTGCCGGTTGAAACACAAGCTGATAGTGTTGTTGGAACTGAGCTCTACCGGGTGGTCTTATGAACCGACATTGTTGGTGGAAATGAACATTGCCGATTGTGTAAAGAATCGACAGTGATGAACAATGCCGGTTTGTAGGAACCGACAGTGATAGCTTACCCTTATCACTGCCGGTATGGTTGTGCCGGTTCAAAATCCGACAGTGATGGAGTATTTTGAACCGACAGTGACAGAGTATTGTGACGTAGTGAACGTTAGATTTCTTGAGATGTAGCCTCTATTCTTTTTTAAATGACGTTCGGACCAATCTAGTTGGCCATTTCAAATACAAAGGAGTTGTCTGAAATGATATCAATTCAAGAAAAGAGGTAGTATAACATAGGAAAAAACCAAAGGACAGATGGGCCCAATGTAACCTGTCCTTTTTCTTTATGTTTTTTTATAGGCGTCCTGTCCTTGGTTCTTCATGCGATCAATCAACACTAATAGACTACGAGTACAAATACTATAACTTATACACTAGGAGTCTAGCTAAAAAAAACACTAATAGATTACGTACGTGCTCCACAAGCACCGAGGCATCCAGTTCTTTCTGGGGACCTTCTTTGTTTTCTTGAAAAAGATCCCCAAATGAAATAAAAGAAAAAAGATAAAACAGTCGCACCCACCACAAAGGAAAAGGAAAAGGAAAGGAGGAGCCGAGGACCGACCAACCATCAGATCGAGGGCGTATGGCTGTACTTCTTTAATATGATACGATGTGCTGTCAAGTGCTGCAACATCTAAATGGTTGGAAGATCACTGTCTGTATTCTAGAAATTCAGTATATATATACAGCACTGGTTTGCCACGCTAGCTACAACTCCGTCCTATATAGCATGGCAGCATTTTCATGCAGCACAGCCCGTGTACGGTGATGTGGTAAGGGGTTTAGATTTGAAAATAAGACGAGCAAAAGGCTGCATTGCGCACTCAGGGTGGAGTCTTTGACATGACAGGGACGCTCTTATTTCCGGCTAAGTATATTTTAAGTATTTTTAAATGACACACCTATATGGTGAATGTACGGTGTCGCTAGCTCTAAGATCCTGAAAGTGTTTAGGGGTGTATGTACGCTCATATAGAGCATATGTATGTGTATTTGAGCACTTATGATTGCATTATGTTTTGCGAAAACAAATATGTTGAACATTTTATCGTAAAATGTACATTTTTGTTATATGATGTTTAGAAAATTTATAGCAAAAGTGCACTTCTACAGAGTTATAACATCACTTGTAGTCAAACTTTGGAATAATTGACTTATGACACCCTAAAACATGACTCGTTTGTACCGGGGGAGGGATCCGAGTAGTGAATTATGAACAGGGAATTTATTAGGAGATGAACACAATTTTATTAATATAGGCATGGACCAAGTATAACCAGCAAAGAACACCTGCGCTGGAAATTAAGGACAGAGGGGCCAAAGGCATCCTGTCTGTTTTCTTTGTAAACTTTTCTTTTATAACTAACGCATCCTGTCCTTTGGCTTCTTCCTCTATCCTATACTTTTTGAGGACTAACACTCTGTGATCCACAATCATCGATGCATCCTATACCTTAAGGACAGAGGGGACCAAGAACACCTTAATAATGCATGCACCTTTGTACCAATTGATCGGAGGCGCACGGACGCACGCTCCCACTTTAGTTTCTTAAACAAGATCCTCAAATGAAAGAAACCGGTAAACAAAGACCACAGGCAAAAAAGAGATAAAACAGTCACACCACCGCAAAGGGAAGAAGAAGGAAACGACAAACCATCAGATCATGTATGCATGATTACCCATACACTGTACCACTGGCAAAAAAAATGATAGCTGCGATTGGATATGATGAATGGGGAATTTATTGAGAGATGAGCACAAATTTATTTAGAGGCACAAACAATATGTAACAAGAAAATAAAGAAGACATCCGCTGGAAAGGATCGGGGGCCCAAGGTATCATGTCTTTTTCATAACTTTTTTATATAATCAAAGCATCCTGTCCTTGGCTTCTTCATTTCCCTATATCAGGAGGCACCATGCTACTTTTTTACATATGTGCGCATCGCTACCCCGCTACTTCACACGATCAATGAACAATAGGCACCTAGTTCTTTAATTTATTGGGAGCTTTTCTTTTGTAATGCATGTGTATACAGTTGTACTAACTGGAGGCAAAGAGCTGCGCACTCCCACTTTGATTTCTATATAAGAAATTGAGATCCTCAAAGGAAAAAAATACAATAAACAAGGACCGTAGACAAAAGGATAAAAGTCACATCACAAAGAAAAAGGAAAGAAGAGGGAAAGAAAGAACCAACCATCACATCATAGTGTATGCACAGTGCTTGTGGTGCATTCCTATAGCAGCATAATGCTATCTTTTTTCATACATTGTGGGTGTCATGTTTGCACATATAGGCACTGTACACCGACACATTGATAGTTATCCTACTCCCTCCATCCCACAAAAAGAAACAATTCTAACATTCAAAATTTGTGTACAAAAAATGCAATCCTAGCTAGGGTAAGACTATCCTTAGGGCATCCCCAATGGTTTGTGGGACTGAGGGAGTAGTTACAAAAGATGCGGTACTGATCAGCAGACCTATAATCAGGGATAAATATGAGACAAGTAGTTACTTAATTGGTCATTAATCCCATATTTAGTTCATTTTTTCTCTTTTTCTTGCTTGAAAACCCAGATTAGCTAGTAGTTCTGTTTGATGTATTTTGGGTGACAACCCTGTGACTAAAAAAAATGAACTTGTATCCCTACTCAAATGCATTTAATTATCCGTTAATTATATTGTAGTTTTTGATATTGAATTTATTGAATTGATGTATGTGTTTTTCCTAACACTAAATTCACTAAAAATTGAAATTTTAAAATTTTACAACCAATAAAAATTCATTTTTTCACGAATAAACTAAAATTCATTTTTACTCGCATGCAAAATTGTTTTAATTTTTTTTCAAAGTTCACATTAAAATTCACCATGTGCACTCTTGGAATCTGTGTTATCTTGAATTCATTTTTAGCACCAAAATATTCCCTTGAGAATTCCAAAATCCTTTGATCCAAAAATTCCTCCATGAAATCCCAAATCCAAGCTTATAATTCAGATTTGAGTCCCACAAAAGAAACACCTTTGTCTCTCCTCAAAACTATCTGAAAAGGATTAGGCAAGCGTGAGGGGGGTGGGTGAATAGGCATGTTTAAAACAAAACTCAGTGCAATGGTCAACCACAGGTGCGGCACTGCCGCACTTTTACGTGGCACTACCAAGACATGGCAGTGCTAGGTAAAACTGCAATGGTCACACATATTAGAGCACCTCAAAGGCACAATTCAAAATCTACATAATGAAACTTAGATCAAATAAATTACTATTGTTCTTGGGTAGTGTTGAGCCTATTTCACCACTTGAACAAGGAGAAGCCAAGGCACAAGTAGATCAGGAGCAAACCCTAAAATACCAACACAAACAAGTAGAGCACAATACAATAGCAAGAACACAAGAGACAAAGAATATATCCTGTGGTTCAGCTCACCACTAAGGCTTGCGTACCTACATTTTGTTGAGGAAGCCACCAAGGCTTGGGTTTCAAAAACTCTATCCTCTTTTCAAGTCAAGAGCACAAGCCTCCTGTTTTGAGAGTTCTCATTAGATGTTGGATGAGTTATAACTTCCCAGAGCACCCACAAGAGTTGAGAGATTCGACGGGCAATGCCTAGCCGGCTAGAAGCTCTTGCTCAAAGTGTAATGAACACAATTGCTAATCAAATGCATTTAATTATCCGTTACATATATTGTAGTTTTTTATATTCAATTTATTGGGCGATGGTGGCTACTATGACTTTCTGTAACACCCTATGTTTTTCCTCACGCTAAATTCACAAAAAAAATGATCTTTTCAAATTTTACAACAAACTAAAATTCATTTTTTGCTCGCATGCAAAATTGTTTTCAAAAATCACCATGTGCATTCTTGGTTCATTGTGGCACCAAAATATTCCCTTGAGAATTCAAAAATCCTTTGTATCCAAAAATCCCTCCTTGAAATCCCAAATTTTCCTTTATCAAAATAACAAATTGCAGCCTATAATCTAGATTTACCTGCCACAAAAGAATCACTTTTGTATCTCCTTAAAACTATCCTTGATTCGAAATCCAATCCCAAAATCACTCAAACCATATCTTTCAAATTTTATGAAGAATAAAATAGAAAACCAAAAAACGAATAGCACCACGGGCTTAATCGCTTTCCCTCCTCCCTCCCTCTCTCTGTTTAGGCCCGACATGACCCTCTCCTCCTCTTCCCTTTCTCCTCCACACTTGGGGGCGACCCTGCTGCTTGCTTGCCCGATGGCAAGCCTAGCAATATTAGCTACCTCCCGCTCCACTTCTCTCTCTGATGTAGCGGCCCCGGCTATAAGCCCCTCTCCTTCGTCCCATGTTTTCATCCCCGCATTGTCACCAACGCATCTGGTCTCGCTGTCCTGGCTCGCCACTAAAGAAGGACAAGCATGAGCGCATGCCATCTATCCCCACCGACGTGTCCCATCATCTCTCTTCTCCTCCTCATTTTCTCACCGCACAGCGAAGCTATCGTCTGTCACCGCCTTACGGCTCGTCGGAGCCATTGAGGCGACCACACATGGCTTGCTTCCCCACCTCGCTTTCAACCTTGTGTAAATCGTTGTGGCCTCGAGGTCGACCCAACATGCCATGAGCACCCCCACACACGGTCAGCAAATATCTTGGTGGGCATGATATATTTCGCCGCCACAAACCACGTCATCATTCTCCTAATTGACCATACGTTCGGGGTGCTCATCGCTTGGGGTGGCCTTGTCGCGACTGAAAGGATCAAGATGCCCAAGAGGGGGGTGAATTGGGATAATTCTAAATTTTACAATAATTAAACCCAACACTTAGCCAATTTCACCCCTTGTGCCTAGAATGTGTTTCTATTGTTCTGCCGCATAAAAGTTTTGCACCCTAGGTTCCTATCCTACTCTAGCATGGCAATTCTAGAAATGTAAATACATGAAATGAATCGTTCAAATGTAAATGCTCAAAGTAAAGAGAGGGAAAGGAACACGGCGATGTTTTCCTGAGGTATCAGAGAGTTGCCACTCCCCACTAGTCCTCATTGGAGCACCTGCGCAAGGGTGTAGCTCCCCCTTGATCTGCACAAGGATCAAGTGCTCTCTACGGGCTGATTCTTTGACACTCCGTCGTGGTGAATCGCCCACAACCGCTCACAACATGACTTGGGTCATCCACAAGCTCCGCCGGATGATCACCAAGCTCCCAATCACCACCGAGCCGTCTAGGTGATGGCGATAACCAAGAGTAACAAGCATAAACTCTCACATGACCAAGACAAGCCTAATGACAAAGGTGGATTCACACTTGCTACTCCCTATGCACTAATGAGGTCCTTAATCTTGGATTATCAAATCTCAATCACCCCACTAGGCTCTTGCTCTCCCTTTCACTCCAAAGGTGTTTCTCAGCTGAACAAATGGGCAAGAGACCTCAAATGGACAAGTGGGATATGTATTTATACCCCCCATTCAAAACATAACGGTTGAGGTCCAACTCAGCAAGTATCGGGCTGACCGAACGCACCGGTCAAGGTGACCGGATGCTCCGGTTAGAGTAACACGTTAGCGTGTCAGAAAGAGTTGTTTGCTCTGGCCAAACTCTGGCCTACGTCCAGACAGGACCCACCGAACGTGTCCAGTCATCAAAAACCCTCTCTGGAACCTTACTGATGTTGATCGGACGCTAGTACCCAGAGTTTGGTCATTTCTCTATTCAGCGTCTGGTTCATGGTCAACAGCCTATCCACGCTACTACAGATACGGCCAGCGTCACGTCTTGTTAGCACTAGTGTCCAGCGTCCGGTCGCACTCTAACTGCTACTACCAATCAAATGAACTGACCGGACTCTCCAAGCTATGTTCAGTCACAACCAAACCAGCGTCCGGTCAGTCATTTGACCCTCCATTCACTTCCAATTCGAAATCCTTTGTGAATGAAGTTGACTTATATTGATCTTAGGGCTATTAGTGAGCTACCTAGTGCTAAGTTTGATAAGTGTGCACCACACCTAATCCATTAGACTCACCTAGGTCAAGCTACTAGTCCTTAACCCCCTTAATAGCGTGGCCAAAGGAAAAACAAAGTCCTAAACTACTCCAACTGTCTCTCCAACACCAAACAACACTTAGAACTAGTCCGTCCTTAACCTTGTCGTCCATCATGTGAAAATCAAAACGATTTCCATTGACAGGGGCATGACAACCATGATTGCCCAATCAATTTCCAGTACCATGACCTAACTCAAATTGCCTTTGCAATACACATGTTAGTCATAGTAATCTCGTGTCGTCATTAATCACCGAAACCCAACTATAGGCCTAGATGCTTTCAATCTCCCCCTTTTTGGTGATTGATGAAAACACAACCCTGAGTATGTAAAAGGGACGAGTGAGGTTTTCAAATTGCTTGGTTCATATAAGCATTTGTCAATAAGAACAAAGGAGTTAGGCATGCTTATATGACCCAAGCCAACATGGTGTACTCAAAAGATATGAATTAAGCATGAGTACATGAAGTAAAGCTCATTTGAATTGGAGTAAAACACGGAACCAAAGCAAATGAGCATAACCAAGTGACATGACATATATATATATCAATGTAGAGAGCACATGTCACATAAGTCTCACCATCACATGTATATAATACAATGCATGAAAGTAAATGTGAATGCACGAAGTATCACACACAAAAAACCAAAAGGAATCGAGTCCATCTCACACACTCCCCCTAAATCTAACATACTCTTTCCCTCTCCCCTTTAGCGTCAAGCACCAAAACCTAAGGGTTGGACGATAGGACAGGAGCAGTAAAGTTAGGCGCTGAGGTGTGGTGAGAGATCTGGAACTGAGCTACAGCATCCTTTGACCCTGAGTTCTGCGCGGTCTGACCCTCTGTCATTGGAAGTGAAGGTGAAACGGTCTAGGTTTGATCAGGAACTAGCGCGGCCTATGACTCTAGAGGTGTCACCGTAGGAAGTGGAGCCAGAATTGCCACTGTCATTGTTGCTGGAGCCTCAAGTGTAGGAGTGACTGTCTGAGGTGGCTCGGACGATGCAATAGATGACATAATCATCTCGGTAGTCCTAGTAACTAGAGCAGCTGTGGTAGGGACAGGGACTCAGAACTCTAGAGGTGTAGGCTGCCCTATAAGCTCACTGAAAGTAGCATCGAGACTCCTGGAGACTGGGGTGTCCATCAGTAACACCGAAGAAGTCTGAGTCAGAGTAAAGCCCATAACAATAGGAGTAAAGTGAGGAACCTATGCAGTCACTAGTGAAGCAAACCACTGGGACACCTGCTCTGTAGGTAAAGCAAACTTAGTAGCTGGTTGTCACTAACTCTAAAGCCCACTAGGCTGTACAGCTAGAGTCACTGGAGTGGTAGTGGCAGGCTGACCTGTCTACAAGGTGGGCTGGTGAGGAGAAAGCCCTATAGCGGTGAAGACATGCTGCATGAAGCCGAGTAACTGCTGCTGAATCACTAGCTGCTACTATTGAAATTGATCCTGTCATGCCTGAACCTGAGCAAGTGCAGCGGCGGTCTCCTATGCCTAGCATGCCTGGTCCTACCTCATCCACTCAAGTACAGCTAGGAGTGTCGGGTCTGTCTACGGTGGCTGTGGTGGAGCTGAGTTGGAGCCACTGGCCTCTCTATTGTGTAGATGAGGTGCCATCTGTGGAATCAACTGATAGTCATTGTCTGAGCTATCACTCGAGTCACACTCGACCTCATCCTCCTACTGTGCATCAAGCTGCTCCTGCTCTATCTCAGCAATAGCCCTGATGGCCTCATACTGCTCAGATGTTGTCTCTAGCACCTCTGGGCAATGGCTCGGCTGGCTCTTGTCATACTTTGGAAACTCAGTGGTAGCACCTATCCACTCTACCATTGTCTCTAGGGACTTGTGTGGAACTGCCTTTCAGAGTAGGAAAGTGATTCAATGAGCATAAGGCAGCTGACGGTGACCTCTAAAGCCCTCTACTAGTGTGTCCTCCATCTCTAAAAGCATCACATCCCAAATATCAAAGACAGTCTGAGACACCAGGTAATGCACTAGCCACAACTGAATACGAGTTAGGCCCTCGTGGCAGCCCATCCTCATGCGCAGAGTCCTCCTTATAATAGCATCAAGGAGTTGAGCTGTAGGTGTAAGGTCATGTGGTGTCCTGCCCGACCCCTTGCCAAACAGCTATGTGAAGCATGGTCTGACAAGATTTGTAGGTGGCATAAGTCCGTTGTGAGATCGTCTCGAAGGCTCTATCTGTCCATAGCATACCTCATGAAGTTGAATAGGTGACTCTGGAATCCTCAGTATCTCTTTGACCCTAAAGCTCTAGAGCCTATAGTCATGGCCTCTAAAAGCAAAGTAAATAAACATGTGCCTCGGGTCAATCCATAGAGAGGAGTAGAACTCACAAACCCATAACAGAACATAGCGACCAGTTCGTCTAAGAAGATCTATCAAGCCTGGCGGATAAGTGAGGTGAGGATGGATCTGCTCGTCTGCAGCTGCAACTAGAGACTCTAAGGAGCAGATCCGCTAAGATCTGAAGTCAACACCACTGTTGAGATAAGCATTATAGAAATCCTCCTGTAGCATGGTGTAGAAATACTCTGATGCACGCTCATCCCGCCTCAGTGGAAACCAATCCTTGAACTATACGAACCGTAGCTGCTGCACCTGTCTTGCCGTGGTTGCACTTAGGTCAAGGTGAACCACCGGAGGCGGACCCTGTGGTCTATAAGGTGGACGAGAGCCTCGCCTCTGTGTCTGAGGCCTCAGTGACACCTAAGTGCGTGTGTGATTGGAGCGTCGAAGCTGTGGCTGTGCTGCCTGCTCTGCCTCCTCAACCTGCTCTCCCTGCTGAGCGTCCTCCAAAGAGATACGCCATCCTCCAAGCATGATAGTCCTAGGTGGACTACCAAGACTAGCCTCAACTCGCTCGATGGCGGTCCTCTGAGCTGGGGACAACTGATCTCCGATGCGAATGCCACTACCATGTCCACCTCTCTCGGCTCGCTCTACGACGGCTGCCACTGCTACTGCTCTCTCTACCTCAATATCATCTCTCTTGCACTTCTTCTTGGTAGTCTTCTTCTCCTTTCCTTTTTCCTGAACAGTCATGCGAGGTGGAGGCCTTGGATCCTCATCACCAAGACCACCCCCGATGTTCTTGCAACGAGCCATCTCTGAAGCTAACAAGAATCACTGCCACTGACAAGGAACAACTACCAACTGACACTCGTGAGGCTTGGCCTCAATCTATACTCTCGGGCTTGGCCCCGAGTAAATCTATCAACTACCCAACTGCCAAGCAGACTCACTGCCCGAACTAATTGCACGATAGAATAGGAGGCATACATAACCAACTTTATATACTAGGGAAGCGAATGACCTAATGGAAAGCAAGCAGTAGGAAAGTGATGATTGAATATGGCTTGCTACCCTAGAACAAACCTAAGACATGCGAAGGGATAAGTTGTCATCATTGGGACACCACACGGGAACGAGAGAGGAATTAGAATTGAAATCAAGCCTGGTTGAGATAATTTGTCGAACACGTGGTAGGCAATGAAGATGGCTTACCCTTAGGGCTAGGGTTTGGCATCGCAAAGCAGTGTGGCGGCCAAGGAGGCGCAATGGTAGGGTAAGGCATGGCGCTGGGAAGCCATTGGCATGAGAGGATGGCAACGCGGTGGCGCGGTGGTGTAAGAGCACGTGGCGGCACAGTGGAGCGCGAGCTCGTGGTGATGGGCGTGCACGGCTGAGCGGGCGAGACGTGTATGATGGCGGCGTGGGTGAGCGAGCACATGGTGGCAGCGGTGGCATGGCGGCGCGGGTTCGCGGGCTACGCGACGGTAGGGCCACGGCTGTCGGAAGAGAGCAAGGCGGCGGTGGTTAGGGCAGCAGCAGCGGTACGGCATACGGAGAGTGGTATATATGGTGGCCCCCCATGACAGATAAGGAAAGAAAAGAAAAAATCTATTCCGCTTGCACTTTAGTGACCGGACGCACTGACAAAGATGACCGAACGCTGCCCTCCAGAGTTCGGTCAACAACAGAGAGGTCCAGAGACCCTCAAATCATGACCAGACGCATTCGATGACCCTTGATCGAACACGGCACAGAGTTCGGTCCTTCCCTAAGATCCATCCTACGCTGACCGGACACAGAAACATCATCACACCGAACGCTGTAGTAACATTGTTCATCATCCGGTCCACCTTCAGCAATTGTTCCTCCTTCAACAACTGCAGAAACACTGACTGGACGCTCGAAAGCAGAGTCCAGAGCAGCATCCAGTCACTCTTCAGCTACAGTCTTTCTTCGTTCCAATGAGCCCCTTTTCCCAATCGAGTCCCAACTTCAATAAGACCAAAATAAACACCAATTGGGACTGATATGAGAGACCTCTCTCAAACCCTCAAGTTTTTAAAAATAATTCGCCTTCGGCTATAATTCTTTTTAAGAAAATATGCAACAAAAGGGGCGAGGAGCACCATGTGACCAGACAAGAGGGTTTTATGATCAATAGGAGCTTCAAATGCTCTCCCTATTTAGCGATAAACACAGCGGGTGATCAAAAGATAACCGAAAAGAAATGACAAAGCAACACACATGCACATACAATGCAATACTTGAAAGTAAGTCTAGTTGCTTGTAAAGTTTGATCCAAGGTTAAGCTTCTTCACACGCTTTTCGGCGGTTATCTTAACCATGTTACACCAGCCCAAAGTGCATTACTAAAAATTAAACATGTTTTATATTACAATGCAATATAAGGGACAACACAAGCTCATTTTTTAGTGAAGTTACTAAGGTCAAGCACATTGAGCTCATTCCTCAACTGACAAAATGTAGCCTCATCTAGCGGTTTAGTGAAGATATCTGTCAATTGATCCTCGGTCCTTACAAATTCTAGTGATATATCATTTTTAGCAATATGATCTCTAAGAAAGTGGTGATGGATATCTATGTGCTTGGTGCGAGAGTGTTGAACCGGGCTATTAGCAAGCTTTACCGTGCTCTCATTGTCACACAAGAGAAGTACCATTTCTAGAAGTACACCATAGTCTAGAAGAGTTTGCTTCATGTAAAGAATTTGTGCACAACAAGCACCCACGGCAATGTACTCCACCTCGGCGGTGGACAAGGCCACACTATTTTGCTTCTTAGAGGTCCAAGACACTAGTAATCTACCAAGCAAATCGCACCCTCCGGACGTGCTTTTTCTATCAATTTTGCAACCGGCATAATCCGAATCGGAATAGCCAACTAGTTGGAATCTAGCTCATTTGGGATACCAAAGACCAATGCTTGGTATGTGCTTAAGGTACCTAAGGATTCTTTTAACGGCAACCATGTGAGCCTCCTTAGGATTAGCTTGAAATCTAGCACACATACACACACTAAACATGATGTCAGGCCTAAATGCTGTCAAATATAACAAGCTACCAATCATAGAATGGTAGAGAGTTTGATCAACCGATTTATCTCCCTCATGTAGGTCGAGATGTCCATTAGATGGCATTGGTGTCTTGATTGTCTTACATTCATCCATTTTGAACCTCTTGAGAAGATCTTTGGTATACTTTTCTTGAGAGATGAAAATCCCCTCTCTCATTTGCTTGACTTAAAAACCAAGAAAGAATGTAAGCTCTCCAATCATAGACATGTCAAACTCCTTTGACATCAATTCACTAAACTCTTTGCAATAGTCTTCATTTGATGAGTCAAATATGATATCATCAATATATACCTGACAAATGAAGATCTCTCCATCAAGCTTCTTAGTGAATAGTGTGGTGTCGTCCTTCCTAATAGTGAAGCCCTTCTCAATGAGGAAATCCCGAAGGCACTCATACCAAACTCTTAGGGCTTGCTTAAGCCCATATATAGGATATCTAGGTTCTTCAAACCTAGAAGGTTGATCAACATAGACTAGTTCATTTATGAAACCATTTAAAAATACACTTTTAACATCCATTTGATACATTTTAATTTCATGATGAGACACATATGCAAGAAGGATATGAATGGCTTCATGTCTTGCAACTGGTGCAAAGGTCTCACCAAAATCGAACCCTTCAACTTGAGAGAACCCCTTTGAAACTAGCCTTGCCTTGTTCCTCACAATGATGCCTTAATCATCTTGCTTGTTGTGGAACACCCACTTTGTTCCAATGACTCTTGCATCTTGTGATCGCTCTTCAAGTGTCCAAACTTTATTATGGGTGAAGTTGTTCAACTCTTCATGCATGGTATTTATCCAATCCAGATCTTTAAGAGCTTCTTCTACATTCTTAGGCTCAATGCAACAAACAAACAAGTGATGTTCAATAAATGAAGCAAGTTTTTGAGAGCGAGTCATTACTCCCTTTGAAGGACTCCCTATGATGAGATCTTGTGGATGTGCTTGTAGTAGGGGTGAATTTCTTCTATCAACCACTTGAGAGGGAGGTTGTGGAGCATCAACATCTTAAGCTTGTGCCACCATTTGATCATGGGAGACATAAGTATATTCATTTTCTACTCTCATCCTTATCATCATCTTGTGGCATATTTGATGAAGAGGGTGGATCAATCACTTGTACATCATCTTTGGGCTTGATGTCTCCAACCGGAATCTTCTTCATGGCCTTCCTCAATGGTTCATCACCTACATCATCAAGATTCTCATGTGCTCCTTGGGAGCCATTAGATTCATCAAATTCCATATCATATGTTTCTTCAACCAAGCAGGTGGCATGATTAAATACTCGGTATGCTTTGGACTTTGATGAGTAACCAACAAGAAAGCCAATATCACAACATCTTTGAAAGTTCCCTAGGTGTTGCCGCTTCTTGTAGATGTTGCATTTGCAACCAAACACCCGGAAGAATGAGACGTCCGGCTTCTTCCCATTGAGCAACTCATAAGGGGTCTTGCCAATAAACTTTTGAAGAAATAGGCGATTGGATGCATAACATGCGGTGTTGATAGCTTCCGCCCATAGAGCTTTGGGTGTATTGTACTCATCAAGCATTGTTCTTGCAAGGGTGATAAGTGTTCGGTTCTTTCTGTCTACTACCCTATTTTGTTGAGGAGTGTATGTTGCGGAGACCTCATGCTTAATCCCAACGTCATCACAATATGCTTCAATGTTTGTGTTGTTAAATTCTTTTCCATTGTCACTTCTTATGTTCTTGAGCTTCACTTCAAATTCATTGTGTGCTCTCTTGGAAAACTTCTTGAAACATGCAGCCACCTCGGTCTTATCATGAAGGAAGAACACCCAAGTATATCTAGAGTAGTCATCAACTATCACAAGACAATAGAGATTGCCTCCCAAACTCTTCTAAGTTGTTGGTCCAAATAAATCTATGTGGAGAAGCTCTAGCACTCTTATTGTTGACATGTAAGCTTTGGTTGGATGAGTGTTTGCAACTTGCTTGCTGGCTTGACATGCACTGCAAAGCCTGTCCTTCTCAAATTTCACATCCCTCAAACCTCTCACCAATTCGTTCTTCATTAACTTCTTGAGTGAGCTAATCCCAACATGTGCAAGTCTTCTATGCCATAGCCACCCAAGTGATGTTTTGGTGAATAAGCATGTCTTCAAGTTTGCATCTTCGGAGGTGAAATCCACAAGATATAGGTTGTTGTATCTAAAGCCCTTGAATATAACTTGATCATCATCTTTGTTTGACACAACCACTTACTTCTCGGTGAACAAACATTGAAAGCCAAGATCACACAATTGACCAACGGATAGCAAGTTGAAACTCAATGAAGCAACATATAGCTCATTTGATATTGAATGACCATTTGATATTGCAACTTTGCCTAATCCTTGAACTTTGCCCATTGAATTATCACCAAATGTAATCATTTCTTGTCCATCTACTTCTTCATCTAGTGAGGTCATATGTTGAGTGCAACCACTATCAATAACCCAATGACTTCCACCGGTCTTGTAGTTTACCTACACATAAGAGATTAAGCTTGTTGTTTAGGGACCCAAACTTGATGAGGGCCCTTGACTTTCTCAACTAGTGACTTTGCATCCAAATTTGCTTAGGCCTATTCTTGTTCGGTGGACCTAAGGACATGACTTTCATCTTTCCACTAGAATCCTTTCTAAGCATGTAGTGAGCATTGAAGGCAAAGGGTCTAGCATGCTTGGGCAAGGGTTGTGGTGGTGGAGTTTGACACTCATGAGCAAAGTGACCTTCTTGTCCACACTCAAAGCATCTCTTTGGGTTGTATTGTTGTTGATGTTGAGCTTGAGCTTTCTTCTCTTGATTTGCCAAGTACCCAATACCACTTCTTTCCATCTTCATCACGGTGTTCGTGAGTAGCTCACTTTGGAGATATTGGCCTCTTGTGAACTTGCTCATACCGGTCTTGAGGTGCTCTTTCTCCAACTTGAGCTTCTTGTTTTCTTCTCTAAGTTCATCATGTTTTCTTTACGCATTTCATTCTCAAGAGCCATATCACAATCATTATCAAGATTCTCTATCACAATTGTGTTGGTGGTTGATAGTTTTTCAAGATCTTTCTTGAGCTTTTCATTCCCATTCTTGATCTTGACACAATCATTATAGTTGTCAGACTCAACCACTTTCTTGCCTTTGCTACTAGAACCTTGCTCAATGCTCTCAACAATCTAGTCATCACATGATGTAGCTATATCAATCTTAACAATATTGTTAGTAGCATCATGTGGTTCATTGGATAATAACTCGTGAGAAAGAACAAGATTGTCATGATTAATCTTGAGATTGGTGTACTCTTCTTTTAGCAAATTGTAACTAGTGGTGAGCTCATTATGTATCCCCTCAAGTTTATCATGTTTTTCTCTAAGCTCCTTTTTAGAGGTTTTGAGCTCCTTGAGTTTGGATCACACAATTTTATTTTCTTCTCTAAGCTCAACACTAGCTTTTTCGGCTATGTCATACTTTGCTAAGAGTAAGTCCTTCTCAAGTTCTAGCTTTTCATTTTTAGCTCGTGTCTTTCTAATGATTTTAGTGTATTGGTTTAGCAACTTGACAAGATCATCATAAGAAGGTGATTCAAATTCTTCATCACTATCACTACCACTCTCATCATTGTAGCATTATCATCACCACAACTATCATCATCATTTTGTACCTTTTGTTCACCCTTGGCCATAAGGCACAGGTGTGTAGAGGATGCTAGCAGCGGTGTCGGTGAAGATAGTGAAGAACCAATCACAAGAGCGGCCACCATCTCCTTCTCATTCTCACTTTCATCATCAGATGAGCCACTTGATGATTCAATGTCCGTGAGCCAATCACCAACAATGTATGTCTTGCCATTCTTCTTTTTCTTGTAAAATTCCTTCTTCTTGCCATCTTTCTTCTTGTATGGCTTGTTCTTCTTCTTCTCATCATCATCTTCATCACTTAAGTCATCTTTCTTGCCCTTGTACTTCTTCTTGTACTTGTCTTTCTTGGGTTTGGGGCATTGATGAGCTAGATGACCAAGTTCTCCACAATTATAGCAATCCATTTCAGAGATGGGCTTCCTTCTACTACTAGTGAAGAATTTCTTCTTCTTGCCATCAAACTTGACACCATTCTTGTTTAGCTTCTTGAGCATCTTGGTAGTTCTTCTCACCATGAGAGCAAGACTTGCATCATCAATCTCATCATCACTTGAGCTATCATGATCAACTCTTGCTTTGCCCCTCTTCTCTTGGCTAGCCTTGAATGCCAAATCTTTCTTCTTGGTGGAAGAGGAGCCATATTGTGAAGTGATGTGCATGTACATCTCATGTGCATTGATCTTCCCCAATATTTGAGTGTGTGTAGCAGTGAAAAGATGACCTTTGATTCAGCACCGTCACAATATGTCCATACTTATAAATGGGGAGGACACTCAAGATCTTTCTTACAACATCGGATGGTTGCATTTGAGTGAATCTAAGCCCATTGACTTCCTCTACAAGAACTCTCAAGCGTGAATACATCTCATTGGCAATTTCTCTAGGAAACATCTCAAATAAATTAAGCTGTTTCATCACAAGGTGATAGCGTTCCTCACGCTCACTCCTGGTTTCCTCACGGAGCACACAAATGTTCGACCATAGTATATATATATATGTTGAGACAAGGATAGCTTGATGTTAAGTGATATGATTAAATATGAACTCGAGTTGGATAATCAAATGAGTATGGTTAATGTGATCACTTGTGTATGACACCTAAATCCGTGTACATAATTTGCATTGGTCTTGAATGTTTGATCCAATGTATACGAGTTTTACATATACAAGGTTTTATTTTTTATCTTGTTTAATTGAGCTCGATGGATTGTTAGTTGCTAAAAGGTCTTTATACTGTTGAACTATTGGTCGCTAAAAGTTGTAACGAGGTGTTGGTCACTATAAGTTGCACCGTTAGACCGTCGGTCGCTAAAGATCATATCTGTTGCTATTTACTTATAGCGACGCCTTTAGTAGCAACAGCAGGGTCCATCGCTATAAGATTTAGCAACTGACTATCTGTCACTATACAGGCCTTTAGCAACTCCAAAGTCGTCGTTGTTTTAAGGTTGTGGTGTTGTGTGCACTCACGAACCATCCACCGCTCTGACGGACAGTCTGGTAGAACCAACACTTAGCTGTTTTCACCTACCTGTATGTGTGGATGATCCGATAGCACCCCGGACAGTCCGCTAGTACCCCAACAACACCTATAAGCTTACACTTTAACACATATGTTGCACACACCTAGTACTATGTCTTTAATACTTAATCCTATCCATGTCCAAGCATATCATATCCAACATGAGCATCATATTTATTTGTTGCACCTTGCACTCACATAAAAGTTGGGCCACACACCAAGCCTCTCTCACCTTATGATTTATCTTCTATTCTCTATCTTTTACATAATGTCTTGCATATATGATCATGACATCTCATACATATGTATACATTCAGATGCGTGATATCGGAGCGATGTCGAGTAATGGTCCAAGCTATTGGAACATTGCTCATCCACCAGGCAGGCACCTAAGTATCTTGACTTTTTTTTCTAATTGCAAAATTAACTATGTGTTATGTATATCCTTCTCTATGTGTCCAATATGACTAGATCCCACGAGCACCTAGTTGAGTCTTCACCCTTGTTATTCATTCCGATTACCTTGAAGCATTGATTGTTTTATAATTTTAGAACGTAATGCATGCTTAGCTTGCTTAGATACGGTGGAAGACGAATTGGTGACGGGTTTCTCATGATTTGTGAACTATAGGAAATGCTTGTCCACTAATCAACATCAAATTGAGCAATGAGCTAAAACTTGATCTATGTTATATGATGAATTTGACTCAATGGTAAGCGAGGGGTTGGGTCATGGAAATACGGGAGAGGTCTTGGATGATGTAGCTTGCTGGGCCAGTTAAGGACTGTATCTCAGTCGTAGTGAGTCTGAGTAACACCCCCCATACAGACCACATTCCGGGGATGGGGTCGGCAAGCAAATTAGCTAGTGGTGATCGGTTTTCCCATGGATTTGGCGCAGGGGTGATGCTGTGTAGATGAGATGTCATTACCTGGGTACCTTTCAAACCGTTTGTGGGCATTATTAGTGGCCACACTTGTGAAAGGATGGGGACGTGAGGCAACCCTTACTCGGGCACAGGTATGGCGGTTTGTCCTATCTTCAATGTGGGTACAGTTGTACACCTCTGCATAGTTCTCCTTGAATGCCTGAAGTCTTCGGACAAATTGGTTGTTCTTAGTCCTAGATTTAGAGTTGAGACATTGAAGGACTTGTGGAAGGTCGGGCTCTATTTTATGCTTAATGTTCATATATGTTATACCTTGCTATGCTTATATGTAGTTGGTAGATAATATTTCCTTTATACAAAAAATGATATTTATGCAACTCAACTTTTATTCCATGCTAATGCGAAATGCATAATCCATTGTTTATATATCAGGTAAGTCCCGTGGAGTACACTTCAGTACTCACGGTGTTTTTCGTTAAGTTGTTTTGCAGGTACCTACAGGACATTGGCGGCCATGTCCCCCCGTCGATGCTAGCAAAGTGGGTAAATGGCAGGGGTCATCCAAGCTATGGTGGCGATGCCCATGGGCAAGGCCATTGCCCGTTACTGGTTAAAGTGTAATTCATAGCACAGTTGTATTATGGTAAGACAGTCGTCTGATTCTCACTGTACTGTGTTTAATAAATATCTTCATTTATGTTATACAATTAAATTGTTAATTCAATAAGACTTACAAATATATGTTTTCTGTTGATTTTAGGCAATCATTTGTTGAGATGGAATCTTGATTACCCAACTGGGATCTTGTGTCGATCTTGATATACTGGAGATGTGGATGGCATCTCCCAATGATCACCGAGGTTGAATTGCTTTAATTGATTTGGTCAAGTGGATGACACTCCATTTAGGTAAATCAACGTGGCAGGTCCCTTCATAAACGTGTTAAATTTGTTATATCATAGGATTGTATGTGTGCATTATTATTTTTATACCATAGAGTGCATAAGGTTATAATGTATAAACTTATTTAAAAATAACTTATGAAATTTATTATCATTGAATATTAATATAAAGTGTTATTGCTACGTGGATGTTACATATGTTGTTAAAATAAATATTTATCCTAATGTATATTTGTTTATTTGATATACATGGTGAAACATAGCATTGTAGTTACTTTATTTCATGATTATAGAAGTATGTAATTTAGAAATCTATATTTGTATCATAATTTACGGATAGTGATTTATTTTTTTTAAATAATTTATAATACCGTTTACGTGTAGATTTTAGATATTTTTTTATTATTATAATGTCTAAGGTACAAACAAGTATAAAGGTAATACCTTATATTATCTTTCACAACAACATATATGGATAGGTTAAACACAAACTTAGAATGTTACTTTGCATTATCTCTCATAATGATAGGGGTTGATAATTTATGAAATCATTAGGAGATGTTTTAAGTTATCTTACATAATGATAGGTGTGTGTAATTTAGTTACAAAGTTAAAGGATTGTTTTAACTTATCTTTTATAATGATAAAGCTCGTTAATTTAGGCACAATGTAGAGGCTTATTTTAAATTATGTTTCACAATGGTCAAGGTGGGTAATTTAGATGCAAATTTAGCTGGTTATTTTAAATTATTTTTCATAATGGCAGATGTGGTAATTTTATAAAAATATATGGGGTAATTTTAAATTATCTTTTGTAATGGCAGAGGTGAATAATTTACATCCAAAAATTAGTGAGTTACTCTACATATTTTTTTGTAATGACAGTGGTGGGTACTTTTTTTAAAAAAAAACTGCAATAGATGCAATGGCTATTATCGGTGACGTGGAGTCTAACCAAATCAAAGGCGAGATGTTTCTGATTGTTATGAGAATTTCTAGAATTTATCTTTTTCCTAAGGCGTCTGGTGAGAATTAACTTGGTGTCTATGTAGGGCCTCTAATTAGTAATATTAACATATGATAAGATGATGATTAGAGTCTACCAGATCAAATGCGAGACGTTTCTGATTATTGTGAGAATTTCTAGGATTTATCTTTTTTTCCCTAGCGTGTTTGGTGAGAATGGTGCCTCTAATTAGTAATAGTAAGATAATATGACGATTAGAGTCTATCAAATCAAATGCTAGATGTTTCTGACTATTGTGATAATTTTTAG
This sequence comes from Miscanthus lutarioriparius, assembly GCA_904845875.1. Taxonomy (NCBI): domain Eukaryota; kingdom Viridiplantae; phylum Streptophyta; class Magnoliopsida; order Poales; family Poaceae; genus Miscanthus; species Miscanthus lutarioriparius. The sequence goes on from CAJGYO010000010.1 coordinate 24,402,968, forward strand.
GATTTGTCTTTTTTTTTTCCTAGCGCACCTAGCGAGAGAATCAACGTGACGCATCCGTTGAGGCCTCTATTAGACGTTAATAAACTAACTTGGCATTCACGTGATGCCATCATCGGCACTATATATGAGGATGCAAAGGCTCTAGCACCCAACCAAACCAAACCAGCTAAAGCAAGCAAATCAAAGCCTTATCCCTCATACACTCATTCTGGTAGTACGCTTGGAATTGCAGCGATGGACAAAATCCGTAACCGGCCTTGCCCAGCAGAAATTCAGACGTACGTCGGTAACCTCACATCATCCTACACTAACAAGAGCAATGAGCCCAGTATGGTGGCCGCCTCTGTCATCATGTTTGTCCTCGCCGGACTATTCTTCAACCTCAACCTCTTCAGCGGCATCTCCGATGTCAGCGCCACACTCGACCCCAAAGTCCGCCTGTTCCTCACCTCGGCGCTCTCCCTCTTCCTCCCTGTCATGTCCTACCTCTTATCCGAGGCGAAGAATGCTGCGTACACGACGATGAGCTCCTCCTCCACCACTGCGAGCGCTGTCACTGACCTCTCGCTGAGGGCGGGGCTGATCCTGGCATGGATGCTCCTGGTGGAGCTCCTCCGCAAGAAGGTGGACGAGATCCGCATGCGCGGGTTCTCGGGCACCATCCAGCGCGCCGGCCGTGTCATCTGGCTGGGAAGCCTCGTCTTCTTCAACATCAAGAGCGCCGGACGCAAGGCAGTGTTCAGCATCCTCTGGATCCTCTGCGCCACCAAGGTGTTGCAGAGGATCGCCTTCACCGAGATTGGGAAGCGCTCGTACGCCCACGGCAAGAACGCCCGGCTCATCAGCTCCTACATGTCCCAGATCCTAGAACAAGAGCCTCCTCACCATCAACAAGAAGCTGCCCAGGTCCATACCCACGGTGGGAACGGGAACGGGAACGAGCTGTTGAGGACGTGCAAGTACATTGTTATGGGAGAGGAGAAGCTGGTGGATATTGAGCCCACAGCAGATGGATACAAGCTGGAAAAGACGAACTCCGACCCCCCAGGCTACCACAGCATCACCAAGCTGCTCGCAGAAAATGACAGCATCGTCACCGTTGGTAAAATCTGGGAGCTCGACGACAAGGACAAGTTCTTCGCCTCCCAAGAGCAGATCCAACGCTTGAAGAGGATCTGCCTCTCCTTTGCTCTCTTCAAGCTGCTGCGCCGAAGGTTCGAGCACCTGCCGGTGGTGGCCAAAGAAGAAACGGACAACTCCCACCGCCTCATCCTAAGAGGCCTCTACGGCGAGACCCGCTCAGCGGAAGCAGTCTTCCAGGTCATGCATGACGAGATCAACTTCCTGAGCGAGTACTACCACTCTGTTGTCCCGGTCGTCCTCGCAAGCCCCTTCTTCCTCTTCGTAAACTACTTCCTCCTCAACATAATCGTGGCCATCTTGTGCTTCATGACTGTCATCCTCTGCGGCAACGGCGATATTGGGTACGCGTTCCACAGCATCGGCGAAGATAACTACACCTTACAGTCTGGTGTCCCCAACATAGTCCTATGCCTTGTGTTCAGAGCCACCAAATCGCCTCAAGCCTTCTTCTCCATAGTCGACCTCTCTATTACCGTCCTTCTGTTCGTCATCTTCTTCTACGAGGAGGTATGGGAGTTCCTCGTCTTCTTGCTCTCCAACTGGTTCGTGGTGTCTCTGCTCTACAACTACACCGCCAAACCGCGGTGGCTTAGGAAAGCCACCCTCCGTGGGGCCTTCTTCTGGGGAGGATTCAGCATCATCATGTGGCTGCGGAGCAAGATGGCCCACCCCAGGGTTACCTTCAGGCAGTTCTCTGTCTTGAACATTCGTTGGCCCCTCAAGTTGCCTCTGTTTGCAACATTCACCAGTCTGGTAGTAAAGAAAGAGGTGGTGCCTAACAGTGTGAAGAAATCCATCATGGACTACCTAGCGGAGCTGGAGCATCACCGTGGTGGTAGTGCAAGTCACTATGCCCTTGACTGTGGCAGGTCGGCACTACGGAGGAACGGCCTCTCTGATCAGCTCTGGTGGGCATGCAAGAGCGACAGTGTCTCCGAGGTCATCCTCACATGGCACATCGCCACCAGCATCATGGAGGTAGAGCGCCGCCCGGCGGCGGCGAGCACGATGGAAGCTACCTCGAGTAGGGTGGCGATTAAGCTGTCCAAGTACTGCGCTTACTTGGTGGCCTTCCACCCGGAGCTACTGCCGGAGAACCCGGAGAAGGTGGAGCTCGTCTTTGAGAAGATGAAGGAGGAGCTGAAGGACATAATTGGCTGCCGGGAGTACTACCTCTCGCTGCTGCGCACACGGGTCCACAGTATCATCAAGCCGCAGAGCCGACGGAACGAAGCGGTAGGCCCGAGTGATCAAAGCAGCAAAGTTGTACGAGACGGCATAGAGCTAGCAAGGTCGCTAATGGGAATGGGAGAAGCTACTAACAGTAACAGGTGGAAGGTGTTGGCGGATGTGTGGACGGAGCTCATCGTCTACGTGGCGCCATCGAGCGATGAGGAGCGCGTCAAGGGACATGAGGACGTCCTGGTGCAAGGAGGCGAGTTCATCACCGTGCTCTGGGCGCTCACCACCCACATCGGCGTATCTAGGCCGCCGACCAACAAACTGGCAACAGCTGTTGTTCATCTCGACGCTTAGATTATTGAGGAGGAGAAAAACAAGGCCTGCCGTGTTAGTTAATTTGGCGATGTGTGCTTTGCCTTTTGCAGCTATATGCCTTTGATATTGTGTAGTTCCTTCTGCTTGCGTGTGTGCTTTGTTTTAATTTGGCGTGCTTCCATGGATTGGTGAGAGTCGTCTAGTCTGGTACTGTTATTTGATTTCACTGTTCTATCAACCCGTGCGGTTTATTATATATCTTTTGATTTTTTTAAAAAGTTAAGTGTTTCGAGAAATTTTACAACGGTTGAAAAAAATATGGACCATTAGTAGGGCGAAATCAGATGGTGCAAAAATAAGAGTTACCCATATAAAAGTACTCAGAAGTACCAATTAGATGTAGGCAGTATCAAAATAGGTGATTAGTACTAAAGTTTTTTGGCCTAGATCTATTTTTTTTTTTTTTGAATAAGTGTAAATCAGTAGTCAGTAATTTCAATAGCTTCGTTCAAGGGTAAAACTGGAATGTTCCATCCCATCTTCACGGTGCGCCGCTGGACTCTGCCCAGACTGTCCACAGTGTGAGCGGTGCCGGAAAAAAAATTTCGGTCTGACACAGAGCATCGATGCTTCAGCTTTCCAATTCTCACAGCGTGGGCACCGGTGCTTCACTGTGCTTGTGGACCCCGTGACACACCGTCGTAGCGGCTGCGGAGGCAGAGGCGAACGAGGAATAATATTTTTTAACGTTTGAAGCACTGGTGAACGAACATACATCGGTGGCCACTTTTTTTTCATCTCAGCACCGGCTACAACGTGGGCATGGGTGCTCCAAATAGGAGAGAGAGTGTTTGGACACCGATAAAAAGCAACGCTGTGGCTAGTCTCATGCCACCAGAGCTCACCTCGCCAAGGTGCCGCCGCGCCGGTGCCCAGTGACCTTATGTCCGCGTGTCGGATCTCTCCTTGACGTGCGAAGGAGGCTGCCGTACGCCCACCTGTTGCTGCCTCCTATTCCCGCATCACCCAATCCCTTTTTTCGCACGCTGGAGACTAGAGCCCGCTTCCCCGGGCTGCCAGAGTCCCTTAGCTCATGCTCTGTAGCCCGCTTCCCCATGCCGCCAGAGCCCCTTTGCTTGCACGCTGGAGCTCTGCGCCAAACCGTTGTAGCCTGTTTCCTGGAGTGCCTGGAGCCTCTTCGCCTCTGCATTGGAGCTCCCCGCCTTGCCGGAGCCCGTCAGTGCATCAATGGAGAGAACGACAGAACGAGACCATCAGAGTCTGCTTCCTCGTGCTGCCGGATCCCCTTCACCCCTGCACTAGAGCTCCGCATCTCGTCGCACCGCTGGACGCCTAGACCCCTTCGCCTCCGCATTTGGACCCCAATAATACCCTCAATAATAAAAATTAAATTAAATTTTGTAATTAATCTCCTCAATTAAATAACAAAAAATAGAAAAACAAAAGTACCTCGAAGTACCAATGTACTTTTCCAAGCATTGTAAGACTGTCTCCGACGGTGAGCACTCAAACCCAACACCCATTTAGTAGTTTGGGGCGCCAACAGTAAAAAAGGGCTTGACCCATTTTCTCCCTTCTCCAACAACCACAGGCGACCCATTCTTCCTCTTCTCCGTCGGCGGCGTGGGCTTCGGAGTGGCGGTGGCGGCCGCACGCCTGCGACTAGGGCACTAGGAGCGGCGGCAGTGCCCGCACGCCTGCAGCCTGCAAGGCCGGGCAGGACCAGATCCACACAGGCGCCGGCGGCATCTTCGGCGAGCACGGGCTCCGACGGCTCCTCCGGCGCGGGCCCGCTGCTCCTCTCCACGCCGGCCGCACCCACGCCCCACCCCGCTCCTCGCGTCGACCCGCTCCCCGTCTCGCCCGCCGGCCGCGGACTCGCCTGGAAGCACCGGCGGCTCGCCATAGCGGGCTCGCCTCGCCGAGCTAACCGCGCCGTCGAGGGCCGCGCTGTCGACCAGGGAGGTGGAGGGGGAGGCCACCGCGCGTCGACCAGGGAGGAGGGGTCGACCGCTCCACGCCGCTCGCCTCGCCGCCGGCCGCTCCACGCTGCGGGGCCCACCGCTACGGGCACGCCAGAGGTTTGCGTCGTCGTTCAACGAGGACGCTTTTTTGCGTTTCGGTGCAGCAGGGGCGCAAAATGCGTAGCCTCTTTGGGTCTTCTGTTGGAGAGGTTTTTGGTTACCTAAATACACTGTGCACGCTGCATTTTGGGTTTGGGTTGCTTTGTTGGAGATAGCCTAAAAGAGCTCGTCTCTTTTGGTTGAAAGAAGAAATTTATTCATCCTAAATTTGTTTAAGCAGGTTTGCATTACAAGCACATACAGAGAGCAATTTTTTGAGTCTTTGTGTCTAGATGGTTGTAATATGAATAGTACAATAGAGAATTTGTTTGAATCTACTTTATTCAATCTACTTGTTTTTGAAAATGAGAGATCTGCGAGTATATAGAATTGGGGCAGTGAGCTTGCGTGCCCTTCTTCTTCTTTTTTTTCTCAATGCGTGCCATTCTTCTGGCCATGAGTAATGCATGAACATTAGATGGAATCGACAGGCGGTACGTATCTTTTATTGTTGGAAGACCACTGTCTGTATTCTAGAAATAGAGTATATATACACCACCAGTGTGCCACGCTAGCTACAACTACGTCCTATAGCACCAGCATTTTCATGCAGCACACAGCCCGTGTATCATGACGTGGTAAAAGGGGTGTAGATTCGAAAATATGACGAGCAAAAGGCTGCATTGCGCTCTTCCGGCTAAGTATATATATTTTCAGGCGAAATTTTACCGTGCTTAGAAAAAGGTAGAGGCATGTCTATATCACTACTACACAAATGATTTTGCGTGACACCCCCAAAAACATAACCGTGGCGGACAAAATGGATGTCCGCCACGGTTAATGACCACGATTTACCGTGGCAGGCATTTTTTATTTACCGCGGCGAGCATTTTTGCCCGCCACGGTAAATCAATTTACCGTGGCGGACGTCCTTATATGTCCGCCACGGAAAATATGGTATTTTCTAAATGACGAGATGGGGCGTCCGCCACGGTAAATCTATTTACCGTGGCGACGCCCTATGAGGCCCGCCTCGATTAAGGCCGAGGCCCATATGGCCCAAATGAAGCCCAACATCAAGTCCGAGTATAAAACCCAACACTTAGGGTTTCAGCTCCACCCCCGCCCCCCCCCCCGCCCCGAGGCCGCCGACGCCTCTTTGCGAGGTCACGACCAGCGCCCGTGCGCCTCCTCCCCAGCGACGCGCTCCTCCCCCTCTCTCTAGTCTCCCCCTCCACGGCCACGCCTGCAACAAGAAGCCGCCGAGCCTCCCTGCCCCCCCGCCGGCGCGCCTCTGCCTCCCTCCACCGACACTTCGCTCCATGGTGGCAAGGTGGCCGTGGTGGTGCGAGGGCGGCTGATCTTGTGGAGGGCTGCCAAATCCAGAGGATGGCAGGCTGGATCCGACGGATCTGGCCAGATTCGTGGAGGGCGGGCGGCTCCCGGCGACGCTGGCGCGAGGCAGCTCCCGGGCGTGGGGCAACGCTTGGCGCGAGGCGGCTCCCGGTGTGTGAGGCGGCCTCTTCTCAACTTCGCCGCGTCGCCCTCTCCTCATGCGGCGGTGGCCGCGCCTCCCGCCACCACACCTCCAGATGCGGCAGCAGGCGGGCGGATCCGTTGGTGGCGAGCTCGTGGAGGCCGGATTTGGCGGCGGCTGGATCCGTGGATCTGGCGGCGGCGGCGACCTCCACCATGGCGGCGCGATCCAGATCCAGCCGAGCCCATATCCAGGCCCGGTGTGGGTTTTTTTTTCTTTTTTTTTTGTTTATTTTCATCAATTAACCACGGCGGGCATATCTCGCCCGCCGCGGTTAATCTCCCATTTACCGTGGCCTCTGGAGCGCGGCGGACGGCTTTGCCCGCCGCGCAAAACCTAAAACGCCCGCCACGGATAAGATTTGTGTAGTAGTGTATGGTGACTTTGTCTTTAGCCTTTAAGATCCCCAAAGTGTTTAGGGGTGTATGTACGCTCATATAGAGCGTATCTATGTGTATTTGAGCATCTATGATTGCATTATGTTTTGCGAAAACAAATATGTGGAGCGTTTTATCGTTTTGTTCTAAATGCTTTGAAAATAAAGAAAACGGAAATCTAACAAATTTGAAATGTACTTTTTTGTTATATGATATTTATAAAATTTATAGCAAAAGTGCACTTCTACAGAAGAGTTAAACATTAATTATTGGAATACTCATGTCATTTTAAATATTCAAACTTAATATAAAAATGCTATGTAGTCAAACTTTGGAATAATTGACTTATAACACCCCAAAACATCAATTGTTTGTACCGGGAGGGATCGGAGTAGTGAATTAGGAACAGGGAATTTATTAAGAAATGAACACAAATTTATTAATATAGGCAGGGATCAAGTATAACCAGCAAAGAACATCTGGCTGAAAATTAAGGACAAAGGGGGCCAAAGGCATCCTGTCTGTTTTCTTTGTAACCTTTTCTTTTATTACTAAGGCATCCTTTCCTTTGGCTTCTTCCTCTTTCCTATACTTTTTGAGGACCAACACACTGTGATCCACAATCATCGAGGCATCCTGTACCATTAAGGACAGAGGGGCCGAAGAACACCTTAATAATGCATGCACCTTTGTACCAATCGAGGCACACGGATGCACGCTCCCACTTTAGTTTCTTAAAAAGGATCCTCGAATGAAAAGAAACCCGTAAACAAAGACCACAGACAAAAAAAGATAAAACAGTCACACCACCACAAAGGGAAGAATAAGAAGACATGGACAAACCATCACATCATGTGTACTAGGCTGTATGCATGATTGCCCATACACTGTGCCATTGTCAAAAAAAAATGATAGCTGCGAATGGATATTGAATGGGGAATTTATGGAGAGATGAGCACAAATTTATTTAGAGGCACAAAGAATATGTAACAAGAAAATAAAGAACACATCCGCCGGAAAGAATCGGGGGGCCCAAGGCATCATGTCTTTTTCATAACTTTTTTATATAATCAAAGCATCCTGTCCTTGGCTTCTTCCTTTCCATATATCAAGAGGCACCAAGTGCACATCGCTACCCCACTACTTCACAACATCAACGAACAGTAGGCACCTAGTTCTTTAATATATAGGGAGCTTTTCTTTTGTAATGCATGTATACCGTTGTACCAACCGGAGGCATAGAGATGCGCGCTCCCACTTTGGTTTCTCTATAAGAAAATGAGATCCTCAATGGCCCTGTTTAGTTTCCAAAATTTTTTACCTCTTACAGTAAAAGAGCACGTTTGGACACATGCATGGAGTATTAAATGTAGACGGAAAAAAAACTAATTGCACAGTTCTCGGCAAAATCGCGAGACGAATCTTTTAAGCCTAATTAGTCCATGAAAAGCCTTAAGTGCTACAGTAACCCACATGTGCTAATAACCGATTAATTAGTATCATTAGATTCGTCTCGCAGTTTCCTGATGGGTTCTGTAATTTGTTTTTTTATTAGTATAAAAAAACTCCTCCCGACATCCTTCCGACACATCCGATGTGACACCCAAAAAATTTCACCTCCCCAACTAAACACACCCAAAGTAAAAAATACAATAAACATGGACAGTAGACAAAAGGATAAAAGTCACATCAAAAGGAACAATGCTTGTGGTGCGTTCCTGTAGCAGCATAATTCTATCTTTTTCATACGTATGTTTGCACATATAGGCACTGTACCACTGACACATTGATAGTTATCCTACTCTCTCTATCCCACAAAAAATACAATTCTAACATTCAAAATTTGTCTACAAAAATCCAAGCTATGGAAAGGCTATCTTTAATACCATGGGTGCATTAACTATCTAGACTAATATTAATTATCTAGACTAACGAACCAACCAAACTCAATCCAACTCATGGGTTTATGGAGTAGGCACACACGCTTCATTTTTATTATTCATTAATCTATCCTAAAATTTCTAGAATTGCATTTTTTGTGGGACTGAGGGAGTAGTTGCAAATGATGCGGTGCTGAGCAGACCTGTAATCAGGGATAAAAATGAGAATTGTAGTTACTTAATTGGCCATTAATCCCATATTTAGTTCATTTTTTTCTCTTTTTCGTGCTTTAAAACCCAGATTAGGCCATTAATCCCATATGTCGGAATAGAATTCCAAAATCCTTTGTGTCCAAAATCCCTCCCTGAAATCGCATATCCTAGCTTATAATTTAGATTTCCCTCCCACAAAAGAACCACCTTTGTCTCTCCTCAAAACTACTGAAAAGGATGAGAAAAGCCTATAGAGGGGGGTGAATAGGCCTGTTTAAAACAAAACTCAATGCAATGGTCAGTCATAGTTACTTAATAGAGGTGCTGCACTACCATGACGCGGCAGTGCTGGGTAAACCTGCAGTGGTGCCACGTATCAGAGCATCTCCAAGGCACAATTCAAAATCTACCCAATGAAACTTACTAGATCAAGTAAATTGCTAATGTTCCAAAGTTAGTGTTGAGCCTATTTCACCACTTGAACAAGATCGGAAGCTAAGGCACAAGTAGATCGGGTGCAAACCCTAAAATACCAACACAAACAAGAAGAGCACAATATAATAGCAAGAACACACAAGAGCCAAAGGATTTATCCCGTGGTTCAGCTCGTCACTAAGGCTTGACCTTGCTCCTCGTTGTTGAGGAAGCCACACGCCAAGGCTTCGGTTTCGAGAACTCTGCCCTCTGCTCAAGTCAAGAGCACAAGTCTCTTGTTTTGAGAGTTCTTACTAGATGTTGGCTCAGTTACAAACTTCCCGGAGCACCCACAAGAGTTGGGAGCTTCGACAGGCGATGCCTAGTTGGGTAGGAGCTCTTGCTCCAACTGTAATGAACACAATCCCTACCCAAATGCATTTAATTATCCATTAAATATATTGTAGTGTTTCATATTCCACTTATTGGTTGAACACAATCCTTACCCCAAAACATCACTTGTTTGTACCGGGAGGGATCGGAGTAGTGAATTATGAACAAGAATTATTAAGACATGAACACAAATTTATTAATGGGCAGGGACCAAGTATAACTAGCAAACAACACCAGCGCTGGAAATTAGGACAGAGGGGTCAAAACCATCCTGTCTCTTTTCATTGTATCCTTTTCTTTTATAATAGAGACATCCTCTCCTTTGGCGTCTTCCTTTTTCCAATACTTTTTGAGGACCAACACACTGTGATCCACAATCATCGAGGCATTCTGTACCATTAAGGACAGAGGGGCCAAGGAACACCTTAATAATGCATGCACCTTTGTACCAATCGGAGGCACACGAACGCACGCTCCCACTTTAGTTTCTTAAAAAAGATCCTGAAATGAAAGAAATGGGTAAACAAAGACCACATAGAAAAAGAGATAAAACAGTCACACCACCGCAGATTCAATATGAAGGGTAAGCTTGCACCGAGGTATTTTGGACCTTTCCAGATTATAGAGACGTGGAGAAGTGGGCTATCAATTGGAACTGCCTGAAAGTTTGTCAGGTGTGCATGATGTGTTCCGTGTTTCTCAATTGAAAAAGTGTTTGAGAGTACAAGAAGAGCAGATTCCTTTGGAAGAGCTTACTGTTAAGGAAGATCTTACATATGAAGAGTATCCGATAAATATCTTGGAAACTGCAGAAAGAGTTACAAGAAGCCGAACTATAAAGATGTGCAAGGTGTAGTAGGATCGGTATACAGAGGATGAGGCCACTTGGGAAAGAGAAGATGATCTGAGAAAGTCTTATACCCAACTGTTTGAGTAAGCAATCACCCGAATCTCGAGGACGAGATTCATCTTAAGGGGGGTAGAATTGTAACACCCAAAAATTTCAGTCTTTTGAAATAAGAAAATTTTGATTTAATTATGCAATTATATGTGCATTTTCAAATTTAGGAAATAATATTTTTATGAAATTAAAAGTAAATATAAGGATAGAAACATGTTGATGCATTCATGCTGCTGCACATTTGTTTTTGTAATGATTATCTTTGACTAAAGTTTGAATTGAATTCAAATTCAAATTGAAAATCATTTGAAAAAATGATTTGGAAAAAGATAAAGAAAATATTTTTCCCTCCCTTTCTCTTCCTCAATTCGGCCTGTTTGCCATCCTTTCCTCGCGCGGCCTGACAGGCCTGCTGGCCCAACTCTACCGCGGGCCCGTGCGCCTTCTCTTTACCTCTCCCCCGTTTCCTTCCTGGGCCGGCCCAGCTCGGCTGGCAACCGCCGCTGCCGCGCCCTTCCCCGCCCTCAGCCGCTGCCAGCCCGGGTCCGCGCGTTAGTGCCTTCCCTCTCCTCCCACAACCGCAGCGTCGGTCCAGCCGGTCAAGCCGCAACCGCCCTGCGCCCGCTCCTCGCGACGTGGGCGTGTCTCCCCGCGCCCGGCCTCTACAAAACGGTGTCGAACCCCTCGCCGCCCCTCCCTGCTGCCTCCCTGCTCCATTTTCCCGTTCACCCGTGCACGAGGAAGATACAACCACCGCTCCGAAGTCGCCGAGTTCCGCCGTCCACCCCTCCGCGCGGATAGCTGTCCCCGAGCTGATTTCGACCCCTTTTGTCACCGCGGTGAGCTTCGCCTTGCTCCCCTCTCTCCTCCCGTGCAGTTTATTTCTTGTTTCGTGGCTTCTAGAGCCCATTTCACGTGCAGCCGTGTGCTCTCGCCGCCAGCCGTGGCGACCCCCGCGCCAGCCGTGTCCTCCGGCCCCGTTCTCGGCCTGGTCGAGGTCCCCTGCTCTTCCTCTTTCTTTCGGTGCTCTCGGTTCATCGAACCGTGGGCCGTAGCCCCGAACCGAACGCTCCGGCGAGCTCCACGCCGCCGGCCATGGAGCGTCGCCACCGGAGTTACTGTTCTAGCCGGCCAACTTTTCCCCATGCCACCACAGCCGTCCATCTCTAGATCTGCGGCCATGATTAGAAGGTACCCCTTCGCGGGTGATTTTGCTTAAGACTCCCTCGAATTCGGACAAATAGAACCCGCAGTCCCTAGCACAATTTCCAGAGTACGCTTTCTCATTTTGAAAACCTCAAGTATACTGTTTTAGTCCAAAATACGTTTTTAGTATTTATAGAAATGCCACTAGATTTGTTTTGCTCATAAAAACTTCGTTTTAGCTTCGAATTAACCCGTTCAAATTGCGTTAGTTTCGTAATTTCATAATCTACGTGTTAGTACCACTGTTAATCATGTTTGAAACTTTTAAATTTCATGGTTAGGTTTACTTAATTAATTGCTATAGAAAAACCATTTAAATCATAACTTTCGCGTTTTAGCTCTGTTTTTCGTGAACTTCGCGTTGCCGTGATCGTAGCGAGACGTAGGTTCTTTTCATAAACATTTTAATTTGTTTTCTATACTGCTGGTGTACTGTTCTAACTATAGTATTGTTTGCTTTGCATGAATGCTCCTAGAATGTTGTATGTTGCTGTGTTGGTCATGTTTAGACGGTGAGGATAACGTTGGTGACCAGGAGTACTTTGACGACCAGCAGGATCAGCAGGAGTTTGCTAACCAAGGCAAGTATAGCATGGGCCTACCTTGATGTCCTATTCACATTAATCATTTACTCGTGTGCATGTGTCTAACTTTGATAACCATAAGGACATCCTAGTCATTTGATGACATGTTTCCTTGACTCCTATGGGTTAATTGCATATGGGTAGATTGCTAGTGCTCTAACTGAACATGATCTATACAATGGTTAATGGTTCTATGGAACTAAAAGTAAAACATGATTTATAACAACTGACACATAGTACGAAGGTGCAAATGACTTTTGATCATGTTGCTCCCGGCCCTCGATAAGGACTTATCTGTCGGCAAAAGCTGGGACTGACAGTGCAACCATGAGAGTCATATATGGCTCTGACTTTAGCCTAGTAATAGGACCTTTTCTAGCTTGTCAGAGGTTACCTTTATGGCGCAAAAGGGGCTTGCCACGTTGGGTATAGGGTTGCCTCTGTTCCTATGTGTATAGCCGCGATGGATATGTGCCATAGGAAAGGGGGTTCCTACATCTGCCTGCCAAGGAAACCTAGCGGCCCTAACTTGTTAGAGAAACCTATGAAATGGCTTCATAGTGTACCCTGCCCGCTCACCTTGGCAGTGACATGGGAGTAATTAACCCGGGCATATGGGAATCACGACTCGCGGTGAATGTGCACCACCTCTGCAGAGGGTTACAAACTGTTATAACAGCCATGCTCACGGTCACGAGCGGCCCGGAAAACTCACAGAAAATTGGTTACTCATTGTGGTTCATTTATGATGGTATATGATGATAATATGATGCAAATGATTCTGATATCTGTTTATGTGGGTTTAAATGGGAGCTTAAGCATAACTTGATTATACTTGTTAATAAAATCTGGACTTACTAAAAGTGCTAACTGCAGTAAACATGTGTCATCCTTTTTGAGCTTCATAACCCCATGTTATCTTGTTAAGTACGAGAAGTACTTACGCTTGTTTACTTTCTATAGTTGGATAAAAATCCTGGATGGGTAACAGATGACAACGGGTATGAGGAGTTTTCTGAGGATTATTAGGCTTGTGGTCAACCAGTTGACCTTCCCTATGATGGAGTTCCACGGGTGAGTTATCATTTTATCTTCCGTTGTGTTGTGTAAGACTATGTGTTGTTATTAATCGTTATGTAAGATACACTGTGATGATACTTTTTATAATTTGTCAACTTGTGTGTGTGACTGATCCCTGGGCACACATAAGTTTAGTGCATTCAATTTTATCCTTAAAATTGGGTGTGACAAATTGGTATTAGAGCCGTGTTGACTGTAGGACGCAAGCCTAGTTAGAAATGATCATTTTATCATCTTTGCTCCTCTGGTTTCATGCTTACTGTCTTATTCTTGTTATTTTATTAAAACATTTATGCTTTTCATACCTTAATCTATTATATAAAATTGTCGATTCTAATTCTATCTCAGCACTGCCGGCTACCGTGCCTTGTTCACCCCCCGTGCTCCACAGGCAGAGAAGGAGATTGTGATCATCTCCGATGATGAGGAGATGGCTACCCCGACACCTGCACCTGCTCCTACTCCAGCGGATGCACCTGTCTATCCTATTGTAGCTACACCCGAGGAGTCATCAGCTACATCACGTACACCTGTGCCATCCCCAGCTGTCCCTGTGGTGGATGAGGAGGTAGGATGGAAGTGCAAGTACTACTTCAAGCCAGCCCCAGAGATGGCCTACTACCACACCCTCCTTACACTACGGGAAACTAGTAATTTACCGAGTGTCGAATACTTTGCCGAGTGCCAAATATCGGGCAATTGGCAAAGACTCAGTTTGCCAAGTGCAGCCGTCGGCAAAATAAAACACTCGGCAAAGGCTATTTTGCCGAGTGCCTAGTACTCGACAAAATATAGGCACTCGGCAAACCTTAATATGCCGAGTGTCACGCCCTCGGCAAACTAGAGCACTCGACAAATATTGTCAGAGGCATAACGGACCCAACGCCGGCAACTTTGCCGAGTGCCAAGCAAACTTAATTATTTGCCGAGTGCCTAACGCCTTGCACTCGGCAAAGTTTTTTAAATAAAAAAAGGGAATCTTCTTTGCCGAGTGCCGTAGATCTTGGCACTCGGCAAAGCTGTGGGCGGTTAAAAAAAATACGTCGGCCTCTCGGCCGACACACTCACACACACACACACACAGGCCCGCCTTGCCTCCCCGCTGCCATGCCCGCCATGCCGCCTCCCCATGCTGCCCCGGCCGTCGCCACCGCCACCCTCACCTGCCCCGGCCCCACCACCCACACCACCCCCTCACGCCCCACACCACCACCCCACCACCGCCACCCGTGTGCCCCGCCCCCACCGCCAGAGGAGGAGGGAGTAGGCAGCCCACCGAGGAGCCCCACCCGCCGCCGCCTCAACCCATCGGAGGTGCCCGCCCGGCCACGCCGCCACGCCGCCACGCTGCCGGCCACCGCCACCCACCACAGCACCCCCCACCACCACCACCGCCACCGCCACAGCACAGCGCCCCCGGCCCCCGGCCGCTAGAGGAGGGAGGAGGAGCAGGCCACCGGAGGAGCCCCACCCCGCCGCTCGCCTCAACCCATCGGAGGTGCCGCGCTGCCCGCCCACACCCGCCGGCCGGCCCGCCCTGAGGAGGAGGAGAACCTCCGCACCATCCGCCGGCCACCGGAGAAGGAGGAGGACCCCGCACCACCCGCCAACCCTGTCCACGCTGTTCGCCATGCCCGCCCCCGTTCCGAGCAGAAGGTGGGAGAAAGGGAGGAAGAGGAGAAGGGGAACAGGAGAAGAGAGGAGGCTGAGAAGAGAGGAGGAGGAGGTGCCCCGCCGCGGCCCCTTGACGCCGCCCCGTCCGCGACCCTCGCCCAGTCCGCGGCCTCCAATGTCCCTCCGACGTCTAGGTATGCCCTTCCCTCGCTTCATGGTGTACAATGCTGGTGAAGGAGGAGGTGTATGTGTAGGTGTAGGTGGTGGTGGCGTGCAATATATGGTGGTCGTTGTGGTGGATGTGGTGGTGTGGTCATGGTCATTGTGGTGGATGTCGTGGTGTGGTCGTGGTGGTGGTGGTAGTGTGGTGGTTGTGGTGGTGGTGGTGTGGTCGTGGTGGTGGTGTGTTGGTGGTGGATTAATATATATCTGGCTATCAGCCATGGTGCCGTATTTGTTCCCTTGATATGTGGTTGTCGGCCATCGTGCGGTTTTTTCTTCTGTGTTTTGAAATCTCCCCATGCACAGGGAGGTTCTCAAAAAATTTTCAACTTATAGTATTGTGTTTCTTCTTTTGCAGAGAAGAGCATGTCAGAGGGGACTCGGCGACCCCGATCCTCTTCGTCGGCGTTATGGTTCGCTGCCGCACAAAGATCGCCTTGTCTCTGCCTGACTCGCCATCGCCTGCCCGCTTAGCCCCGACTCCACCGCCACCCTAGGTATAAATAAGCCCTCCTCCCGTATCATTGTCTTAGATCGCGTAACCCAGTTAGGCGTCTCCCGTCCAAAAGAGATACGGTTGTAGGTATGCGGATCTTTGCATATCTACGACCGTATCTATTTCAGATTGTCCACGTTTTTTGGATAGCCCACGGATGCGTAGATGAGTTAGTTTCCATGGTTTGCTTCGATCCGAGACCAAGTTTCGGCAGCTCTTCCCTGTTGTTCTCCGGATACACACTCTCCCTGCCAGGACGTGTATCGGGAGAACAGCGGGGAGGTGCCGCCAAAATTCCGTCTCGGATAGGAGTAGAGCATGGAGACTAACCTCATCTACGCATCCGCGGGTGGGATTAGGACCTATCCTTCACCTATTAGATAGTAGGAACGCCGTGTAGATGCAATTGCTGGTTTTATTACTCGCTTATATATATATATATATGTCAGAGGATGGATAACCGTAACTGGATGTACACGGGCCATGCAGAGATGACCCCAGAATGGATGTGCAATACCTCTGCTTTCTTAGACCATGCATTTGGCCTGGCTGCTCAAGGGGCGAGTCGGATGACGTGTCCCTGTAGCAAATGTGACAACAGGAAAAGAAAAAATAGGAAGAAGGTGGGGGAAGATCTTTGCAAGCTTGGATTCACGCCAAACTATACCCGCTGGATCTTCCATGGTGAAGCGGATCGTATGAGAGAGGAGGTGGTGAGACAACGCCTCGAGGATTTTGATGGTGATGCCGGGGTACTAGACATGATGGATGACTTTCATGAGGCATAATTTGGTGAAGGAATGGAGGAGGAACCAGAGGAAACTGCAAAGGCGTTCTACAACATGATGTCTTCGGCATAGCAGCCCCTTCACGAAAAGACCGAGCTTTCACGATTGGATGCCGTTGGACGCCTAATGGGGTTCAAGATGCAATATAGCCTGAGTCGAGACGCGTTCGATGCTATGTTGGCAGTTGTTGGGACCCTGCTTCCGGAGGGTCACGTTCTGACGAATAACATGTACGAGTCTCAGAAACTTCTTCGTGCACTGAAGATGCTGTATCAGCAGATCCATGCTTGTCCGAATGGTTGCGTCCTATTTAGGAAACAACACGAGAAAGCAACGCACTGTCCAAAGTGCAAATCCTCTAGGTTTCTGGAGGTAGACTCTAGTGATGGCCAGAAGAAGTAGCTTGATATTCCCGAGAAGGTCCTACGGTACCTTCCTTTCATATCGAGGATCCAACGGCTATTCATGATAGAGGAGTCCACCAAACAGATGACATGGCACAAAAATGGCAAAAGATACAATTTGAGAAGATGGTACATCCATCCGATGGTGATGCATGGGTCCACTTTGATGGTAAACATCCTGGGAAAGCTGAGGAGGCTCGGAATGTACGTGTAGCGCTGGCAACAGATGGGTTCAATCCGTATGGAATGATGGCGGCCCCGTACACTTGTTCGCCCGTGTTCGTGATCCCCCTAAATCTTCCCCCTGGCGTCATGTTTCAACCCAAGAACGTATTCCTGTCGCTCATAATTCCCGGACACCCGGGGAACAATATGGGAGTGTTCATGGAGCCTTTGATTGACGAATTGATCGATGCTTGGGAAAACGGGGTACTGACATACGGCCGAGCTACAAAGAGGAACTTCAAAATGCATGTCTGGTACCAGTACTCCCTGCATGACTTCCTAGCGTATGGCATATTCTGTGGGTGGTGTGTTCACGGGAAGTTCCCATGCCTAGTATGCAAGGAAGTTGTGAGGTTCAATTGGTTGAAGAAGGGTGGCAAGTTCTCTTCGTTCGACCAACATCGTCGATTCCTCCCTTCTAACCATCCATTCAGATGAGACATCAAGAACTTCATGAAAGGTGTTCGAGTCACTGACCCTGCACCTAAGATGATGACCGGCGCCGAGGTCCGTGCTCAGATAGAGGCTCTCAAAATTGATGACAACAAAGGTGGTTTTATTGGATATGGTCAGGATCACATGTGGACTCATATATCGGGCTTGACTAGGCTCCCCTATTTCAATGACCTCCTTCTTCCACACAACATTGATGTAATGCACACTGAAAAGAATGTCGCCGAGGCACTTTGGGCAACACTCATGGACATTCCTGATAAGACAAAGGACAACGTTAAGGCTAGACTGGACCTAGCGACGTTGTGCGATAGACCAAAGCTAGTGATGAAGCCTCCTACGCCCGGCAAGAAATGGAAAAGGCCTCATGCCGATTTCGTCTTGAAGAAGGACGAAAGGAAGGAGGTATTGCGGTGGATCCAGACGTTAATGTTCCCTGATGGGTATGCGGTGAATCTGAGGAGGGGAGTGAACTTGTCTACTATGCGAGTCTTAGCGATGAAGAGTCATGACTACCACATATGGATTGAATGGCTTCTTCCTGCCATGACCCGGGGATATGTCCCCGAGAATGTCTGGCGCGTGCTGGCAGAGTTGACTTAGAGAAAGTGGCACCTGTGTTGCTCTACAAGTTGGAGAAGATCTTTCCACCTGGCTTCTTCGTGCTGATGCAGCATTTGATTTTGCACCTACCGTATGAGGCACGAATGGGGGGTCCCGTGCAGGCCCGTTGGTGCTATCCAATCGAGAGATGTCTAAAGGTTCTTTCACAAAAAGTGTAGAAATAAAGCCAAAATTGAGGCGTCCATGGCAGCGGCATTCATTATGGAGGAGGTGTCAAACTTCACAACAGCATACTATAAGGACAACCTTCCAAGTGTGCATAATCCACCCCCTCGTTACAACGCCGATGAGAGTTCATCGAACCTCAGCCTTTTCAAAGGGCAACTCGGAAGCGCAAGCGCATCGAGCACCAAGACCTTGCAGTATGATGAGTGGCGCACTATCATGTTGTATGTGTTGTTGAACCTTGATGAAGTGAACCCGTATTTGCGGTAAGTTCTCAATGAGCTTGTTACATACGCCGTCACTATCCTCCATCCATCCAATCCCCTTGTCTCTCATTTTTTCAGGGAATTTTTGGATAAGTACTGGGAAGAGGATTGGGCTCCTTCCCCTCAAGAACAAGATAGCCTTCTCAAAGATGGTGTGCCCGATTTCATTTTCTGGTTTAGTAAGAAGGTACCGTCCAATTTACCTCGTTCTATCTTTGACTCACCACTTTGCTCATACGAGCGAGTTATGTAACGATCTATCTGGCCTCACCTTGTAGGCCAGCACGGATGCGGAAATGAGTGATGAGTTGAGACAGGTTGCCAATGGTTTCGCCTATAAGGTCAAGTCATTTACCGTTTATGATGTGAATGGATATCGCTTTCACACAACAAGACACGAACAGAGTCGCCCAAACCGAAGAACCACGAATACCGGAGTTTGTACGCCTGGCACCGATGACCGTGACTACTATGTCATAGTCGAAGAAATATACGAGCTCAGATTTGAGGGTCGCAAACCTCTTAATCCAGTCATATTCAAATGTCATTGGTTCAATCCTGATGTAATGAGAACGACCCCTGAGCTTGGGCAAGTCGAAATTCGGTAGGATTCCGACTATCGAGGCGACGATGTCTATATTGTGGCTCAACAGGCCACGCAAGTTTATTATCTCCCATGGGCGTGCCAAAAAAGACCCTAATCTTACGGGCTGGTACCTTGTGCAAAAGGTATCGCCGCACGGTAAAGTGCCTGTCCCAAACGATGAGGATTACAACTTTGACCCAAACACATACGATGGAGAGTTCTATCAACCGGAGGGGCTATAAGGGAGGTTTGACATAGACATGTCTTCGTTGATGGGCATGGAAGTACACAATGACATTGATGAGGACGATGGAGATGAGGACGATGGAGATGAGGTGCAAAATGCCAACGACTTACAAATGCTTGAGCGATTACGTTTAGGCGATGACAATGATGACAACGTTGGAGATGAGGTCAAATTTTTCGACAATATTGATAGCGATGCCGATGACAACGAGGGAGATGATGACGAGGGAGATTATTTCTAATTCATGTAATACTATATTATTATTATTATTAATTTGCAATTATGTTTCATTCATTTTCCATCTCTTTATAAGGACTTACAAATTCATTTTGCATCTTTGTAATTGCAGGAACTCGACAAAATGCCTGGGGGAAGGCAGAGGCATCTCCACTCGCTCTATGCGACACCCCCCGCTCAGGAGGACGAGGAGCCGTCGGCGGAGACGTCGACGAGGAGGACTAGGACCGGCCACCCCCGCGACCGTCCAAGGACGAGGCCTATGCCTCGCGCCGCGTCGCCCGAGGAGGACCAGGTGGCGGCCTCTGAGGACGAGGGCGACCAGGGGGCGACTGCAGGGGACGAGGACGACCAGGTGGCGACAGCAGGGGGTTCTGCTTCGTCTGGCCACGAGGAGGCGGCGATAGCAGGGGGTTCCTCTTCCTCTGGTGGTTCGACCGTCTACTTGCGTGGGACGTCGACCCTCCCGCGGAGGCCGATCCCAGTTCACCAGCGCCCGATGATTCGACCCGTGGGCGACGGGTACGTAACCATTCATGTTTTCTCTACTTGTTCATATGACATGTTGACAAGCAAAATGGAGACTAATAATTCTTCTTAATGACTCGTGCAGCAACTGGGAAGTTGTGTCCGGAGCCGGCCAGGTACGCCAGATCAATGGCATCCTGAGCCTTCTGATTCGGGAGCACTACCCTGGCATGGTCACCATCGCAGGCACCAACGACAACGTGACTATGCCGCCCTGGACGTGGGACCACATTGCCCTCGCCACGGACAACATCGTAGGCACCAAGGCGGCGCGGATTAAGCAGGAGCACTGGGTAAGTCTTCATCGCACTACATTGGTCAATTTATTGTATTCATTGGTCGTTCTTAAAATAATGAAATGATACATGATGCATGTATGTAGGACTTCTTCATGTGCTCCCCGAGGTACGAGGGCTGGGCGGAGCGAGTGCAGGACAAGGTCTGCAGGAACCGACTCTTAGACCTGTACCACGAGACGCGGCTCATGTGCATCATCAACTAAAACGGGAATGTCCTTGGTGACGTGGTGAGGAAGCAGGCGGCCAGGACCATGACGCTCACTAAGGAGCAGTACCTCCAGGTTAGTACGAAACATTAATACTGATTCCTTCCATGAAATATAGGTAGGCTTCATTTTATCTTTTGACATGTTATATACTTAATGGTCTGCAGATGTGTCCTGATTGGTGCGCCAAGGACCGAGCCTACTGGGCGGCCATTGTCGACAGGTGGTGCACGAATGAGTGGATGGAAAAGCACAACATCCGTCGGGACTGCCGCCTGCAGATGGGTGGTGTGCCACACCACCAAGGCAACCGCCACCTCGGCGCGTACGCCCAGACATGGGTAATGCTGTTTATATTTATTTCTTTATTCATTCGAACGCTCAATTCTGATTACTTGTAATCATCTTGGTGTTTTCCTCGCAGTCCCAGTCACATGGTGGCTAGGAGTGCAACGAGTTCATGGCGTACGCCCTGGCACACAAGGGCAAGGCGACAGCCCCAGACCTCACCTACAACCCGGAGGACCCACCCGAGGCGTACACCAACACGAGCATCCACAGCAAGCTCAGCGAGTACTCCTCGGTGGCTCGCACGTGCCATGGGGAGGACTTCGATCCGGCCTCCTAGCCCCTGGATGCGGACCTCGTGATGAGGCTTGGAGGAGGGAAGCAGCACGGCCGGTACTGGATGGCGGACAGCCAAGTTGACACGGCCTATACTCCCACCCTCTCCCAGATTCGAGCAAGGAGCACGAGCTCCTCCCTCCCTATACGACCTCGGTAGTAGAGTGCATAGCAGCAGGTGGCGGAACTCCAGGTTAGTCCTGTTTTATTCGTCGTTCATTGCTTTTACATATATCTTGCCTTTGCATTGTTGAAACATTGCGGGTGAAATATTGCAGGCCTAGGTGCAGAGGCTGGAGGCCAGGCACTCGGCCTCATAGGCGGAGCAAGAGCGAAGGAGGGAGGCCAAGGAGAAGAGGCTGCAGGACCTTTACGCGTTCATGGCGAACCTTCAGGCCACGACGGGTATAGCCATGCCACCTTCGCTCCTCGTTCCAGTGGTTCGTACTCCTGATCCTAGTTCGGTGAGTATGGTTGTTTATTGCTTTAGCTTGTGCGACCCTCCTGCAGAAACTCATGAATTCGCTTTTCCTTTGCGCAACCACCGTCCGCGGGTTCGAACCCGACTCCTCAAGGGCACCACTCGACGCATCCAAGTGAACCTAGCCCTTCTCCATAGTCCGGGTGGCCAGCTGGCCCTCCTCCACAGCCCGGGGGGCCAGGTGGCCCTTCTTCACACTTTGGGTGGCAAGGGTGACAGTAGGTACCTTGGATTGGTCTCTTTTCTTATGTTCCATGGACTTAGACTTGTGTTGGATCCTGTGATGGATATTGTGATGGTTGTGTTGGATGTGGATATTGTGATGGATGTGGATGTGATATACATTGTGATCTATATCGTGTATGTGATGGATATTGCTATGGACGAGGCATTTATGTGATATATATTGTGATTCTGGGCATGTGATGGATGTGAATATGTGATTTGTTTATCTGTAAAGATGGGAAGCAAAAAACAAAAAAAAGAATAATTCCCAGCTTTGCCGAGTGTAACACTCGGCAAAGGTGCCTTTGCCGAGTGCCATGACAATAGCACTCGGCAAAACTGGGCAAAACTGTGCAAAACCGGCTCAGGTCCCAGATTTGCCGAGTGCTATGGTCATGGCACTCGACAAAACTGGGCACTTTGCCGAGTGTCGACGCTGTGGCACTCGGCAAAGAATTTTTTGGAAAAAAATAAAAAAAATATTTTGCCGAGTGCCCGACACGTCACCACTCGGCAAAGGGGACGTTAGACGGGCGGTCTCCATTAGGTGACCTTTTCTTTGCCGAGTGATGATGTGGCACTAGGCAAAGGCTTTGCCGAGTGCCCGATATATTGGACTCGGCAAAGAACCCTTTGCCAACAAAAGCTATGCCGACGGGTCTTTGCCGAGTGTAACACTCGGCAAACTGTTTGCCGAGTGCAAACTTGGGTTTGCCGAGCGTTTAGGGCACTCGGCAAAGAACCCGTGTCCAGTAGTGTTACACATGTGCTGGATCACTACTATCCTGATCTGCACGCCTCCATCAGCTATCATTGTGCAGAGTACTAGCATCCTTTGGAGGCAACCTTTTGGAAGGTAGAGCTGGTTGTCACTTCTTGTAATGACATAAAGAATGGACATGAGGTGGAGACTGTCCACCGTGCCACTGCCAGAAGGGCCCATGCATTGGATGGCATGGAAGATGCAGCGCAGGACGCCTACATCTACTACCATGGTCGTCGTTTTGAGGCCATGAAGGAGGATCATTTTAGATGCCTTCCTCGCAATGATCATGAGGGTAACTAGCAGGTCATGGCTCCACCAGAGAGTGACCCAACTCTGGAAGCAACAGTGCAACATGTCCATGCCATGCAGGGGGTAGATGAAGAGGTCAAGGGAGAGCTGCGTGCATCACAGAGGGCCGAGAGACGTCTCCAAAAGCAAGTTGATGAACTATGTGCTCAACTTGGGCAGTCACCGATCTACAAGAAGAAGCGCCGGTCGTTCACCATGATTGACACCGCCCCATAAGTGTTAGGTGCCTTGTTTAATGTTACAACGTTGTTAGTTCGTGAGTCATGTCTAATCTTGTTGGTCTTGTGAACTTTAATGGTTAGATGTCTTTAATTGTGAACTTGGATGATTTGGAGTTTGTTTGATTGCTGGAGGTTTATGGGCATGTCCACAATTTCCTTAGGTTTGAACCTTAAGTTTAGATGATGTTCTTAATGTAGATGATTTTGCTTTATCTTATCTCTGCTGTGCTGTTTTCTGGAGCAGCCTGTGATCTTTATTTTGTATCTCGAAATCTGGGCTGTCAAAAATTCTGAAATTTTTGTGGAGATACCGAGACTTCTATATCTTTCAGATATCTCTGGGATCACGTTAATAGCTGTTCAGGTTTGTGAGATCTAGCTGTCACAAGTTGAGGTTTCTGCGCAGACTGGAACCCAAAACAGATTCAGTTTAGCGCTGTTTTTGACCATGTGTATGTCAGAATCTGTAAAAGTGATCTAAATAAAAGTTGTAGCTGATCTCCTAAGCTTTCCAACCGTTCTTGGTACACCTCTGTTGGATCTATGAAACTCGAGTTATAACAGATTTACTGAACTGCTGTATTTGAATCTTGTCCAGAAAATTTTCAGCATTGTTCCTTATCTTTATAAGCTCTCTATAAATTGGAAATCTCTAAATTTTTGCGCATTTGTTGGAAAGCAGATGGCCGCAAGAGGAGGAAGAGGCAGAGGCCATGGTCGTGGACATGATGCTCTCATAAATCCACCACCACCGCCACCAGTGACTATGGAACAATTGATGGGAATGCAAGCGCAGTTGATGCAAGCTATGATGCAGCGCTTGGATAATGAACCTGCAAGAGGACTACCGCATGTTCAGGTCAGAGATAAGCGTGGAGAGTTTATGAAGGATCGCCCACCGGTGTTCACCCATGCCTCAGACCCTATGGAGGCAGATGATTGGTTGCGTGCTGTGGAGAAGCAGCTTAACATAGCACAATGCAATGATCTTGAGAAGGTGTTGTATGCTTCTGGTCAACTCCAGGGAGCAGCTCAGGATTGTTGGGATTCTTTCTAGTATGGACGCCCCAACAATGCTCCTGCTATCACCTAGCAGGAATTCAAGGACTACTTTCAGTCATATCATATCCCCGATGGACTGGTGGAATTGAAGCAAGAGGAATTTAGATCCCTTAAGCAAGGATCCATGACTGTGGTGGAGTATCGTGACAAGTTTGCTCAACTGTCACGTTATGCTCCAAATGATGTAGCTGAGGATAAGGAGAAGCAACGCCGTTTCCTCAAAGGACTTTATGATGTCCTATAGCTCCAGCTAATGTCCAACACCTACCCTAATTTTTAGTCCTTGGTGAACCCCACTATTGTGATTGACAATAAGCGCAAAGAGATGGAAGCCAAGAAGAGGAGGCTTTAAGGGCAAGCTTCTGGAAGCAACACCCGCCCGCGTGCCTATCCCCAGCAGGGTTTTCAGCAGAGGAATCAAGGACCATCTAACCAGGGAAACCGTGGTCAGTATCCTCAGCGTAACCAGTTCCAGCAACGCCCTCAGTACCAACAACAGTATGGTAATCAGCATCCCCCGCAATAGACCGGCAATCCGGCAACACACCAGGGAATGCCCAACAATAGTCCTGTGAAGAGTGGTGCACCCAATAACCCCAATGCATGCTACTGCTGTGGAGAAGTAGGTCACTATGCTCATCAGTGTCCAAAGAAGCAGAACCAGCAAGCTCCTCAAAACCAGACTGGCAATCAGAAGTTCAATGCCCGACCACCTCACACTGCGAAGGTGAACTATGTGTCATCTGATGCAGCTCAGGAGACGCCTGAGGTCATGTTGGGTACGTTCAGTGTCAACTCTATCTCTGCTACAGTACTTTTTGATTCTGGTGCTTCGCATTCTTTTATTTCCCAAGCTTTTGTTAGAATGCATAGCATACCTTTGTGTGCCATGAAAAACCCCATACTAGTAAATTCACCGGGAGGTAGTATGTCTGCTTCTTATTGGAGTCCCTCAACTAGCATTTCCTTAAGGGGGGTAGACTTCAAAGTGAAACCTATTGTGTTGAGAACAGCGGGAATTGATCTTATTCTGGGAATGGATTGGATGAAACAACACCGGGCAGTGATTTAGGGTTAGGAGAAATCTGTTGTTGTGACATCACCCAATGGAGATAGAATCTATGTTGAAGTGGTAGTGCAAGCTCAGCCAACAGCCACTATGAATCAGTTGGATGGTGATGCCAAAGAACAAGATCGTGTTATGGAGGAGTTCCCGGATGTCTTCCCCGATGACTTGCCAGGTATGCCACCTGACCGTGACATTGAATTCATTATTGAATTATTACCTAGAACTACACCAATAGCTAAACGTCCATATAGAATGGGGATTAATGAATTAGAAGAGCTTAAGAAACAACTAAAAGAGTTACAAGAAAAAGGTTTCATATGCCCCAGTTCTTCCCCATGGGGGGCACCTATGATCTTTGTGGATAAGAAGGATGGTAGTCAACGGATGTGTGTGGATTACCGTTCACTTAATGAGGTTACTATCAAGAATAAATACCCTTTGCCTAGAATTGATGATTTGTTTGATCAGTTGAGAGGAGCCTATGTGTTCTCCAAGATTGATCTCCGCTCATGTTATCATTAGCTTAAGATTCGAAACTCGGACATACCCAAGATAGCATTCACTACACGGTATGGCTTGTATGAGTATACCGTTATGTCTTTTGGATTGACCAATGCACCTGTATACTTTATGTATCTGATGAATAAGGTGTTCATGGAGTTTCTTGATAAATTTGTGGTAGTATTCATTGATGACATACTTATATTCTCCAAGACTGAAGAAGAACATGCTGAACATATAAGGTTGGCCTTGCAAAAGCTTAGAGAACATAAGTTGTACGCTAAGCGGAGCAAGTGTGAGTTTTGGTTGAAGGAGGTCTCTTTTCTAGGCCATGTTGTCTCCAATGGTGGAATAGCAGTGGATCCAGGCAAAGTGCAAGATGTTTTGAATTGAAAACCACCAACCAATGTAAGTGAGATTGGCTGGATACTACATGAGTTTCATTGAAGGTTTTTCCAAGCTTGCTAAGCCTATGATAGCTCTGTTGGAAAAGATTGCCAAATTTGTATGGTCGGATAAATGCTAGGCAAACTTCGATGAGCTAAAGAAGAGATTGACTACAACTCTAGTATTGATTTTGCCTGACTTAAGCAAGAACTTCTCTATATATTGTGATGCATCCCATTTGGGCCTTGGATGTGTGCTTATGCAAGAAGGAAGAGTGGTGGCATATGCATCTAGACAATTGAGGAAGCATGAGTTGAACTACCCTACTCATGACTTGGAACTGGCAGCTGTGGTTCATGCTTTGAAAATCTGGAGACATTATCTAATTGGGCATAAGAGTGATATCTATATAGATCATAAGAGTTTGAAGTATATCTTTACCCAATCAGATCTGAATCAGAGACAACATCGTTGGTTAGAATTGATCAAAGACTATGTTTTGGAAGTGCATTATCATCTGGGAAAAGCAAATGTCATAGCTGATGCACTTAGCAGGAAGAGTTATGCTAATGGACTTGGGATAACATTTATGTCAGCAGAGTTGTGTGCGGAAATGGAGCATCTCAACTTGAGTTTTGTCACTAATGCAATGGAATTGGTGATAGAGCCTACATTCGAGCAAGAGATACGCAAAGGTCAATTGGAGGATGAAAAACTAAAAGAGATAGCGGAGAATGTAGTGCTTGGAAAGGCACCAGGATTCAGGATGGATGAGAATGGTACTCTTTGGTTTGGGAAAAGGATATGTGTACCTAAAGTGAAGGCTATCCGTGATGCAATTCTGCAAGAGGCACATGAATCTGCTTATTCTATACATCCCGGAAGTACCAAGATGTATTTGGATCTCAAGGAGAAGTATTGGTGGTATGGTTTGAAGAGAGATGTGGCAGAGTATGTGGCTTTGTGTGACACTTGTCAAAGAGTGAAAGCTGAGCATCAAAGACCTGCAGGGCAGTTACAACCAATGAAGATTCCTGAATGGAAATGGGAAGAAGTTGGTATGGATTTTATCGTAGGTTTGCCTCGCACTCAAAGAGGTTATGATTCAATATGGGTAATAGTGGATCGACTCACCAAGGTTGCTCACTTTTTACCAGTCAAGACTACCTATACGGGTGCAAGGCTAGCAGAGTTGTACATGGAAAGAAAGTGTGCTTACATGGTGTTCCCAAGAAATTTGTGTCGGATAGAGGCACTCAGTTTACATCGCAATACTGGCAAAAAGTACATAGATCTTTGGGGACAAAGTTGAATTTCAGTTCTGCTTACCGCCCGCAAACTGATGGACAGACTGAAAGGATCAACCAGATTTTGGAAGATATGTTGAGAGCTTGTGCACTACAGTATGGTAATAGTTGGGATAAGAGTCTGCCATATGTAGAGTTCTCGTACAACAATAGTTACCAGAAGAGTCTCAAGATGGCACCTTTTGAGGCGCTGTATGGACGTAAATGTAGAACGCCTTTGTTCTGGAATCAGACTGGTGAAACTCAAGTGTTTGGACCCGATGTCCTTAGAGACGCAGAAGAACAAGTGAGAATGATTAGAGACAGCTTGAGAGTGGCTCAGTCCCGACAGAAGAGTTACACTGATACTCGTAGAAGAGAGCTGACTTTCGAAGTTGGTGATTATGTGTACCTGAAGGTGTCACCAATGAGAAGTGTGAGAAGATTCAATATGAAGGGTAAGCTAGCACCGAGGTATATTGGACCTTTCCGGATTATAGAGAGACGTGGAGAAGTGGCCTATCAATTGGAAGTGCCTGAAAGTTTATCAGGTGTGCATGATGTGTTCCATGTTTCTCAATTGAAAAAGTGTTTGAGAGTACCAGAAAAGCAGATTCCTTTGGAAGAGCTTACTGTTAAGGAAAATCTTACATATGAAGAGTATTCGATAAAGATCTTGGAAACTGCAGAAAGAGTTACAAGAAGCCAAACTATAAAGATGTGCAAGGTGCAGTGGGATCGGTATATAGAGGATGAGGCCACTTGGGAAAGAGAAGAGGATCTGAGAAAGTCTTATCCTCAACTGTTTGAGTAAGCAATCACCCGAATCTCAAGGACAAGATTCATCTTAAGGGGGGGTAGAATTATAACACCCAAAAATTTCAGTCTTTTGAAATAAGAAAATTTTGATTTAAATATGCAATTATATGTGCATTTTCAAATTTAGGAAATAATATTTTTATGAAATTAAAAGTAAATATAAGGATAGAAACATGTTGATGCATTCATGCTGCTGCACATTTGTTTTTGTAATGATTAGCTTTGACTAAAGTTTGAATTGAATTCAAATTCAAATTGAAAATGATTTCAAAAATTGATTTGGAAAAAGATAAAGGAAATATTTTTCCCTCCCTTTCTCTTCCTCAATTCGGCCTGTTGGCCATCCTTTCCGCGCCGACCTGGCAGGCCTGCTGGCCCAACTCTACCGCCGGCCCACGCGCCTTCTCTTTACCTCTCCCCCGTTTCCTTCCTGGGCTGGCCCAGCTCGGCTGGAAACCGCCGCTGCTGCGCCCTTCCCCGTCCTTAGCTGCTGCCAGCCCAGGCCCGTGCATCAGTGCCTTCCCTCTCCTCCCGCAACCGCAGTGCCTATCAAGCCGGTCCTGCCGCAACCGCCCCATGCCCGCTCCTCGCTACGTGGGCGCGTCTCCCCACACCTGGCCTCTACAAAAGGGTGCCGAACCCCTAGCCGCCCCTCCCTGCTGCCTCCCCGCTCCATTTTCCCATTCACCCATGCACGAGGAAGATACAACCGCCGCTCCAAAGTCACCGAGTTCCGCCGTCCTCCCCTCCGCGCGGATACCCGTCCTCGAGCCGATTTCGACCCCTTTTGTCACTGCGGTGAGCTTCGCCTTGCTCCCCTCTCTCCTCCCGTGCAGTTTATTTCTTGTTTTGTGGCTTCTAGAGCCCGTTTCGCGTGCGGCCGTGTGCTCTCACCGCCGGCCATGGCGACCCCCGCGCCAGCCGCGTCCTCCGGCCCCGTTCTCGGCCTGGCCGAGGACCCCTGCTCCCCCTCTTTCTTCCGGTGCTCTCGGTTCATCGAACCGTGGGCCGTAGCCCCGAACCGAACGCTCCGGCGAGCTCCATGCCGCCGGCCACGGAGCACCGCCGCTGGAGTTACTGTTCTAGATGGCCAACTTTTCCCTAAGCCACCACAGTCGTCCATCTCTAGATCTGCGGCCATGATTAGAAGGTACCCCTTCGCGGGTGATTTTGCTTAAGACTCCCTCAAATTCGGACAAGTAGAACCCGCAGTCCCTAGCACAATTTCTAGAGTACGCTTTCTCGTTTTGAAAACCTCAAGTATACTGTTTTAGTCCAAAATACGTTTTCAGTATTTACAGAAATGCCACTAGATTTGTTTTGCTCATAAAAACTTCGTTTTAGCTCCGAATTGACCCGTTCAAATTGCATTAGTTTCATAATTTCATAATCTACGTGTTAGTACCACTGTTAATCATGTTTGAAACTTTTAAATTTCATGGTTAGGTTTACTTAATTAATTGCTATAGGAAAACCGTTTAAATCATAACTTTCGTGTTTTAGCTTCGTTTTTCGTAAACTTCGCGTTGCCGTGATCGTAGCGAGACGTAGGTTCTTTTCATAAACATTTTAATTTATTTTCTATACTGCTGGTGTACTATTCTAACTATAGTATTGTTTGCTTTGCATGAATGCTCCTGGAATGTTGTATGTTGCTGTGTTGGTCGTGTTCAGACGGTGAGGAGAACGTTGGTGACCAAGAGTACTTTGACGACCAGAAGGATCAACAGGAGTTTGTTAACCAAGGCAAGTATAGCATGGGCCTGCCTTGATGTCCTATTCACTTTAATCATTTACTCGTGTGCATGTGTCTAACTTTGATAACCATAAGGACATCCTAGTCATTTGATGACATGTTTCCTTGATTCCTATGGGTTAATTGCATATGGGTAGATTGCTAGTGCTCTAACTGAACATGATCTATACAATGGATAATGGTTCTATGGAACTAAAAGTAAAACATGATTTATAACAACTGACCCATAGGGCGAAGGTGCAAAAGACTTTTGATCATGTTGCTCCCGACCCTCCATAAGGGCTTATCTGTCGGCAAAAGCTGGGACTGACAGTGCAACCGTGAGAGTCATATGGCTCTGACTTCAGCCTAGTAATAGGACCTTTTTTAGCTTGTTAGAGGTTACCTTTATGGCGCAAAAGGGGCTTGCCACGTTGGGTATAGGACTGCCTCTGTTCCTATGTGTATATCCGCGATGGATATGTGCCATAGGAAAGGAGGGTTCCTACATCTGCCTACCGAGGAAACCTAGCGGCCCTAACTTGTTAGAGAAACCTATGAAATGGCTTCATAGTGTACCCTGCCCGCTCACCTTGGCAGTGATATGGGAGTAATTAACCCGGGCATATGGGAATCACGACTCACGGTGAATGTGCACCACCTCTGCAGAGGGTTACAAACTGTTATAACAGCCGTGCTCACGGTCACGAGTGGCCCAGAAAACTCACAGAATAATTGGTTACTCATTGTGGTTCATTTATGATGGTGTACGATGATAATATGATGCAAATGATTCTCATATCTGTTTATGTGGGTTTAAATGGGAGCTTAAGCATAACTTGATTATACTTGTTAATAAAATCTGGACTTACTAAAAGTGCTAACCACAGTAACCTGTGTCATCCTTTTTGAGCTTCATAACCCCATGTTATCTTGTTAAGTACGGGAACGACTTACGCTTGTTTACTTTCTATATTTGGATAAAAATCCCGGATGGGTAACAGATGACAACGGGTATGATGAGTTTCCTGAGAATTATTAGGCTTGTGGTCAACCAGTTGACCTTCCCTGTGATGGAGTTCCTCGAGAGATTATCATTTTATCTTCCGCTGTGTTGTGTAAGACTATGTGTTGTTATTAATCGTGATGTAAGATACACTATGATGATACTTTTTATAATTTGTCAACTTGTTTGTGACTGATCCCTAAGCACACATGAGTTTAGTGCATTCAATTTTATCCTTAAAATTGGGTGTGACAATCAGATCATGTGTGCATGGATGTAGTATGCATGATTGCCCATACACTGTATCACTGGCAAAAAAAATGATAGCTTCGAATGGATATGATGAATGTGAAATTTATTGAGAGATGAGCACAAATGAAAATAGAGAACACATCCGCTGGAAAGAATCGGGGGCGGGGCGGGGGGCAAGGCATTATGACTTTTTCATAACTTTTTTATATAATCAAAGCATCCTGTCCTTGGCTTCTTCCTTTCCATATATCAGGAGGCACCATGTGCGCAGGGCTACCCCACTACTTCACAACATCAATGAACAGTAGGCATCTAGTTCTTTAATTTGTAGGGAGCTTTTCTTTTGTAATGCATGTATACCGTTGTACCAACTAGAGGCATATAGATGCACGCTCCCACTTTGGTTTCTTTATAAGAAATTGAGATCCTCAAAGGACAAAATACAATAAACATGGACCATAGACAAAAGGATAAAAGTCACATCACAAAGGAAAAGGAAAGAAGAGGAAAAGAAAGAACCAACCATCACATCAAGGTGTATGCACAATGCTTGTGGTGTGTTCCTGTAGCAGCATAATCCTATCTTTTTTCATACATATGTTTGCACATATAGGCATTGTACCACTGACACATTGATAGTTATCCTACTCTCTCTATCCCACAAAAAATACAATTCTTACATTCAAAATTTGTCTACAAAAATCCTAGCTATGGAAAGGCTATCTTTAATGCCATGGGTCCATTAACTATCTAGACTAATATTAATTATCTAGACTAACAAACCAACCAAACTCAATCCAACTCATGGTTTTTGAAGAGTAGTCACACACGCTTCATTTTTATTATTCATTAATCTATCCTAAAATTTCGAGAATTGCATTTTTTGTGGGACTGAGGGAGTAGTTGCAAATGATGCGGTGCTGAGCAGACCTGTAATCAGGGATAAAAATGATGAATTGTAGTTGCTTAATTGGCCATTAATCCCATATTTAGTTCATTTTTTTCTCTTTTTCGTGCTTTAAAACCCACATTAGCTAGTAGTTCTATTTGATGTATTTTGGGTGATAACCCTGTGACTCAAAAAAACTGAACTTGTATCCCTACCCAAATGCATTTAGTTATCCGTTAAATAAATTATTTTTTCATTTTTGTTTTATTGGATGATGGTGGCTATTATGACTTTATGTAACACCCTGTGTTTTTTCTAACTCTAAATTCACTAAAAAACTGAAATTTTAAAATTTGACAACAAACTAAAGTTCATTTGTTGGTCGCATGCAAAATTGTTTTCAAAAAAATATTTTCCAAAGCTTACATTAATATTCACCATGTGAATTCTTGGAATTTATGTGTTATCTTGAATTCATTTGTAGCAACAAAATATTCCCTTGAGAATTCCAAAATCCTTTGTATCCAAAATCCCTCCCTGAAATCGCAAATCCTAGATTATAATTTAGATTTCCCTCCCACAAAAGAAGCACCTTTGTCTCTCCTCAAAACTACTGAAAAGGATGAGAAAAGCCTAAAGAGGGGGGTGAATAGGCCTGTTTAAAACAAAACTCAATGCAACGGTCAGTCATAGGTGCTGCACTGCCGCACTTTTACGCGGCACTACCATGACGTGGCAGTGCTGGGTAAACCTTACAGTGGTGCCGCGTATCAGAGCATCTCGAAGGCACAATTCAAAATCTACCCAATGAAACTTACTAGATCAAGTAAATTGTTAATGTTCCTAGGTTAGTGTTGAGCCTATTTCACCACTTGAACAAGATCGGAAGCTAAGGCACAAGTAGATCGGGAGCAAACCCTAAAATACCAACACAAACAAGTAGAGCACAATATAATAGCAAGAACACACAAGAGCCAAAGGATTTATCCCGTGGTTCAGCTCACCACTAAGGCTTGACCTTGCTCCTCGTTGTTGAGGAAGCCACACGCCAAGGCTTCGGTTTCGAGAACTCTACCCTCTGCTCAAGTCAAGAGCACAAGTCTCTTGTTTTGAGAGTTCTTACTAGATGTTGGCTCAGTTACAAACTTCCCGGAGCACCCACAAGAGTTGGGAGCTTTGACAGGCGATGCCTAGTTGGCTAGGAGCTCTTGCTCCAACTGTAATGAACACAATCCCTACCCAAATGCATTTAATTATCCATTAAATATATTGTAGTGTTTCATATTCCACTTATTGGTTGAACACAATCCTTACCCCAAAACATCACTTGTTTGTACCGGGAGGGATCGGAGTAGTGAATTATGAACAGGAATTATTAAGACATGAACACAAATTTATTAATGAGCAGGGACCAAGTATAACTAGCAAACAACACCAGCGCTGGAAATTAGGACAGAGGGGTCAAAACCATCCTGTCTGTTTTCATTGTATCCTTTTCTTTTATAACAGTGACATCCTCTCCTTTGGCGTCTTCCTTTTTCCAATACTTTTTGAGGACCAACACACTGTGATCCACAATCATCGAGGCATTCTGTACCATTGAGGACACACTACAGGAACTGCTGGCTTCCCCGAGTGCCAGTTGCACTCGGGGAAGGCCCAGTTGCACTCGGGGAAGCCTTCCCCGAGTGCAACGCTCGGGGAAGAGCCTCCGGCTAATCCTCTCACGGTGAAGGCGCCTTCCCCGATTTTCGAAAATCATGCACTCGGGGAAGGCTTCGCCGAGTGCCGTGCTAACACTCGGGGAAGACTTGACGCCGTTGGCCGACGGCCGACGCCGTTTGTTTTTTTTTTTTTGATTTTTCTTCCCCGAGTGCAACACTCGGGAAAGATTTTTTTTTTAAAATACTCTTTGCCGAGTGCCGCAGCTCAGGCACTCGGCAAAGAAATTTGTTTTTTTTAAAATCCTCTTTCCCGAAGTGCCACAAAGACAGCACTGGGAAGATTTTTTTTTTAAATACTCTTTGCCGAGTGCCGCAGCTCAGGCACTCGGCAAAGAAATTTGTTTTTTTTTTTAAAAATCCCTCTTTCCCGAGTGCCACAGCACAGGCACTCGGGGAAGCCACCTCTAAAATTCTTTTTTTTTTTTTTTTTTTGCTTTTCCATGTAAACAACAGAGCATATATATATATATATATATCACAAATCAACACCAATATGTCACAAACCACATTTATATATCACAAACGACCAAATTTATCCGAAATCCACAATATATTACAAACATGATCTCAATGGGGTCCTAAAACATGATTCACCAGTAAGATAGCTACCATGTGTTTTATGTATCACATGAAAGAAATCATGGTAAGCAACAGAATCTAGAAGTCCAGCACACCACCACACTTCTGGTAAAGCCAATGTCGTGCACCTGAAACATTTAGCAAACTGTAAGAACCAGATATATAACACACCATGTTGAAACCATGAGAATTCATGGGATCATAATTTAGAAGAGCACTCATATTATCCCAAATTTGAAGCCATGAGAATTCAACGAAAGATATGGTTAGCCTCTTGTGCATGCGGTGGGCCAAGTCCTAGACTACTAGCTAAGGATATGGTTAGCTAGGAGTAGATGCTTAGCGCGACGCGGGAAATGCCAGAGAGCCGGCCATGGCAAGACCACGTCGTATTACATGCTGACCCAATCGATGATATCTGGGGAACTGAGAATCGGCGATAAGCTAGGTGCACGTACGTTCCACGCCACAAAGCAGCCAGAAATGTGCTCCCCGGTCGCGCACATTGGCTGAGATCCCAATTAATTAAGTTGTATGCAAAGAGGGGAACCTTACATACATACAAGCCACGGCTGCTGAGACGATCCCAACCAGGCTGTATGCAAACAAGGATACAGACAGACAGACAATTAGATAGATGCACATGACGCGGCATCTCGTCCAGTGCCGTATTTGTTTTTCTATATTACTGTCTTCACAGTTGAAAACAATTCAGGGAGGTTGCCCGTTGCCATCGTTCACCGTTGTTGTCTCCGCGCTTTGCCTGTGCTCCCCCGTCGAGTCTCGTCGACCCCAGCCGGCGGCGTCGAGCTTTTTCAGTTTGGAAGTAATGCAGTGATGCAGCGTCAAAGTCGTCGTCTACAAAATCCTCGCACGATTGGAAAAATCAGTGTGAACCGCGACGCATGCAGGGGCGCAGCAGTTGCGTACTTGTGTGTTCTCAAGGTTCGAGCTAGATCGAAATAGGTACTTGTCACCTGCACATAGCCCCAGCCAGCAAGCTACTATACAGTACAACGTACTAGTCACCTGCAGGAGCGAATGGTGACGCTCATGAGCCATCAGTCTGCTAGGCGGGAGCGGCAGGGCGACACCGACGCCGACGGGGCGCTATATATTACTTGATTCAGTCTAAATTTAGTGAAAGAAATCATATTACTTGATTCAGTGATCACTACAGGAACTACTATGGAATACTACAATATTTGAGGATGGAATTTAATTAGCACCAGGGGAAAAGTGTTCTGATTACCTCCTTCCTTAGCTGTGCAATATGATCTGCCTTCCTTCACGTCTCCGAAGTCGGCTCACGACGACTGTGAGGGGTGGGACGCCCCAGCGTGCGATCCTGGCGACGGTCCAGGTGGGGATGGCCCGACGTTCGATGCCGGCGACCCTTCGACATGGTTCGACGCCACCCCCGATTGATGCTGCAAAAAAGAGAGGAGATTGCACGTGAGTGACAAGATAAAAATGTAAGGAGTGTAAAGAAAAGTTGAAAATTTCGGCAGCACCTCCCCTGCACGGGGAGGTTTCCAAAACCTGCAAGAAAAACGTCGGCACGAAGGCCGACAACCACATTTCTGGCACGAAGGCCAACACATCAACAAATCCGGCACGAATGCCATCACTAGGTTTGACACTAAGCATGAGCAAAAAAAGT
This sequence comes from Miscanthus lutarioriparius, assembly GCA_904845875.1. Taxonomy (NCBI): domain Eukaryota; kingdom Viridiplantae; phylum Streptophyta; class Magnoliopsida; order Poales; family Poaceae; genus Miscanthus; species Miscanthus lutarioriparius. The sequence continues at coordinate 24,439,235 of CAJGYO010000010.1, forward strand.
AAAACATGCGTACTCATACTCACCGGAGTAGACTCTCGACGATATGGTGGTGGTGGTGCAAGCAGCTCTGCTGGGATCTCCCAACCATGTTGCTGCCCAAGTTGTTGCACGAACTTGAGCAAACCATCTTGCTGGGCCTCCAAAGCTTGTACCCTCTGACGCTCGGACTCCCGCTCGGCCCGCTCAGCCTCCCGCTCAGCCAGCAAACTCTTTTGCTGATCCCGAAGTTGCTGCAGCTCGGCCTGCAATATTTGACCCCAATGTTTCAATAATGCAGAGCTAAGGAACGTAAAAGTGAAAGAACGACGAATGAAACTGGAATACTTACCTGGATTGAAGCCACCGCTGTCGGCCGTTGGCTTATGGGCACGCTAGAGCTCGTGCTCGCTGCTCGTAGACGGTTGAGAGGAGGAGTACAGCCCGTCTCGAGGATGCCGTCGCCCATGTAGAACCGCCCATGCTTCTTGCCTTGCCCAATCCTCATCACTAGCTCAGGATCAAGGCGCTCCTCGGTCCTCGGATCATAGTCCGACCCGTGGACTAACCTTGACGCCTCCGTGTACGAACTGAGGCGGGTGTGGACGCTGGAGTTGGTGTACGCCTCTGGGCCCGCATCCGGGTTGTACTCGATGTTGGACTTTGCCGGGCCCATGTGGGCCAGAGCATACGCCGTGAGTTGGCCAATTGGCTGGCCACCGTGCGCCGCCTCCTGCGAGAAAGACAACATGTGGTTAGGAATCATGCAAAATTGAGCGCGGCTAGATTAGACAAGTGGTGGAGACTTACATATGTCTTTTTGTATTTGCTGAGGCTGACGCTGCCCTGATGGTGAGGTACACCTGGCATTAGCATACGGTGCTCGCTTTTCTCTTGGTGCGCCTTCTGCCAGTCCGCGTCCAACCATTTGTCCACTATAGCAGCCCAGCAATCGGGAAAGGTGGCGCACCAGCTCGGAATCACCTACAAGCCATCAGAAGATCAAATTAGGCATAGTTAATCTAAAAAGAGATCAATAGAAGATGTTTTCTATTTACCTGTAGGTACTGCTCCCTTGTCAGAATCTCTATCTCTCTTCTTGCCAGAGTTCTGTTCATTCTTCTATTACGGTAGGTGGCGTTGTAGTCAATGTGCGCCTGGAGGCGGGACTCGTAATACAAGTCCGAGACACGCCTTCTACAGGAAGCGGCAGCCACCTCACGCGCCCTTAACTCCTGTCCCGGCTGGCATCTGAAGAAGTCCTGCATAAAGACACGAGGTATCCATTATTTATTTCAAGAATGTCCAATGAATACAATGAATTGAGGGTCGTAGAGTGAGAAAGGCTTACCCACAACTCCGTAAGCACCTGATCCGCCAAGTTTAGGTGCCCATCGGCGGGGAAGAGGGCGTAGTGGTCGAACGAGGGTATCTCTGGGTCCTCACCCTCCGACGTCCACACCAGGCCAGGGAAGTGTTCCCTGCACAGAAGTCCCAGGATCCCATTGACATTGCGAGCCGGGACCCCCTCCTCCACAAGCATCCAGTTCCTGCACAAGTGGTTAACAATAGTTATTATTAGCTCTTATTATGATTTTTCAACATATCAAATGAAGAACATATGAAGTTACTTACCTATCCCCCTCGGGTGCAATCAGTGGGCGGCGGTCAACAAGAATCGGTCGCTTCGGGAGCTGGCTGGGACCTCGCTTATAGGGTTTCGAGGCTACAGAGGAAGTCGAACCCCCTGCCCCTTCCTCGGACGTGTGCGGAACCCCCTCCTCGGACGCTGTCAGGCGAACAGGCGTCGTCAGACATCTCATGAATGGCGTCCTCGCCCACCGTGGGCAGAGGTACGTCGTCGCCCCTAGCAGCCTTGAGCGAGGAGCCGAGGTCGGTCGGCCGGCGACGGGCCCCCCCCTGGCCTGCCCCTCGGACGCCTCTCGCCTCTCGACGGCTCCGCCTCCGCCTCCTCACCACGTGACGTGTCCCTCGGTCTCGAGTAAGTCGAGGGACAGCTCCTCCTAGTGGGTCCCATCACCTGCAATTAAAAAGAATAAACCATTATTAGTCATGATAAACGAGAAGTACTTAGCAAGGGATGCAAAATAAAGAAAATGTAATTACAAAATAACATAGTATTACATGTATTTCTAATATTCTTCATGATCGGGATTATCTGGACGATAGGTATCGTCATCACTATCAAGAGCCTCCAAATCGTCAACAGCCTCATCCTCATCGCTGTCTAGTTGTAGTCCGTCAAGCATTTTCAAGTCTCTCGGATCATGCACCTCATCTGCAGCTTGCTCGCCAACAACCCATTCCTCATCTACTTCCATTTCAATCTCCCCGGTTAAGTCTATCTCAAGCATCCCTGGTAGTCCCTCGTCTTGTTGATAGAACTCTCCGTCATGCGTGGGTGGGTTCAAGTTGTAATCATCATCGTTTGGGCGAGGTAATTTACCATGTGGTGATACCTTGTGCACAATATACCAACCCTGAAGACGTGGGTCGGTTTTGCACGCATATGGACAATAATAAACTTGCCTGGCTTGTTGAGCCACAATATAGACATCATCTCCTTCATAGAAGGAATCCTGTCTAGTTTTGACTATTCCAAGTTTAGGGGACTTTCTCTGTACTGCAGGTTTAAACCACTGGCATTTGAATACGACAAGCTTAGGTGCATTTTCACCATGGTATTCGAGCTCGTATATTTCTTCAACTGTGCCATAATAGTCCTCCTGATCAGCGTCGGGTGTAACTACTCCGGGCGTAAATACTCCGGTATTCGTGGTCCTTGCATTGGCCCGATTCTTCTCGTAGTCTGTTGTGTGAAAGCGATATCCATTCACGTCATAAGCGTTAAATGACGAGACCTTACAGTAAAAGCCTTTGGCCACTTGTCGTAATTCAGCACTTATAGACAAATCACTTTGGCACTACAAGATCAAGCAAAAGAGAAATGAAATTAGGCAAAACTAGGAACGCCAAACTTGGAACGAGCTAAGTTGGTCAGAAGGTACCTTTCTTTGGAACCATGTAATGAAATCAACCTTGAAATCAGGCGAACCATGTTGAAGAAGGGTATCTCGTTCATGGTCAGAAGGTGGACTTGGATGATGCCAGTATTGATTAAAAAATTCTCTGCACCGACAAGCAACAAGGTTGTTGGATGCAGAAAATTTATGGAGTATGTAACAAGTTCGTTGAGAACTTACCCCTGATACTTGTCGACTTCCTCAAGGTTCGTCAACACGTAGAGCATGATCTTGCGCCACTCTTCATTGGTCAATATCTTTTTGGACGCTCCACTTGATCTCCCGCGTTGCCCTTTGAATAGGCTGAGGGTCGATTCATTTTCGTCCTCGTTGTAACGAGGGGGTGGATTATGCACGCTTGGAAGGTTCTCACTATAGTATGATGTTGTGAAGTTTGACACCTCCTCACGAATGAATGCATCTGCTATGGAAGCCTCAATCCTACCTTTGTTTCCACATTTCAAGCGAATGCCTTTAGACATCTCTCTATTGGATAGCACCAACGTTTCAAGACGGGCCCCCCATTCGTACCTCATTCGGGAGGTGCAAAATCAAATGTCGCATCGAAAGAAAAAAGCCGTGGGAAAATCTTCTCCAACTTACAGAGCAACTCGGGTGCCGTTTTTCCAACTCCTCAACCACTCTCGAGATATCTCCTTGGCACAAAGTCATGGAAGAAAAAGCTCAACTCTCACCAAAGACCTTCCGTACATGCTCAGGGGGCGTAGCCTCGAACCATCGATGGAAGAAGCCGCTCAATCCATATGTGAAAGTCATGACTCTTCATCCCTAAGACTTTGCCAGCTTTAAGGTTCGCTCCCTCCTCGATTCACCGCAAAAACCCATCGTGGAAACTTAACGTCTGCATCCATTCTATCACTTCCGTCCTGTGCTTCTTTTCCAAGACATAATCAGCCTTAGGCCTTTTCCATGGTTTGTTGTCTCTTGGAGGCAGCATCTGTAGCTTAGGTCTGTCGCATAGTGTTGCCATGTCTACTCTGGCCTTAGGGTTGTCCTTTGTCTTGTCAGGAATGTCCATGAGTGTTGCCCAAAGTGCTTCGGCGACATTCTTCTCAGTGTGCATTACATCTATGTTATGTGGAAGGAGAAGGTCATCAAAATAGGGAAGCCTCTCCAATCCCGGCTTATGAGTCCACATATGTTCCACACCATAGCCCACAAAGCGATCTTTCTTTGGCTTATCTTTCTTTGGATTACCTTTCTTTCTTTTACCCTTCTTTGGATTCTCTTCCTGTGCTGGGACCACGAGAGCATCTATCTGAGCATGAACCTGGGCACTAGTCATCTTCTGAGGTGCACTAGTCATCACCGTGGCACCTTTCGTGAAGTTCTTGGTGTCTCTTCTGAATACATGGTTAAGAGGGAGGAACTGTCGATGCTTGTCGAACGACGAGAACTTGCCACCCTTCTTCAACCAAATGAACTGTAGAGCTGCCTTGCATACCGGGCATGGATACTTCCCGTGGACACACCAGCCGGCGAATATCCCATACGCTAGGAAGTCATGCATGGAGTACTGGTACCAAACATACATTTTGAAGTTCCTCCTTGTAGCTCGGTCGTAAGTCAATACGCCTTCATTCCAAGCCTCGATCAATTCATCATAAACAGGCTCCATGTACACACCCATTTTGTCTCCCGGGTGTCCAGGAATTATCAACGTCAAGAATATGTTTTGCCTTTGAAGTAGGGCCCCGGGGAGATTGAGGGGATAGCGAACACGGGCCAACAAGTGTATGGGGCCGACATCATTCCATAAGGATTGAACCCATCCGCTTGCCAAAATAACCACGCACATTACGGGCCTCTTCATCTTTGCCACGATGCTTGGCATTAAAGCTTTTCCATGCTTCACCATCTGCTGGATGTATCATCTTGTCTTTATTGTATCAAACACCATTCTTGTGCCATCTCATCTGTTTCACGGACTCCTCTTTCATGAATAGCTGTTGGAGCCTCGGTATGATTGGAAGGTGTCGTAGGACTTTCATGGGGATCCTCTCATTCTGCTCCTTCTTGCCATCACCTTTGTCTACCTCCACATATCTAGAGGATTTACACTTTTCACAGTACTTTGCATCCTTGTGTTCTTTCCTAAATAGGACGCACCCCTTCGGACAACAATGTATCTGGTCATACGGCATCTTCAGTGCCCGAAGGAGTTTCGTTGACTCGTACAAGTTTGGAGGCAGCTGATGACCCGCCGGAAGCAGATCCCCAATAATTGCCACCATATCATCAAAGCATTTTTGAGTCATGTTGTGCTATGACTTCAACCCCAATAGGCGCCCAATGGCATCCAGTTGAGAAATCGTTGTCTTCTCATGTAGGAACTTCTGTGCCGATTCCAACATGTCCAAGAACGCCTTTAGCGCTTGGCTCGCTCCTCCTCCCCATCCTCCCGCCTTCCTCCTCCTCCGACGTCCTTCAACAACATCGCATCCGCATAGTCACCTAACCATCCTGCTACCCCGCCATCACCATCAAATGCCTCCAAGCCTCGTCTCACGACCTCCTCTCTAGGACGGTAGGGTTCACCATGGTGCACCCACCGGGTATAGTTTGGCATAAATCCATACTTGCAAAGATGCTTCATCATGACTTCCCTTGTTCTTCTTTTCTTGTTTTCACATTCACCTGCAGGACGTAACGTGTCTCTCGCTCCCTTAGCTGCCTTAAATGCATGGTCCAAGAATTTCTGGTCTTATCCATCCATTCACGGGTGATTTGAGACTGACTTGGGCGTCCCGTGTACATCCACTCACGGTTATCCATCCTCTAGCATATACACATAACGGAGTAAAGTAACCATCAGTCGCATCTGGACGACGTGCCTACTGTCTAATAGGTGAGGATAGGTCCTAATCCCACCCGCGGATGCGTAGATGAGGTTAGTTTCCATGCTGTACTCCGATCCTAGACAGAATTTCGGTAGCACCTACCCGCTGCTCTCCCGATACACGTCCTGGAAGGGAGAGTGTGTATCCGGAGAACAACAGGGAGGTGGTGCCAAAACTCCGTCTCGGATCCGAGCAGAACATGGAAACTAACCCATCTACGCATCCGCGGGCTGTCCAATTACACCTGGACAATCCGAAACAGATACGGTCATAGATATGCGGAGATCCGCATACCTCCAACCGTATCTGTTTCGGACGGGAGACGCCTAACTGGGCTACACCGATCTACGTACGACAACGGTAAGGAAAAGAGTTAATTATACCTAGGGTGGCGGTGGAGAAAGGCTAGCGACGCAGTGGCGAGTCGGTGCAGTGGCGAGTCGGCGCTGTGTAGGCAGGACCGCAGCGCTGACGAAGACGATCGGGTCGCCTAGGTGCTCCGATTCCCCTGCGACAGGTCCTGCTCTGCAAAAGAAGAAAAACAGCACTATAAGTACAAAATTTCGGCAGAACCTCCCCTGGACGGGGAGGTTTCGATAACCTGCAAGAAAAACCGTCGGCACGATAGCCGACGTCCACATTTGGGGCACGATGGCCCACACATCCACAATTCCGGCACGAAGGCCGTCAACACATAAACGGCGCGATGGCCGACAACCATAACGGGACGGTTCGTATACCTTGGGCGTTGGCGGGACGTGCACGCGGAGAAGAAGACGCCAACAATGGGACGGGACGCGGAGAAGAAGACGCCGTCTCGGGCTGATTAACTACAGAGTTAAGAAATGAAAGTTAGCATAGTTACGAGCACGCACCCTGTGCTGATTCAGTTGGTTGCAGGAAGAAGACATACCTGAAAGCAAGCTCGAGCTCGCAGGTCCGGTGTGGGGGCAGCTGGGCGGTGAGTTTGAGTAGGTCCGACGTCAGTGAGCAGCAAGCTCAAGCAGATCCACTGCATGAGATGAGTAAGCAACACATATTCAGAAATTGAAATTTGCAATATAGTGTTTCACAAAATCTTTTTTAAGATAAAAATATGCTGTACTTAATTAGTTATTGTTTTCCATGGATAGAAATTTTAAATAGAGTTTCACATGAAGAAAAGAAATTTTCATAGTGCATCTCTACTGTATGTATTTTACAGCAACTTATTTCTAGAGCAGCTATGCAGAGAATACAGTCATGCTTGCCATCCAAAAGATCACAAGTTCCAATCACATGTTTATTATTATTAGATGACCATCCTTATTTTAAGAAAATATAAATGCTGCATAGGCCTGCACAACTTGGCCAGCTTTCAAGGAACATTTTACTCATTCATGTGAGACTACTTGTGAGACGTAGGAAGCAGCCCAAAATAAAGTTCAAATTCCATTACCATGTCAGGTGGATCAAAAAAATGCATGAAGTGATGCATACAGATAAAGATAGGAATCAGTACCTGATGAACTTGCAATGCCCAAAGGGCCAAACAACCAGATGCATCGTTTAGTCCAGGTGGATCACAGGGGCTACTGCAAGAAACAAGAGGACTGTAAATGGAACAATTGCTTGATCTATAACAACAGTAGTAACTATGACAATAAACAAAAGTAACATATAAATCTAACCTATGCCTTTGTTTAGAATAACCCAAGTAATCCATGAACCTGCCATATTATGGAAAAAAATCCAAAGTACCCTCTCTCTACACATATATATACTTCTACATTTGGTAAAATATAGAAAAAACAGTTAAGGTAAATTGATCTATCATTGTCTACTATATATAGGGAGGGTACCCTCTCTCTCGCTCTCTCTACTATTTCACTAGTGAAACCATTTCACTGTATAGAGAGAGGGTACGATCTATCACTGTCTTAACCATTTCACTAGTGAAACCAGTAAACACCATGAGCATCCACGCCTCAAATGAAACACCTCATTATTACATTTTTTTCAACATTGTACTGAAGAACAGCGACAGTACATTAACTATGCCACCATAAGCATCATATCTTAATGAATCCAACGTGTAACTCATCACTGCATTCATGCTAAATGACAATGGCTGGCTGGCTAGCACGCAGCAGACTCTAGATGACTTATAGCATCCATCCTACAAATGCTTTGCAATCGACAGAGAAGGCAAAGAACAGCATCCACCATAAAATCCTATAAAGTGCCCGAATTTTGCAACGAATCGAGAAGATGAGAACTCGGCTGAGTCGCACGCCGATTTGGGGTGAGCCGTCTGGGGCCTGGCAGCTCTGGGCGGGCGCAGGCTGGCAGATCTCGGCCGGTGTTGGCGGGCGGGCGGGCGCCTGGGCCTGGCTGGCGGAGGGGCGGGGGGCGGCGCCCGGCCCGGCCGGCCGGCGGCAGGCGGCGGCGGCGGCGGGCGGCGGCCCGGCCAGGCCAGGGCAGGGCAGGCGGCGGAGAGGGGCGGGCGGGCGGCGTCTGGGCCACGCCGGAGGGACCAAAGGCGGGCGCGGGGGGGGGCGGGCGGCGGCGTCTGGGGCTCCGCCGAGAGGGACCGGGCGGGCGGCGCGGGGGCCGGGCGGGCGGGCGTCTGAGACTGGGCCTGGCTTCGGGGCGGGCGGCCTGGCCGGGGGCTTCAGGGGGGTGTGAGACGAGCGGGAGCGAGAGCGAGAGCAGTGGCGGCGCGTCTTGCGGCGGCAAGGCGAGCGGGAGCGGAGCGAGGCGGCGGCGCGCGGGCGGGTGATTGCTGGATGCGGGTGGGTGGCCGGTTAGGTTTAGATAAGCCTGGTGGGCTTTTTTTTTCGTCTTCCCCGAGTGTCCTGCTCGCACTTAAAGAGAACTCTTCCCGAGTGCCGGGGAAGACACTCGGGAAGTATTTTTTTTTTTTTTTTTTTTTTTTGCCCAGCAAGTCTGAAATCATGTTTTTGTTCATTTTTTGGGCGTCGTGATTTTTTGAGAGGCTTTTTAGTTGATGTGTTTTGATGTTTGAATTTGCAAATCTCCGCATGCCTCTACCAAAGGATCATATGCGAGATGTCCGGGTTTTAGACATCCGACGCCGCAACTTATTCAAACCTTCTCGATTTTTATCATAGCCTCTACATGCGATACCACGACGCCAAACAAGTTTCGTGATTTTCGTACTTCGTTCGGATTTTATATAAGTTAAAAACACTTTTCCCGCAAGTTGTTCGTCATGTTACGTCAACAAGATGCTCGACATTTCATGCGAGTTCCTGGATAAGGCCTCAACATACACCAAATATCATTAATATAATTTTTTGAATCACCAAATTCCATTATTTCATGCACCTGCAGTTCAAATTCGAAGTATGCAAAAAAAATCAACGAAACGAAAAAAACTAACGAAATATAACAAAAAAAGTCAAATTTATCCCAAATTTGAACATGGAGTTTTAAATAATGTGGCAAGGCCTCACAAAAAAAATGAGGCAAAAAAAACAAAAACAAAAAAATTTCTTCCCCGAGTGCCTTTCCTGGCACTCGGGGAAGAGGCCCTTTCCCGAGTGCCAGAACAGGACACTCGGGGAAGGCAGCCTCTTCCCCGAGTGCCAGGGAAGGCACTCGGGGAAGAATTTTTTTTTTAAACTTTTAACGGCGTTGACGGGTTGAACCGGCAAGTAGTATGTTTCTTTGCCGAGTGCCGATCTTCCCCGAGTGTTGCACTCGGGGAAGAGGGCCTTTCCCGAGTGCTGCTCTTCACCGAGTGCCAGGATCTCTGCGGCACTCGGGAAAGCCTCTCTTCCCCGAGTGCAATTCTTCCCCGAGTGCAACACTCGGGGAAGATTATCTTCCCCGAGTGCACGATTTTTGGCACTCGGGGAAGCCAGAGACACTCGGGGAATTTTGTCTCTGCCGTAGTGACAGAGGTGCCAAGGAACACCTTAATAATGCATGCACCTTTGTACCAATCGGAGGCACACGAACGCACGCTCCCACTTTAGTTTCTTAAAAAAGATCCTGAAATGAAAGAAACGGGTAAACAAAGACCACATAAAAAAAGAGATAAAACAGTCACACCACCGCAGAGGGAAGAAGAATAAGAAGGAAACGACAAACCATCAGATCATGTGTGCATGGATGTAGTATGCATGATTGCCCATACACTGTATCACTGGCAAAAAAAATGATAGCTTCGAATGGATCTGATGAATGCGAAATTTATTGAGAGATGAGCACAAATGAAAATAGAGAACACATCCGCTGGAAAGAATTGGGGGGCCCAAGGCATCAAGACTTTTTCATAACTTTTTTATATAATCAAAGCATCTTGTCCTTGGCTTCTTCCTTTCCATATATCAGGAGCCACCATGTGTGCAGGGCTACCCCACTACTTCACCACTACCCCAGGCAACTTTTTTACTGACGGCCAGAACCGTCACGGAAAGTGGCCCAAACCATCAGGGAAGCCTATTACTGACGGTTACCGTCAGGGATTAGCCGTCAGGAATGAACTATCAGGAAAAGTCTACCTTCCCTGATGGAAAACCGCCAGGGACCATTTCCTGACGGCAGTTACCGTTAGAAGAGATTTCCCCTGTCGGTTTTTTCTTCTCTGTCAGGGAAAATATTTCCTGTCGGTACGACGCCGTCAGGGAAGGTTCAAAGTTTCCCTGTCGCTTACAGTACCATCAGGGAAGGTTTAAACTTTTCCTTTTAGTTACATACCGTCAAAAAAGGTCCAGTCTTCCTCTGTCAGTGCATGACCGTCAGGGAAACTTCAGTCCAATGTATATAAAATCTCATTGAACTATTGAAATCAAAGCCAATCCTTTTAACCACACACCAACCAGCATCAAATGATACGCTCAAGTGTCGTACATATAATCATCATCCAAGTTGTTCATACATTAGATTGTTCAATGGTCAATAAATCTCAAGCTACATTTTAAAGGCCTCACAAAATAAGGCAGACCCAAGTTATAGTGCTATAGTTCATGCAACTAACATATAGGAAATAGATAGAAGTTTAGTAATTACTTCCTACAAGCCCTTAGACAGCAATACACAGTAGCTGCTACACATCCATTCATCTCCATATCCTACAGCCAAAACAAGAAAAATATAACGATTCATGAGAAATCTTGTTAAATATACAGTAAAACAATATAGTTGATTGCTTGTCCAACGTCTCTGAATTAAAATAGTGACCATAGAGGGCACTACAAGCAGGGATGGCCACACAGGATGACAATAAAGCTGAGAAAGCAAGATCTAACCCGCTATATCTATAAAACCAGGAATATTGTAACTAAAGCAAATCTGATTATTTACTTTAGGTCACCAAATAAACCATTAGTCAAAGAACAAAGCAACCTGATACTATATTGGGGTTCATTTATGTTGTACAGAATAAATGAACATTACAATAATCTCCAAATTCATTGTTTTGGCAATCTGATCACACTCCTAAAAAAAATTCTTACACTTCCTTCAGCCGTAAGTGACAATTATCTTCAGATCCAAAAAAATGATTTTCAAAGAAGCCAAATAAAACATGGAAATCATTCGGTCAATATTAAAAGGCAGGGAAGAAGAAGGGAACCTACAGAGATAGGTGATGGTAGCAAGTCACTGTATATGGAATTCAGATGCAAATTTGCAGCAAAGTCACTCTATATGGTCGATAACCTGAAACATGTGAAAATAATCAACTGTAGGCATATGCATGCTTCTATTAAGTGAGGAAAGGTAAAGTAGGCATGAATATTTTTTACCTAAACTAGCTGAAAAATGTCTTGTCCTGCAGAAGCAGTTTGATCCTTTTCACCTGCAAGAAAAGGATTGTCTTATATCTATATGGTGAAAGGAACCAAGCATTCTGTCAGCATGTATTTGAATGATTAGTTATGTTAAAACTGAACCAAGCATGAAACTTTACTAATTATACAGCTAGTATCCCTAGCCAGTGTTCATGTGTATCATGGATAAACAAAACCAATAAAGCCATTGGTTCAAGATAATTGGCACTGTTTCCTGTATGCATAATAGTAAGCTCCTTACTATCTAACTGTAGTTTAGAAAACTTCAACAAGATAGTACACTAGAACCTATCTTTAGAACCAAAATGTTCAGATTTAAAATATTGTCTGGACAGCAAAAAGAATAAAAATATGCAGTCTAAGCTTGCTGCTAATTCATGCAAATGGCACCAATCATAGTATAGGCAATCTGATACTTGTGCAAACACTATAAATGGCACCAAACTTAGTGTGTGTGTGTATGTGTGTGTGTGTGTATATATATATATACTCAAGTTATTTCTCAATACTGAAAGCGGTTTAGCCACATGGTGAAAATAAAAGTACTGAAGTTACAAAAATAATCTTTACAAATATAACTATCAAGTAAACTAGAAATCTTGCATCGTTGCAACACCTTAGGATTAGATTTTGTGTATATATTCAAAGCGTAATATGTTCGTTCACTAAAGAGACATTTCACCGTGTAGCAGACACCTTTAGCATAAGAGTAGAACACTCAAGTATTCTATACAATCTCTAAGGAATACTAGTGCAAATGGATAGCTTCTTATTATTCATAGGACAGAAACAAGTGCAAATTGTAAATAGATGCAATCTCTAAGGAATACTACAGATATGGAATAATAAATGAATACTATACATAAAAAAAATTCTAAGGACACAGAGATGACAAAAAAAATGTTTTGGTGGCTAAATTCATGCACTTATGGATTATTAGTGATAACAGCCTAACAGGTGATGGTAGCAAAGTCACTGTATATGGCATTCAGATCCAAATATGCTTTTCAAAGCCAAATTAAGACTAGGAAATCATTCAGTACATCATTTGTTTAGCTTGCCTCCAAAACTGAAAGTAAGTAGTAATAATCAACTATAGTTATGTTATAGTGGGGGCAGCAAACTCGCCTTTGCTGGGACGCAGCTCATAGAGACCTCACCGGCCCATGGCGCCTTAAAGCCATGCATCTGCAGAAACAATTGTAAAGAGAGTGCCTTAATTCAAAGATGGAGTAGAAAATGGGTGTGCCATACTGGCATACAACATGGCCATAGTATCTGTAGATTTAAAAATAAATAAAAGAAAGCATCCGAAGAATAGGGAAAAAGAGAAACATAATCAAATACATTCTCAACTACTCCTATCTTTTTTTCCCAGACAATGCACATACATAGTTCCAAACAATTAAAGAACCACATACACACAATTATTTTTCTACATTAATGTTAACCTGATATCTAGCATAGCATTGCAAACATGATTTATCTGAATTGCAGAATCTCTAGCTTATCTGAATTTACTCACAAATACATATATAGCCATTCCTAGATCCTAATCACGAAGAAGCACATCCTTCCAAGATATGAATATCCATAGTACCACTAGAGATTTGAACAATAGATTGAGTATGCTAGAATCACAGAAACCGCTGTAGTGCCATTGGACTAGAGCTCACCCGGGGGGTTAGGTTGCTGGGGATTGCAGCCTCGCCGGTCGCTCTTCGTGGAGAAATCCTGTCGCCGTGGCCACCGCACGCGATTCCCAGCGGCGAAGTGATGAGTCCTCTGCTAATTGAAGGAGAGAGACATAGTAGATCTGACCGGAAGAGGTTGGCATAGAGAGAGAGAGAGAGATTTCTCATCATGGCTGCTACACCACCGATGGCTAGCGCACCGTTGCTGTGCCTGCGCCTTCGTCTCGGCACCGCGACCGCAAATCTAGCGAGTGGGGTCGGCGGTGGCTGCTGCGCGCAGGTTGGGAGGATGCTGCGGCAGCGGATGCGTGTGGGGGTGAGGTGGCGGCGGCGGACGCGGCTGGGTGGTGCGGCGGATGCGCCCGCTTGGGCTGGTCGCTGCCCTTACGCGAGCGAGTGCACGGGCGGCGGGGATGCGAGACGACTGGTTGGGGGCAGCGTGAGAGGATAAGGGTGGGAAAAAAATTTCCCCTCGCGCACTACTCTTCTCTGTCCACTGCGCGCTCTTTTTCATGCTTCTATCTCTGATACGTGGGCCACGCCAGGGATTGGAGCGCGCGCTCAGCTGCAGACTCTTGGCTTTGGGCGTCCCTGTCGGTGTCAGCACCTTTTCCCCTTGGTACAGTAGAAACGCAGGGGAAAGTTAAGGCGTCCGTGACGGAGCGGTGCAACCGAGAGGAGTGGTTTGCACCGATGAGAAAAAATTGTTTTCAGGTAGTGCACAACATCAATGAACAGTAGGCATCTAGTTCTTTAATTTGTAGGGAGCTTTTCTTTTGTAATGCATGTATACCGTTGTACCAACCGGAGGCATATAGATGCACGCTCCCACTTTGGTTTCTTTATAAGAAATTGAGATCCTCAAAGGACAAAATACAATAAACAAGGACCGTAGACAAAAGGATAAAAGTCACATCACAAAGGAAAAGGAAAGAAGAGGAAAAGAAAGAACCAACCATCACATCAAGGTGTATGCACAATGCTCGTGGTGTGTTCCTGTAGCAGCATAATCCTATCTTTTTCATATATATGTTTGCACATCTAGGCACTGTACCACTGACAAATTGATAGTTATCCTACTCTCTCTATCCCACAAAAAATACAATTCTTACATTCAAAATTTGTCTACAAAAATCCTAGCTATGGAAAGGCTATCTTTAATGCCATGGGTCCATTAACTATATACTCCCTCCGTCCCAGAATATATGTCGTTCTCGCTTCCCGAGAAACAACTTTAACAAAATATATATTAAAAAATATTATTATTTATGATATATAATTAGCATCATTGGAAAGATCTTTGAATCTAGTTTTTAACAAATTTATTCGGAGACACAAATGTTGCACATATTTTGTATAAATTGAGTCAAAGTCGTGGCACAGACACAAAAAACGACAGTTAAATTGGGACGGAGGGAGTAGACTAATATTAATTATCTAGACTAACAAACCAACCAAACTCAATCCAACTTATGGTTTTTGGAGAGTAGGCACACACGCTTCATTTTTATTATTCATTAATCTATCCTAAAATTTCTAGAATTGCATTTTTTGTGGGACTGAGGGAGTAGTTGCAAATGATGCGGTGCTGAGCAGACCTGTAATCAGGGATAAAAATGATGAATTGTAGTTACTTAATTGGTCATTAATGCCATATTTAGTTCATTTTTTCTCTTTTTCTTGCTTTAAAACACAGATTAAGCTAGTAGTTCTGTTTGATGTATTTCGGGTGAACCCTGTGACTGAAAAATCTTAACTTGTATCCCTACCCAATTGGATTTAATTATCCGTTAAATATTTTGTAGTTTTTGCATATTCAATTTATAGGATGATAGTGGCTATTATGACTTTATGTAATAACCTGTGTTTTTCCTCACGCTAAATTCGATAAAAATTTGAAATTTTAAAATGTTGCAACAAACTAAAATTCATTTGTTGCTCTCATGCAAAATTGTTTTCATAAAAATATTTTTCAAAGCTTGCATTAAAGTTCACCATGTGCATTATTGGAATTTGTGTGTTATCTTGAATTCATTTCTAGCACCAAAATATCCCATTGAATTCCAAAATGCGAGGGTCCAGGACGCCAATCTAGCTAACCCGGAACGACCGACCCGTTTTAGCCTAAACTAACAACAATGATCCTTAGGAGTGTGCCATCCATACCTCCACTTCAGGATCTTTTACGGTTGTGTTACACCACATGATGCCAATCATCAAGCAATTCACATATATACCACAATCATCATATAAGAAAGAATTCAAATGTTGACTAAAACATCATTGACCATAAAAGAAAATACAATGAAATGTAATCTTAAACATCTCATCTACATGATCACGTAATAACCCATGCTCTAACTAGGTTTCCTCTTGGTCAACTAATACTAACATCAGAGTAACTTGTAGCTCACTTTGGGGATGCCCGTCTCGAGGTCTCCTACAGTTCGACTTCATTGATCTTGGCTCAATAGTCATCAAGTCAAAAGTACCTGCAAGACAACTTATAGGCAGCACCGTGAGTACATTGCGTATTCGCAGGGCTTATACCATCATATATATTTGGTGGATGCAGGATTAGTAGGCATTTGTAACTTTGCACAAAACGCATGGCGTTTATTTCAATGATGGCATGCTGGTGATTCATACCTAAGTCTTAACAACTCTAAGTACATGGACAAGTATCATTGAGAACATATCAACATCGTAATTCAACTCATCATCAAGTTTCATCATTACTACTACACTGAGTCTAGAAGTAAGAACAACTGAATGATTCCATCCCAAAGGACTTTAGGCTTTTGAAAACATCTCTGCACAGGTGTACAACTGTATCCACACGGACACCAAGGATGAACAAAAATAACCGTGCCCGGATAAGGGTTGCCTCATGGTTCTATCCTTTCCTCAATGTGGCTCTCAAATTGACGAATGGTTTGACAGGGTACCAATGTAATGACATCTTGTCAGTGCCGGTCCTACGATTTTGAGGGCTCTCTGGCGAACTCATCGTGACGGCCCCTCTAATAAGATTTTATCATATATATGGGTTAATTTTACTTGCAAAGCAAAAACAATCCAATAATATATTTTTAATCTTACACCTAAATCAGAAGAAAAAACATGACTATATGAGTACGAAATACTAGAAGTATGGAATACTATACAAATATTAATTTAGATTAAAAAATGAACAAGGAAAAAAATACCTAGGGCCTAGACAACAACTGATCAGCGATTGCAATTCGCAACAAGGTAGGAACCAAGATGTCATTGTCGTGGAGCCCTGCCTGGTTGCTACCGTCGCGCATCGTGTCCGTGCCTCCGGCAGTCCAGCTCTCCACGGTGGCGCGGCTCGCTGGCTCCGTGGGCATGCGCTGGCGCAGCGCGAACTCACGAGTCGCGATCAGTGTGCGGCGTGGCTCCTCGCCTACTCTCTGCTTGGGAAAGAAAGGATGACGTTGTCTTCCCGGGCCAGTTCTTTGCCTCTCTTCTGTCTTCTCGTTAGTTTGCTTTTTTAAGCAACTTTTGATTAGTTTGCTGATAATGCCTAATGGACTATAGGGCCTCGGGTCTGTATACCTGGGCTTGGTCCCCTCCCCACCTTGGCCCTCAGCCGTCGCACCCTGTGCCCTCCCCCTAGTGCCGGCACTGCATCTCATCTACACCGTGTCACCTCTCGCGCCGAATCCACGCGATAAGCGAGTCACCACCAAGTACTTGGCTTGCCGCCCCCATAAGCGATAAGTGGTTTGTACGGGTGGTTACTCAAACTCACTAACCAACTAAGGGTCCTTAGCTACTCCACAAGCTACGTTACTTAAGAATTTTTTGGCAAAAGCGATTGTTTGGAACTCTGGATGAACAACAGCGAAATGGCAACAGCGATTGTTTGGATGAACACGGATACAGAAATCAGATGAGAAGATAGTGGAGTAACTCTAGCTACTGTTCTTCCATATTTACGGAACAAGCACTTCCATGAAATTTTCTCGGCATTTTTCAGAATCCAAATCCTTCCATGAAATTTTCTCGGCATTTTTCAGAATCCAAATCCTAAGAAATCCAAATCCTTCGATTTATCTATTGTTCCGAAGGCCCCCCTCGCCGCCTTAGTGCAGCAAGCCATATCATATCACCAACCAGCTCTATGGAAAGCATATAGGCATATATGGTACTGATTCTCGACAGCTAGCGGTAGCTACTATTTCTGCAACTTCTTTTGCGAAGAATTCTGGTACAACTTGTTTTTGCGCGTATCGAGAAAACATAAAGCCCTTGTTTAGTTCCTCCAAACTCCTGAAAAGTGCACTATGCAAAAAGAAGATTCCCCGTCACATCAAACTTTTAGTACATGCATGGAGTACTAAATGTAGACAAAATCAAAAACTAATTACACAGTTTGCTTTAACTTTGCGAGACGAATCTTTTAAGCCTAATTAGTCAATGTTTGGACAATAATTCACAAATATAAACGAAATGCTATAGTATGGAATCTTCACTATGCAAAGTTTGCCTGCGTAAATTTTGCCCAACTAAACACCCCCAAAGCTAAGGACGTGCTGTACTTTGTGGTCACATATATAGACAGCGGTCCCTGGGTGAGTAGTCCAGAGGAGGAGAAGGTTTCCTACTGGAGTGGTCCAAGCACATGCTGTGACCTGTGAGTATGTGACGGGTTGCGATCGAATGAAAAGCCTTTGGACGCGAATAAATTAAAGGCGATGGCCGCGTCAAGGCGGGCGCTTCTTCCGATGGTTTCTAAGCCCAATAATCTCAACGGGGACTCCAGTTTCTAAGAATCTGGCTCTTGGAAATGAGGTGGAATCCAAACATGTTAGTTTTTTTGTTCAGTTTCTTGTGCCAGTTTTTGCCAGATTCTTAAAAACCAAGAAGCTGTTGGTATCGAGCTTTTGCCAGTTTTTCGTGACCCTTTGAGCAATAAATGAAGCTAGATTCCAAAAAAATAGATGATCCAAACACCCTCACATGTGAGAGATGTCCTGGTTTGTAAGCATCGTACGTGACAACGTGCACGAAATCTTCTGAAATTTTTATCATAGCCTCCACATATGATATCACGACATCTCAACAAGTTTCATGATTTTCGGACTTCGTTTGCTTTTTATAGAATTTAAAAACACTTCACACGCAATTTCGCGGACATGTTTCGTGAACAAGATGTCCGAAATTTCGGATCCGTTCCTGGATACGGCCTCTCACAACACTCACTAACATGACTATCAATTTTTGAATCATTAAACACCATTATTCGTACCACGTGCAGTTCAAATTTCTATTTTTCGGAAAAATTCAAGTAAACGAAATAAAGTAACTAAATATATCAAAAAGTCACAAACAATCCCCAAATTGTAACTAAGAGTTCCTTATGCTTTAAAAGGGCTTCACAAAAAAATTGGAGGCCAAAAACAAAAAAACAAAAAAAAATTTGCCGAGTGCTGGGGCATGACACTCGGCAAATGTAACACCCTAAAATTTACATTGTTTTAAAATAGTAAATTTGATTTATTTATGTTATTTTGTGTGCATTCAAATATAGAAAAAAAAATAATATTTTTGGTGAAATTAAAATAAATAATAAGGAATAGATACAAGTTGAGGCATCCATGCTGCTGCACATTGTTTTTGTAGTGATTAGCTTTGACTAAAATTTGAATTAACTCAAATTTACCTTGAAAATGAGATTTGAAAATTTATTTATAAAAGAAAAAGGAAATTTCTTTCTCTCCACTCCTTCCTCGGTTTCGCCTGCAGGCCCTTTCTTCTTCCGCGTCTGCTCACCCTCCTCTCCCTCCCCTCTCAATTTCAAATTACCGCTTCCTCTCAAAGAGACCCACAGCTACCTCGGCCACGTCAAACCCAAAGAACATGCAGCCCAACAGAAATTGCATCAAGGCCAAGACTAGGCAACCACCCACGCCTCCACACCACCCGACCGCCTGGCCCGCTTGTCGGCGCCGCTTCACCCACCTCTCCTCGAACCGCCCGGCCAGCCGCATGTCAAGAATCGCCCCACTCCACGTCGTGGGAGCGTGCCCCCCTCGTGCCCGGCGCTTTAAATCGGCACCGAGCCGTCTCCGCCCCTCCCTGCCCCCCGCTCTCACTTTCGCGTTCTTGCAGCACCGAGGAAGCCTGCACTGTCGCCTGAGGTCTCCGATCTCCGTCGACCGCCCCTCAGCAGCAGACAGCCTCCTCCGAGCCGCCTCCGTCCTCCTTTTTCCCCTTGGTGAGCTTCGCCCTCCCCTATCTCCGGTATCTCTTTTTCTCGCTTTTGTTGGCTTCCCGAGCCTTGGCATGAGCTCACTCATGGGCCATGGTCGCCCGCCATGGCGCCACCGCTTTAGCCTCCTGCTTCCGGCCATTTAACGGCATGGCCGTGACCCCCTTCTTCCCCCGAGCTCACGGGTGCCCTCGGTGGTCAATTTGGTGAACCGTAGGCCCTAATCCGCGCGCGACCGAGTGTTACTGTTCCGGCCGTCCCTCCCCAGATCTAATCCGTGCCGCCCGATCTTGATCCAACGGCTCTCAGTGGCCGATACCCCTTCGCGGGTGATTTTGCATAAGAGCCCCTGGACTTTTCTAAGTCTTAACCCGCAGCCCAAAACGTATTTCCTCGAATGCGCAATCTCGATTAGAAAGCGTAAACTCCACGGCTTAAGTCAAAAGTACGCTTTTAGTATTTACAGAAATGCCATTTGAACTGTTTCGCTTATAAAATTTTCGTTTTAGCTCCGAATTGATCCATTCAAATCGCGTTAGCTTCGTAATTTCATAAGCTACATGTTGGAGCTACTGTTAGTCAAGTTTGGAACTTTTTAATTTCATGATTAGATTTAATTAAATATAGGGCTATAGGAAAACCCGTTTTAATCATAACTTTCGTATTTTAGCTCCGTTTTTCGTGAACTTCGCGTTGACGTGATCGTGCTAAAACGTGGATTAGTTTTACAAACATTTTATCTTGATTTCAATACTGTTGGTGTACTGTTCTAATGATAGGAATGTTTGCTTTGCATGAATGGTTTTGGAATGTTGTATGTTGCCGTGTTGGTCGCGTTCAGACGGTGAGGAAAACGTTGGAGACCAAGAACTCTTCGACGACCAGCAGGACCAAAGACGACGAGTTTGTGAACCAAGGCAAGTATAACATGGGCCTTCCTTGATGTCCTATTTCACTTTAATCAATTACTCATTTGCATGTGTCTAATTTTGATACCCGTAAAGACATCCTAGTGATTGTTATCCTGCTCCTTGTCTCTCCTATGGGTTAAATGCATATGGGTAGATTGCTAGTGCTCTAACCGAACTTGATATACATGTTGATGAATAATACTATGGAACAAAGTGAGTAACATGATTTATAACAACTGTTCCATAGGGCTTAAAGTGCAAATGACCTTTGTTCATGTTGCTCCCTACCTCCTTAAGGACTTATCTGCTTAAAAAAGCTGGGACCGACAAAGGCAACCGGGAGAGTCATATGGCTCGACTTTAGCTCAAGTAATAGGACCTTTTCTAGCTAGTTAGAGGTTACCTTTTTTGGCGCAAATGGGGCTTGCCATGTTGGGTATAGGGCTGCCTCTGCTCCTATGTGTATAGCCGCGATGGATATGTGCCATAGGAAAGGGGGGTTCCTACATCTGCACTGCCAAGGAAACCTAGCGGCCCTAACTTGTTAGGGAAACCTATGAAATGGCTTCATAGTGTACCCTCCCTCACCACCTTGGAAGTGACATGGGAGTAATTAACCGCATATGGGAATCACGACTCATGCAGTGAATGTGCACCACCTCTGCAGAGGGTAACAAACTGTTATAACAACCGTGCTCACGGTTACGAGCGACCCGGAAAACTCACAGAATAACTGGATACTTGATGATGATCTTATAAAGTTGTTTAGTGATGATATATGGTACACATGACTCCGATATATGTTCTTATGGGAATTAAATGGGAGCTTAAGCATAACTTGATAATACTTGAGAATAAAAGCTTGACCTATTAAAAATGCTAACTACAGTAAACCAGAGTCTAACCTTTTGAGCTTCATAACCCCATGTTAGCTTGCTAAGTACGGAATGTACTTACACTTGTTTATTTTCTTTACTTGGATAAAAATCCGGATGGGTAACAGATGACAACGGGTATGAGGATTTCCCGAGGATTATTAGGCTTGTGGTCAACCAGCTTGACCTTCCCTCGTGATGACGGCCACGCGAGAGTTTTATTATCTTTTAGTATTCCGCCGTGATGTATAAGACTAAGTTTTATTATAACTCTGATGTATGAGACACCGTGATGATACTTTATGTAATTTGTCAGCTTGTGTGTGTGATTGATTCCTGGGCACACACGAGTTTTGTGCATTCAATTTTATCCTTAAAATTGGGTGTGACAAATTGGTATCAGAGCCGTGTTGACTGTAGGACGCAAGCCTAGTTAGAAAATGGTCGTTTTAGCATCTTTGCTCCTCTGGTTTCTTGCTTACTGACTTATTCTTGTTATTTTATTAAAACATTTATGCTTTTCATACCTTAATCTATTATTTAAAATGGTTGATTCTAATTTCACCTCACTTTAAATCTATAGATGTCTCATAATCCGAAGACTGCTCGACTCAGCACCGCCGGCTATCGTGCCATGTTCACCCCGCGTGCCCTACAGGCGGAGAGGGAGATTGTGATCATCTCCGACGACGAGGAGATGGCTACACCGACGCCTACACCTACTCCTACACCAGTTGCCGTGCCAGTCTATCCTGTGGTAGCTACACCTGAGGAGTCGACGGCTATTTCTCCTACACCTGCACCATCCCCAGCTGTTCCCGTGGAGGACGAGGAGATTGGCTGGAAGTGCAAGTACTACTTCAAGCCAGCTCCAGAGACAGCTTACTACCACACTCTCCTCACCCACGTGCTGGACGACTACTTCCCCGACTTGCACGCCTCCATCAGCTACCACTGCGCCGAGTACAAGCACCCACTGGAGGCTACCTTCTGGAAGGTAGAGCTGGTGGTCACCGCATGGAACGATATCATTAATGGACATGAGGTGGAGACTGTCCACTGTGCCCCTGCTAGGAGAGCCCATGCTTTGGATGGCATGGAGGATGCGGCACAGAAGGCCTACATCCACTACCATGGTCGTCGCTTTGAGGCCATGAGGGAGGACCGCTTCAGGTTCCTTCCTCGAAATGATCATGAGGGTGTTTGGCAGGTTTTGGCTCCACCAGAGAATGACCCAACTCTGGAGGCAACGGTGCAGCATGTCCACGCTATGCAGGGAGTGGATGAGGAAGTCAAAGGAGAACTGTGTGCATCTCAGAGGGCTCAGAGACGCCTCCAGAAGCAAGTGGATGAACTACGAGCACAACTTGGACAGCCTTCCATCTACAAGAAGAAGCGCCGTTCCTTCACCATATTTGACACCGCTCCATAGGTGTTAGGTGCCTTGATCTAGAATATCACGTCGTTAGTTCGTGTTTCTTATTTAGTCTTGTTTGGTCTTGTGAACTTGGATGATTAGATGTTTAATTTGTGAACTTGGTTGATTTGGTATTTTGCTTGATTGCTGGAAGTTTGTGGGCATGTCCACAACTTCCTTAGATGGGAACTTTAAATTTAGAATGAAATCTTAATGCAGATGTTTCGTTTAATCTTATCTCTGCTATGCTGATTTCTGGAGCATCCTGTGTTCTTTATCTGGTATCTCGAAATCTGGGATGATAAAAATTCTGAAATTTTTGTGGAGATAACTAGACCTCTGTATCTTTCAAGTGTCTTTGGAATCACGTCAATAGCTGTTCAGATTTGGGAGATCTAGCTGTCACAAGTTGATGTTCCTGCGCTGTCTGGAAGTCAGAACAGTTTCGGTTTAGCTCTACTTTTGACTATGTGTGAGTCAGAATCTGTAAAAGTGATCTAAATGAAAGTTGTAGCTGGTCTCCTAAGCTTTCTAACAAATCTTGGTGCACCTCTGTTGGATCTCTGAAACTCGAGTTATAACAGTTTTACTGAACTGCTGAATTTGAATCTAGTCCAGAAAATTCTCAGCATTGTTTCTTATCTTTTGTAAACTCTCTATAATTGGAAAATCTCTAAATTTTGCACATTTGTTGGAAAACAGATGGCCGCAAGAGGAGGAAGAGGCAGAGGCCGTGGTCGTGGACGTGATGCTCTCATAAATCCACCACCACCGCCACCTGTGACCATGGAATGATATTGGGAATGCAAGCGCAATGATGCAAGCTATGATGCAGCAATGGACAATGAACCTGCAAGAGGACCACCGCCGTCCGTGTTAGAGATAAGCGTGTAGAGTTTATGAAAGGTCATCCACCGGTGTTCACCCATGCCTCGCACCCTATGGAGGCGGATGATTGGTTGCGTCTTTGTGGAGAAACAACTCAACATAGCACAATGCAACGACCTTGAGAAGGTGTTATACGCTTCCGGCAACTCCAAGGAGCTGCTCAGATTGGTGGGAATCATTCTAGTTTGGACGTCCCAACAATGCTCCCGCTATCACTTGGTAGGAATTTAAGGACAGTTTTTCGGTCATACCATATTCTGATGGACTAGTGGAACCAAGCAGAAGAATTCAGATCTCTCAAGCAAGGATCAATGACGTGGTGGAGTATCGGGACAAGTTCAAGATAAACTATCACGCTTACGCTCCTAATGATGTAGCGGATGACAAGGATAAGCAACGCCGCTTTCCTCAAGGGACTCTATGATGGATCGCAGCTTCACCTGATGTCTAATACTTATCCTAACTTCCGCCTTTGGTGAATCGCGCAATCGTGATTGATGATAAGCGCAAGGAGATGGAAGCTAAGAAGAGAAGGCTCCAAGGGCAAGCTTCGAAGCAACACTCGCATACGTGCTTATCCCCAAAGAAGGTTTCCAGCAGAGGAATCAAGGACCAACTCACCAGGGAAACCGTGGTTAGTATCCTCAATGAACCGGGCCCAAAGAACGCCTCAAGATTCAAAGAATAGCTTGGAAATCAGCGTCCCCATAGCAGACTAGCAATCCAAGCAACACGCCAGGAGTGCCCAACAATGCTCCTATGAAGAGTGGTGCATCCAACAATCCCAATGCCTGCTACGGTGCGGAGAAATAGGTCACTATGCTCATCGTTGTCCTAAGAAGCGTAAACCAACAAGCACCTCGTAACCGCACCAACAATCGAAGTTCAATGCCCACCACCTCACACAAATAAAGGTGAACTATGTGTCATCTCGATGCAACTCAGAGAGACGCTCGAGGTCATGTTGGGTACGTTCAACGTCAACTCTATTTCGCTACCGTACTTTTTTGATTCTGGTGCTTCGCATTCTTTTATCTCCCAAGCTTTTGTTAGAATGCATAGCATACCGCTTGTGTGCCATGAAAAACCCCATACTAGTGAATTCCCGGAGGTAGTATGCCCGCTTCTTATTGGAGCCCCTCAACTAGCATTTCCTTAAGGGGGGTAGACTTCAAGGTGAAGCCTATTGTGTTGAGAACAGCGGAATCGATCTTATTCGGGAATGGATTGGATGAAACAACACCGGCAAAGGATTCAAAGTCGGAGAGAAATCTGTGGTTGTGACATCACTCAATGGAGATAGAATCGTGTAGAAGTAGTAGTGCAAGCTCAGCCTACACCACAAAGTGAATCAGCTAGATGGTGAAGTCAATGAACAAGATCGTGTCGTGGAGGAGTTCCCGATGTCTTCCCGATGACTTGCCGGTGTATGCCACCGACCGAGACATTGAATTCATTATTGAATTATTACCCGAACTGCACCAATAGCTAAACGTCCATATAGAATGGGAGTTAATGAATTAGAAGAGCTTAAGAAACAACTAAAAAGAGTTGCAAGAAAAAGGTTTCATACACCCCAGCTTCTTCCCCATGGGGGCACCCGTGATCTTTGTGGATAAGAAGGATGGTAGTCAACGGATGTGTGTGGATTACCGCTCACTTAATGAGGTTACCATCAAGAATAAATACCCTTTGCCTAGGATTGATGATTTGTTTGATCAGTTGAGAGGAGCTCATGTGTTCTCCAAGATTGATCTCCGATCCGGTTATCATCGACTTTAAGATTGAACTCGGACATACCCAAGACAAAGATTCACTACACGGTATGGACTATATGAGTACACCGTTATGTCTTTTGGATTGACCAATGCACCGCATACTTCATGTATCCGATGAATAAGGTGTTCATGGAGTTTCGGATAAATTTGTGGTAGTATTCATAGATGACATACTAATATTCTCCAAGACTCAAGAAGAACATGCGGAACACATAAGGATGGTCTTGCAAAAGCTTAGAGAACATAAGTTGTACGCTAAAAGCGGAGCAAGTGTGAGTTTTGGTTAAAGGAAGTCTCTTTTCCGGGTCATGTTGTCTCAATGGTGGAATAGCAAAGGATCCGGGCAAAGTGCAAGATGTAATTTAATTGGAAACCACCAACAACCGTAAGTGAGATTCGTAGCTTTTGGGATTAGTCGGATATTACCGGTTTATTGAAGGTTTTTCCAAGCTAGCCAAGCCTATGACAGCTCATTGGAAAAGAATGCTAAGTATGTATGGTCGGATAAATGCCGTGCAAACTTTGAAGAGCTAAAGAAGAGATTGACTACAGCTCCAAAGATTAATCTTGCCCGATTTAAGCAAGAACTTCTCTATATATTGTGATGCATCCCGTTTGGGCCTTGGATGTGTGCTTATGCAAGAAGGAAGAGTGGTTGCATATGCATCTAGACAACTAAGGAAGCATGAGTTGAATTATCCTACTCATGACTTGGAATTGGCAGCTGTGGTTCATGCTTTAAAGATCTGGAGACATTATCTGATTGGACATAAGAGTGATATCTATACTGATCATAAGAGTTTGAAGTATATCTTCACCCAATTAGATCTGAATCTAAGACAACGTCGTTGGTTGGAATTGGTCAAAGACTATGATTTGGAAGTACATTATCACCCGGGAAAGGCAAACGTCGTAGCTGATGCACTTAGTAGAAAGAGCTATGCCAATGGAAATCAGATAACATATATGCCAGCAGAGTTGTGTGCTAAAATGGAGTATCTCAACTTGAGCCTGGTCACTAATGCAATGGAATTGGTGATAGAGCCTACATTGGAGCAGGAGATACGCAAAGGACAATTGGAGGATGAAAAACTTAAGGAGATAGCAGAGAATGTAGTGCTTGGAAAGGCACCCGGATTCAGAATGGATGAGAATGGAACTCTTTGGTTCGGGAAAAGGATATGTGTACCGGAAGTGAAAGTTATCCGAGATGCAATTCTGCAAGAGGCCCATGAGTCTGCTTATTCTATACATCCCGGAAGTACCAAGATGTACTTGGATCTCAAAGAAAAGTACTGGTGGTATGGTTTGAAGAGAGATGTGGCAGAATATGTGGCGTTGTGTGACACTTGTCAAAGAGTGAAAGCTGAGCATCAAAGACCTACAGGGTTACTTCAACCAATGAAGATTCCTGAATGGAAATGGGAAGAAGTTGGTATGGATTTTATTGTAGGACTGCCCCGCACTCAAAGAGGTTATGATTCGATATGGGTAATAGTGGATCGACTCACCAAGGTTGCTCACTTTTTACCAGTCAAGACTACCTATAATGGTGCAAGATTAGCAGAGTTGTACATGGAAAGAATAGTGTGCTTACATGGTGTTCCCAAGAAAATTGTGTCGGATAGAGGCACTCAGTTTACATCGCAATTCTGGTATAAAGTACATAGATCTTTGGGAACAAAGCTGAATTTCAGTTCTGCTTACCACCCGCAAACTGATGGACAGACTGAAAGGATCAACCAGATTTTGGAAGATATGTTGAGAGCCTGTGCACTTCAGTATGGTGATAGTTGGGATAAGAGTCTACCTTACGCAGAGTTCTCGTACAACAACAGTTATCAGAAGAGTCTCAAGATGGCACCTTTCGAGGCATTGTATGGACGTAAGTGTAGAACGCCTTTGTTCTGGAATCAGACTGGAGAAACTCAAGTGTTTGGACCCGATGTCCTTAGAGACGCAGAAGAACAAGTGAGAATGATTAGAGACAATTTGAGAGTAGCTCAGTCTCGATAGAAGAGTTACGCTGATACCCACAGAAGAGAGCTGACTTTCGAGATTGGTGATTATGTGTACTTGAAAGTGTCACCAATGAGAAGTGTGAGAAGATTCAATATGAAGGGAAAATTAGGACCAAGGTATATAGGACCTTTTAAGATCCTAGAGAGACGTGGAGAAGTAGCTTATCAGTTGGAACTGCCTGAGAGCTTGTCCAGTGTGCACGACGTGTTCCATGTTTCCCAGTTGAAAAAGTGTCTGAGGGTACCAGAAGAACAAATTCCTTTGGAAGAACTTGTTGTCAAGGAAGATCTTACTTATGAAGAGTATCCGATAAAGATTTTGGAAACTGCTGAAAGAGTTACGAGAAGCCGAACAGTAAAGATGTGCAAGGTGCAGTGGAATCGTCATACAGAGGATGAGGCTACTTGGGAAAGAGAAGAGGATCTGAGAAAGACTTATCCCCAACTGTTTGAGTAAGCAATCACCCGAATCTCGAGGACGAGATTCATCTTAAGGCGGTAGAATTGTAACACCCTAAAATTTACATTGTTTTAAAATAGTAAATTTGATTTATTTATGTTATTTTGTGTGCATTCAAATATAGAAAAAAAAAATATTTTTGGTGAAATTAAAATAAATAATATGGAATAGATACAAGTTGAGGCATCCATACTGCTGCACATTGTTTTTGTAGTGATTAGCTTTGACTAAAATTTGAATTGAACTCAAATTTACCTTGAAAATGAGATTTGAAAATTTTATTTATAAAAAGAAAAAGGAAATTTCTTTCTCTCCACTCCCTTCCTCGGTTTCGGCCTGCAGGCTCTTTCTTCCATGTCTGCTCACCCCTCCTCTCTTCCTTCCCTCAGCCAAATGCCCACGCTCTCAAAGCCAAAGAGTGGCTACTTGTGTCGCCAAATTCCAAAGAATCAAGGCCAGCCAGCCCAAGCCAGCAATCAGAAACAACCACGCCCGCAAGCCCTGACCCGACCGCCTGGGCCCGCTTGTCGGCGCCTGTCTTCACCCAAGCTCCTCGGAACCGCCTGGCCAGCCAGAGGTCGCAGAATCACGCCCCACTCCACGTCGTGGAGCGTGCCCCCCTCGCGCCCGGCTGCTTTAAATCGGCACCGAGCCGCCTCCGCCCCCCCCTGCCCCCCCGCTCTCACTTTCAAGCTTTGCTGCACCGAGGAAGCCCGCAGCCGTCGCCCCGAGGTCTCCGAGTCTCCGCCGACCGCCTCCTCGCAGACAGCCTCCTCCGAGCCGCCTCCGCCTCCTTTTTTCCCTTGGTGAGCTTCACTGCCCTCCCTCTATCTCCCGGTATCTCTTTTCTCATTTTGTTGGCTTCCCGAGCCTTGGCCGTGAGCTCCATGGGCCATGGTCGCCGCCATGGCGGCCACCGCTTAGCCCCTGCTGTCAGCCGCCCATTGGCATGGCCACTGACCCCCTTCTTCCCCGAGCTCACGGGTGCCCTCGGTGGTCAATTTGGTGAACCGTAGGCCCCTAATCCATGCTGATCGAAGTCCTTCGTGTCACCACGCCATGGCGCTCGTCACGGTTGTTACTCGCTCCGCCGGCCGTCCCTCCCCAGATCTAATCCGTGCCGCCCGATCTTGATCCAACGGCTCTCAGTGGCCGATACCCCTTCGCGGGTGATTTTGCATAAGAGCCCCTGGACTTTTCTAAGTCTTAACCCGCAGCCCAAAATGTATTTCCTCGAATGCGCAATCTCGATTAGAAAGCGTAAACTCCACGGCTTAAGTCAAAAGTACGCTTTCAGTATTTACAGAAATGCCATTTGAACTGTTTCGCTTATAAAATTTTCGTTTTAGCTCCGAATTGATCCATTCAAATCGCGTTAGCTTCGTAATTTCATAAGCTACATGTTGGAGCTACTGTTAGTCAAGTTTGGAACTTTTTAATTTCATGATTAGATTTAATTAAATATAGGGCTATAGGAAAACCCGTTTTAATCATAACTTTCGTATTTTAGCTCCGTTTTTCGTGAACTTCGCGTTGACGTGATCGTAGCGAAACGTGGATTAGTTTTACAAACATTTTATCTTGATTTCAATACTGTTGGTGTACTGTTCTAATGATAGGAATGTTTGCTTTGCATGAATGGTTTTGGAATGTTGTATGTTGCCGTGTTGGTCGCGTTCAGACGGTGAGGAAAACGTTGGAGACCAAGAACTCTTCGACGACCAGCAGGACCAGCACGAGTTTGTGAACCAAGGCAAGTATAACATGGGCCTTCCTTGATGTCCTATTTCACTTTAATCAATTACTCATTTGCATGTGTCTAATTTTGATACCCGTAAAGACATCCTAGTGATTGTTATCCTGTTCCTTGTCTCCTATGGGTTAAATGCATATGGGTAGATTGCTAGTGCTCTAACTGAACTTGATATACATGTTGATGAATAATACTATGGAACAAAGTGAGTAACATGATTTATAACAACTGTTCCATAGGGCGAAAGTGCAAATGACCTTTGTTCATGTTGCTCCCGGCCCTCCTTAAGGACTTATCTGTCGGCAAAAGCTGGGACCGACAAGTGTAACCGGGAGAGTCATATGGCTCGACTTTAGCTCAAGTAATAGGACCTTTTCTAGCTAGTTAGAGGTTACCTTTTTGGCGCAAATGGGGCTTGCCATGTTGGGTATAGGGCTGCCTCTGTTCCTATGTGTATAGCCGTGATGGATATGTGCCATAGGAAAGGGGGGTTCCTACATCTCGCCTCGCCAAGGAAACCTAGCGCCCTAACTTGTTAGGGAAACCTATGAAATGGCTTCATAGTGTACCCCGCCTGCTCACCTTGGAAGTGACATGGGAGTAATTAACCGGCATATGGGAATCACGACTCATGTGAATGTGCACCACCTCTGCAGAGGGTAACAAATCTGTTATAACAACTGCGTGCTCACTTGGTTACGACGAAGCACCCGAAAAACTCACAGCTGTAATAACCGGATACTTGATGATGATCTTATAAAGTTGTTTAGTGATGATATATGGTACACATGACTCGATATATGTTCTTATGGGAATTAAATGGGAGCTTAAGCATAACTTGATAATACTTGAGAATAAAAGCTTGACCTATTAAAAATGCTAACTGCAGAAAAACCGTAGTCTAACCTTTTGAGCTTCATAACCCCATGTTAGCTTGCTAAGTACGGAATGTACTTACACTTGTTTATTTTCTTTACTTGGATAAAAATCCTTGGATGGGTAACAGATGACAACGGGTATGAGGATTTCCGGAGGATTATTAGGCTTGTGGTCAACCAGCTTGACCTTCCCCGTGATGACGGCCACGAGAGTTTTATTATCTTTTAGTATTCATTTGTGATGTATAAGACTAAGTTTTATTATAACTCGATGTATGAGACACCGTGATGATACTTTATGTAATTTGTCAGCTTGTGTGTGTGATTGATTCCTGGGCACACACGAGTTTTGTGCATTCAATTTTATCCTTAAAATTGGGTGTGACAGCAAAGGGTGTCTTTGTCGAGTGCTAGGCATAAGACACTCGGCAAAGAGTGTTTTAAATTTTTTTTTAAAATTTTCCTCTTTGCCGAGTGCATCCACAGGAGCACTTGGCAAAGAAATTATAAAAAAAAATTAAATCTTTGCCGAGTGCCGCGCCAGGGTCACTCGGCAAAGTAAGTTTTTTTAAAAAATTCTTTGCCGAGCCCGGATCCGAGACACTCGGCAAAGAATTTTTAAAAATAATAAATCTTTGCGAAAGTGCCGATCCGGGGCACTCGCAAAGAAATTTTAAAAACCAAATCTTTGCCGAGTGCCTCCCCGATCCCAAGACTCGGCAAAGCCGCGATGAGACTTAAAGCATTTTGGTCGGCCGGCAAGAAGAGCCAGCCAGCCCAGCATACCCTGCCGCCCCGCCTCACCGCACCACACACCACACCGCCCACTCACCACAGCACCACCGGTCACACACCCGCACGCACACACATGGTGGACTCGGCCGGCCCTTCCGGTCACATCGCGCACCACTGCCATACCGCGCACGGCACTGGCCATTCCCACCGGCCCTTCCCCTTCCGCACCGCTTGTCTGCTCAAGACACGACTACCACTGGCACACCAGGTGCCCGGCCCGGCCCTTCCCCACCACGTGCCACTGACCCCCGGCCGGCCCTGCCCTGCCACTGCTCCCCCTACCCCGGCCGACCTCGCCTGCCATGCCCCGCCTTGGCGGCACCCGTGGACCCCGCCTGACGTCGTCGTCTGTGCTCGACCCGTCCCGACCAAGCGACCCGACTCCCCCGATCCCGACGCCCGCCTACTACCCCGGCTACCACGGTATGCCTTCTCACTTATTATTGTCGAGGTAGTGGTAGTTGTAGTAGTATTAGTTGTACTAGTGGTAGTAGTAGTACAACTAGTGGTAGTATTAGTAGTAGAATTAGTGGTAGTAGTAGTAGAAGTAGTGGTAGTAGTAGTAGTACAACTAATGGTAGTAGTTGTAGCAATAGTGGTAGTAGTAGTAGAACCAATGGTAGTAGTAGTAGTAGCAATAGTGGAAGTAGTAGTACAAGTAGTGGTACTACATGGATATATTCTTCTGCATGGATTGATATCCAAACTACATGGCTTCGCTTGAGCCATATGTGCTTGTCGGCCATCGTGCCATTGTTTTTTGCAAGTTTTGGAAACCTCACCATGCAGGGGAGGTTCTGTCGAAATTTTTTGTAAATGACAATATTTTGTTCCATTTTTGTAGAGAAGAGCCCATCGGAGTTGAGTCAGAGTTCTCGCCACCATGCCAGTCTGCCTGCACCGCGTTGTCTCGCCACTGCACCGACTCGCCACGGCCCCGCTAGCCTGACTCCGCCGCCACCCTAGGTATAACCCCTCTTGTCGTATCATGGTCGTAGATCACGTAACCCATTTAGGCATCTCCCATTCGAAAGAGATACGGTTGGAGGTATGCAGATCTTTGCATATCTATGACCGTATCTATTTCGGATTGTCCATGCTTTTTGGACAGGCCGCGGATGCGTAGATGGGTTAGTTCCCATGTTCTGCTCTGGTCCGAGACAGAGTTTCGGCATCACCTCCCTGTTGTTCTTCTGGATACGCACTCTTCTTTGGCGGGGCGACGTATCCGGAGAACAATGGGGAGGTGTCACCAAATTTCGCCTCGAGATAGGAGTAGAGCATGGAAACTAACTTCCTCTACGCATCTGCGGGTGGAATTAGGACCTATCCTCACCTATTAGACAGTAGGAACACCATGTAGATGCAATTGATGATTACATTACTCGCTGATACATATGTTAGAGGATGGATGACCGCTCAAGGATGTACACGGGCTAGAGAAGTCGAGTGGTTACACCACGGAATGGATTAACAAGACCGATGCTTTCTTGAATAAAGGCATTTGGCAACGCCAAAAGGACATTGCCTAGTTTTGTGTCCCCGCAAAGAAATGTGGAAACAGGAGAAGGGTAAACAAGGTGGAAATAGGAAAACATCTTGTGAAGAATGGATTTACGCCGGACTACACCCGGTGGGTCCACCATGGTGAAGCCCATCGTATGAGAGAGAGAGGTGGTGAGACCACGGGTGGAGGCTTTTGATGCTGATGCCGGGTAGCGTATATGTTAGATGACTTTCACCAAGGAGTTCGATGAGGGACGGAGAAGGAGGAGATGGAGGCACCAAGACACAGCGTTTCTACGATATGATGGACTCGCACGTAAACCCCTTCACGATCGGTCAACGGTGTCTCAACCGGATGCCATTGGACGCTTAATGGGGTTGAAGTCCGAGTTAAACTTGAGTCGACCTGGCTTCGATAAGATGTTGGCCGTGATTGGCACCCTGCTTCTAGAGGGCCACATTCTGCCAAAGAGCATGTACGAGTCACAGAAACTCCTTCGAGCACTTAAGATGCCGTATGAGCAGATACATGCTTGTCCGAAAGGCGTCCCTATTTAGGAAAGAACACGAGCATGCAAAGTTCTATCCAAAGTGTAAATCCTCCCGTACCGGAGGCGCACTACGATGATGGCCAGAAGAGGCAACTTACGATCCCCATGAAAATCCTATGGTACCTTTCGTTCCTACCGTGGATCCAACGGCTATACATGACCGAGGAATCCGCGAAACAGATGACATGGCACAAAAATGGCAAATGGTACAATCCTGACAAGATGGTACATTCATTCGATGGTGAAGCTTGGATCCACTTTAATGACAAATATCGTGACAAAGCGGATGAGGCTCATAATGTACATGTCGCGTTGGCAACAGATGGGTTCAATCCTTATAGAATGATGGTTGCCCCATACACATGTTGGCCTGTCTTTGTTATCCCCCTTAATCTCCCTCCCCCGGTGTCTCCTTTCAAAGACATAACATATTCTTGTCGTTGATAATTTCTAGACACCCAGGGAGTAATATGGGTGTGTTCATGGAGCCCGTGTTTGATGAATTGGTCCGTGCTTGGGACGAAGGGGTATGGACATACGATCGAGCTACAAAGACAACCTTCAAATTGCACGTTTGGTACCACTACTCCCTGCATTACTTCCTAGCGTATGGGATATTCTACGCCTAGTGTGTTCACGTGAAGTTCCCATGCCCAATATGCAAGGAAGGTGTGAGGTTTATTTGGTTGCAGAAGGGTGGCAAGTATTCATCGTTTGACAGACATCGTCAATTCCTACCTCTTGACCATCCATTTAGACAAGACATCAAGAACTTTACGAAAGGTGTCAAAGTGACAAACCCTGCACCGCGGGTGATGACTGGTGCCGAGGTTCATGCTCAGATAGGTGCTCTCGTGCCCAATGAAGAAGGTGGTTTTGTGGGATATGGTGAGCAGCATATGTGGACTCATATCTCGGGCATGATGAGGCTCCCCTATTTTGATGACCTTCTTCTACCACATAACATTGATGTAATGCACACTAAAAAGAATGTCGCCAAGGCACTTTGGGCAACACTCATAGACACTGAAAAGTCTAAGGACAACCCAAAGGCTAGAGTAGACCTGGCAACGTTGTGCGATAGACCAAATCAAGAGATGCAACCTCCTAGTCGTGGCAAGACCTGGAGAAGACCTAAGGCCGATTTTGTCTTGAAAAAGGACCAAAGGAGGGAAGTACTTGAATGGATCAAGAAGCTAGTGTTCCCTGATGGGTATCCAGCGAATCTAAAGAGGGGAGTTAACTTAGGCACTCTACGAGTCAACGGGATGAAGAGTCATGACTACCACATATGGATTGAGCGGCTTCTTCCGGTGATGGTTCAAGGCTATGTCCCGGAGCATGTCTGGCAAGTGCTGGCAGAGTTGAGCTACTTATTCCGCCAGCTTTGTGCCAAGGAGCTCTCTCGGACCGTCATTGATGACTTGGAAAAAGCGGCACCCGTGTTGCATATATTTCTAATACATGTATTACTATGTTTTTTGTAAATATGTTTTGTTCATTTTTGCACCTATTTCTAATTACGTCTTGTTTTTCTTTTTTATTGCAGGTGATTGAACAAAGATGGCCGGCGACCATCATAGGTCCGTGAACTCGATTTACCAAAGACCACGCCGGCCGCAGGAGGGGGCGGAGGGGGCGGCAGATGGATCGAACAGGAGGAGGAGGAGGACCGCTAGCCGTAGGAGGGGGCCGTCTCCTCCCACGCCACGTGAGGAGGACCGCCAGCCATAGGAGGAGGTGGCGCCCGTGGATGAGTCAGACGAGGAGCTGGTTCGGCAGACGGAGGAGGAGGAGGAGGGGGGGGGGGCAGGAACGAGTTCCACTTCCTCCTACTCCTCTTCGAGTGTCTACTTGCAAGGTCCCGCGAGCCTCCCACAGGTTCCGCTTCCTCACCAACGCCCAGTGATTCGCCCCGAAGGACAAAAGTAAGTAACTGTATATGTTATCACCACTACATCATATGATATGATGAAAAAAACTAATAATTTTTCTTAATCACTTGTGCAGGAACTGGGTGGTTGTGCCGGGTGGTAGCGCACGGCTAGTCAATAGCATCCTAGGTCTTCTATGCAGGCAACACTTCCCCGGCATTGTCACGTACGCATCGAAGACGGAGCCGGCCTACTCGTTTGACCACTACGTCGTCGCCTCCGATGCAGAGTACCCCAACAAGGCGGCGCGGGTGAAGGCAGAGTTGTGGGTAAGTCTCCCTCGCACAACATTGCTCAATATGTCGCATTCATTGGACTTTTCTTGAAATAATGAATGGATACATCGCTTTTGTATGCAGACTTATTACAGATGCGAGGAGGGATTTGAGGCCAGGGCGGAGCAGGGGACTACCAAAGCCTGTAAAAAACTCGTCACCGACATGCATCACGAGGTGCGCATCTAGGCCATCGTAACCTACTACGGGTCGAAGCTTGGAGAGAGGAAAACCAAGAAAGACACAAGAGAGATGCAGCTGACCTAGGAGCAGTACCTTGAGGTAAATGAAGAACATCAATATTGATTTGTTTTGAGATTAAGTTGGTTTAATTTGATCTTCTTATATGTCCAATACTTGATGACGTGTAGATGATTCCCTGGTGGTGCCAAGCGTATCCCGAGTGCTGGGCAATGATGGTGGATAGGTGGTTCACGGAGGAGTACCTCAAGATGCACAGGGATGCCCGGGACCATTGTTTGCTGATGCAAGGTCTAGCACACCATCAAGGCAGTCGCAACCTCGCCCGATACAAATAGGCATGGGTACGTGAACTGATTTATCTATTGTCACGCTCAGTTCTGCCTGATTTCTAATCATCGTACTGTCTTTCTCGCAGTCGGCATCACATAGTGGCCAGGCTTGCTCGGACTTCTAGGCATGGTGTATGGCCCACAAGGGCAAGGCGACGTTCGACGTCTCCTTCAACCTGGAGGACCCACCCGAGGCATACACGAACCCGAGCGTCCACTCCCGCATCAGTGAGTACACTGAGGTGGCGAGGTCGCTCCATGGGTCAGACCATGATCCGAGCACCCAGGACTTCGATGGAGAGGCCGTCATGAGGGCGGGGCAAGGCAAGAAGCATGGGCGGTTCTGGCTTGGCGACGGCGTCATCGACACGGCCTCTACTCCCTCTCTCTCCCAGATCCGAGCATGGAGCACGAGCGAGAGCCCGGCCATTCATACACGGCCGACCGCTGCACAGCACCGGGTCGATGCACTCGAGGTTATTCCTGTTTTACTCGTCATACATTGATCTTTACACACCTTAATTAGCTTTGCATTACTGAAACAATGGAGTGAAATATTGCAGGCCCAGCTGGAACAAGAAATGAAGGAACGTCAGGAGCTAGGGGCCTAGCTGGAGGCCGAGCGGGCCGAGCGGTAGGCCCAGGCGCAGAGGCTGATGGACATTACGAATTTCCTACAAGGGCTTGGGCAACGTATGGGCTTGTCTCTGCCACCTGGGTTGTTGGTTCCACCTCCGCCTCCACGTCCTGCAGCTGCAGCTACTCCTGTGAGTATCAAAGTTTTTTACTTTCGCTTGTGCTCTGCTTGTATGGCCTCTATCGTCCTAGATTAGCTATCAAAATAATCTTGTCTCACATGCAATCTTTTCTCCTTTGTGCAGTCTCCATCTGACGGTGGTTCGAATAATCCACCTCATGCACCTCCGAATGATGCATCTGGGCCTTCACCACAGTCGTAGTGGCCGAGATGAGTGCATGTTGTATTTTTTACATTTGTTGTTCACTTGGTGATGGACTTGTGATATACTTGTGATGCACTTGTGGACTTTCATGGACTTGTGGACTTATTTGGATGGACTTGAGCACTTATTATTATATATTGTGATGGATGTGATATGGGCGGATGGATGAGATATATATGTGATGGATGAGATATATATGTGATATATGTTTGTATGAATGTATTTGTCATGATGGAATGTAAAAAAAATAAAATTTGCCGTTTTGGGTCACTTTGCCGAGTGTTGCACTCGGCAAAGGACCCCTTTGCCGAGTGCAATGGTCACAGCACTCGGCAAAGCTGGAAAAATGGGCGACCAGAAAACAGATTTTCTAGCTTTGCCGAGTGCTGTGACCATAACACTCGGCAAAGAAATAAAACAAAAAATTAAACTTTGCCGAGTGCCGGCCATAGGGCACTCGGGAAAGAATTTTTTTTAAAAAAAAATTCAAAACTTTGCCGAGTGCCATCCATAGGGCACTCGGCAAAGAATTTTTTTAAAAAAAATAAAAAATCTTTGCCGAGTGCCTTCCGGGTTGACACTCGACAAAGAAATTTAAAAAAAATGAAAAAAGTTTGCCGAGTGCCCGATGGCTGGCACTCGGCAAAGAATTTTTTTTAAAAAAAATAAAAACACTTCGCCGAGTGCCTGTAGGGTTGGCACTCGGCAAAGAAAATTTTTGAAAAAAATTAAAGCTCTTTGCCGAGTGCCTTCCAGGTTGGCACTCGGCAAAGAATTTTTTTTTAAAAAAATAAAAAATCTTTGCCGAGTGCCTGACGGGTTGGCACTCGGCAAAGAAATTTTTCAAAAAAAATAAAAGCTCTTTGCCGAGTGCCTTCCGGGTTGGCACTCAGCAAAGAAATTTAAAAAAAAATAAAAAATCTTTATCGAGTGCCTCACGGGTTGGCACTCGGCAAAGAAATTTAAAAAAAAATTAAAAAAATCTTTGCCGAGTGCCTGCAGGGTTGGCACTCGGCAAAGTGACCGTCAACGGGACCGGCGCCGTGACGGTCGCTTTTCTTTGCCGAGTGTCCCCGGGGCACTCGGCAAAGAGGGCTTTGCCGATCAATTTTTTGCCGTGTGTTCTTTGCCGAGTGCCGCACTCGGCAAAGGCTTTGCCGAGTGCAATTTGGCCTTTGCCGAGTGCCTCAGGCACTCGGCAAAGAACCTGAATCCAGTTGTGATTAGGGGGATCATCTACTCATACAAACGAATTCTTTTCTAACAAATCTTGCCTTGATAATTCATGAGGTACTAAATTGCATTCTCTATTACAATGACTAATAGATATAGCAGCGAAATCCATCCAGTATTGGCAACATTCATCATATAGATAGGAGCTGCTGCCGTAGCTGAGAAGCCTCCTTCATTTATCGTAGTCACGACTTCCAAGCAATCATCTTGTACTTCCACTCAGTTGCAACCGATCTACTGAGCCACCAAGAGGCCATCCCTCAAGGCAAACGCTTCTGCCATGGCCGCATCCACCACATGCGGGATGTAGCTATGTGCTGCAGCAACAAATCCCCCTGCTGCATCTCTGATTACTGCACCCGTGCTTCCTACCCCCTTTGCTACATCATAAGAAGCATCAACATTGATCATTTTTACACCTTCTGCAGGTTTCTTGCAGGTGTTGTTCGTCACCGCCGATTTCATTGATGCTAGAGCATAGTTTGTAGAAATAGCAGCAATTGAAACTGCCGACCTTGGCGGGTTCTGAATTTCCTCTCCATGAACAACTTGTCTTCGATGCCACCAAATGTACCAACATCTTGTAAGTATATGTTCAGCAACACCAACATTAGATAGTCCTGTGTCCAAGCCCTGCCTGCCAATGATCTCCTGAATCAACACTGAACCTGATCTGTCAACTGATAGCAGTTTTTCAATCATATCCCGTATACCTAGGGCGCCCCATACTTCCCTCGCCCGGTTACTTGAGAACAAAGCATGTTTTATATCATCCGCTGCCATCTAATACATTGGACAATTTCCAGTGTTGGATATGTGCTTGTTTGCCAAGACCACCAAACATGGAATGCATCCATGAAGCACTCACCAAGGGAAAATTTTGATCTTGCTCGGTATTGACAGTTTCCATAGCTCTTTCCATACTAAGCTTGAGCTTGTGCCACCCACAACAAACAACATTATTTCTATCACCATATTTCTGGTTCCATTGGCAATGATAGGCCGATTTGACTGAAAACAGCCCATTCCGATTATGATGGCAGGCTACCACATCGTCATGCCCATTACGTATCAGGATTTGGAGGATACGATGAACATCAACCGGCCAAAATAAAGAACGAATCAGTTGTATGTCCCATCTTCCATCAATTGGACTAATAATTAGTTCGTCTACCGTAGATACCAGAATATTATTGCCTTTTTGTGTGAGAACCTTCATATTGTAACTACTAGGAATCCAATGATCATTCCAAATATTAATTCATGAGTCATCCCCAACAGGGCAAATATATCCCTGTTTAAAGCATTCCAGGACTGCCACCACACTTTGCCACGTGTAGGAGCTGCCACTTTTCATTCTCGCTTGAAGGAGTTTTCCATCTGGTTAATCTTCCCTTCATTCACTATCACCGTGATCAAATCACCCACCTTCTTTGCTACTTTCTCCGCCAAAGCCCTTTACTTCATCAGCCCCTCTAGAACACCTTGGATGTGCGTCCAAACCAGAATTTTATCCAGCTTATAATTTTTCACATTTGAGAGGCCATCATATTCTTCCATCACCAACGCCGCTCCTCGGAACTGCCATAGCCTACCATACATTACCCTCGTCCAGTTACCCAAACAATGAAACTAGCACTACTACTACCGGAAAAGCACTACAGGGGCGGCCCTACGAAAATATTACTATAAATCATGGATTTGTAGGGGCGGTTCCCAAGCTGCCCCTACAAATCTATTTTTACAGGCGGCTGGTGTCACCAGCCATCTCTACAAAACAGATTTTGTAATAGACCGAGATTTCCAAAATAGAAATTCCGACCTTTTTTCCCCTTTGTGATAGTCCTAGGATATCTTGGCTATCACAGGCGTCCAATTTACAGCTGATTACAGAGTCATACAACATCAGAGTGCACAAATAGTTATATTACAATAGTTTGGGTACAACAAATAACAATCAAAACACTGTTAGTCTATCGTGGAAGCGAAGGTTGGTGAATC
Source organism: Miscanthus lutarioriparius (assembly GCA_904845875.1). Classification (NCBI taxonomy): domain Eukaryota; kingdom Viridiplantae; phylum Streptophyta; class Magnoliopsida; order Poales; family Poaceae; genus Miscanthus; species Miscanthus lutarioriparius. The sequence goes on from CAJGYO010000010.1 coordinate 24,479,623, forward strand.
TCCCATCCAGAGGCATCCTTGAGTGTAGAACGAAACCAGCTACTAATCTCAACATCACTGCAAGTCAAGAAATCTGCACACCGCTAGATGTGTGCAGGCCATGGTCAACACCGATGAGCTTTAGTGGAAAGTAGAAAATAGAGGGATCTGGCGACCCTAATAATTTGGCTGTGGTTTGCATCCTTAGCGCATGCAGAAGCGTAAGTATATATAATAATATATCTCATCAAATCCCAACACAAACACTTATTCTCACCATCCACTCATCACCACATCTCACCACTCATCATCCCTCACAACACTCTCATACTCTCAGTCTAAGCGATGAGGCAGCCTCCGCATGCCCCTCATCTCAACGGCCTCAAGCCGGACCTATCTTTGGGGGAGAGAAGCAAGCACAAGAGAAGACTAGTGAGGTGAAACAATTCACAGGAATGATCATGACCGAGATCGTGGCTATACGTATAGTTTTAACTCTGCAGAGTATGTACACCTGGACCCTACGGGATAACCATCATCGACGTTACGCGGCATCTAGGCGAACACCGCTCAAGAACTAGCACATTCCTCGCCAGTCTTCCCCCAAGTGGAGTAGCATATGGAATGACATATACACTTGGGATCGTGATTAGGGTAGCCGAAAAAACCATCGGCATCCTTCTCACTATGCTCCTAGCTAGCGCTAAAGCCCGTGCACCTCTCCTCCCACAGAACTGGCTTAGTCCGCACTAACTCAATAGAGCGGGCCCCACCCATTCAAGGCCTATGGCGTGCATGTTTAACATAGTCCCATGTCCCAGGCATCAACCCATGATGGTCCTTAAATGGCTAGAGCAAGCACCTTCCACGAATATCACGTGGCCCACCTGTCACGAGTAGCCACCACCACACGCTTGTCACATCATGTCCATCATATCCATCAGAACCAGATCCGGGGCACTCCATGCACCAAGTGCAACCCTCTAGGGTAAATACTCTCACTCCGGTCGATATCACCAAAGAAATAGGTCAAGACAAGGATTTTCTCTAGAGCTCCTCAATCACCACCACCCACACGGGATTCAACACTCCTATTGCGCCAACCGAGCATCTATCTCACGGGAAAGCCTCATGGCCAACCCTGATCCACCAACCACATCATCCAACCAACCATCACATCACATAACAAGTCATATATGTAATTATGATGGAAGTAAATACAAGCAAGCCGGTAGGCAATAAATAAGTGTGAGCGCGAAGCTGGGTAGTTAGGGTGAAGAGGTTTTCAATCAAGGCAATCAAGGCTCGGGCAATAGCATGCTTCACATAGACTAGCAAAGGAATAAATATAAAGCGCTAGCAATTCTACTTGCAATGTCTAATGGGATTCTCTAAGACAAGGTGCTGCCATGACACCTGCGATGTCGAGGTAGTAGTGGTACAAGTCTCCGTCAGTCGATGTAGTTGATCGGCACGACCTCCACCTCTAGGGTCAGCTCCACTCCACGGGTCCTCCTCTAGAGCTAACGCACGTCCAACCGATAACCCTATAAACTATGAATTAACACAAGGAACCAAAAGAACCACTACAAGAAATCCTTCTTTCTATGACAAAAATCCACATGACGGGGCAAATTTTGGTCATATAATATATCATAATATGACACAAAAGTCTGTAGCGTCATAAAATCAGGACAGCCATAACTATTTATGACGACACTATTTTTTTTGTCACATAAGTGTCGTCACAAAATGTAAGTCGCCAGGAGCTGGTTGACAATGGTGTTTTTATGACGATATGTGTTGTTTTTATGTGACGGCTTTGGAGCGTCACTGTTTGTTATTTCAAACATGATGGCCCCAACGTCAATATACCCCCAATAGGAGGTGGACCCTTGACCCCTATCTGTTGACTAGTTTCATTCCCCATTTCCCCAACTGTAGACAGCAGCGGGCGGCCTCTGGGCGGAGCCAGCTACCCATCTCCCTAACTGACGGTGCGGCCGCCTCTAGGCAGAGGGCTGATGGTGGCCTGTCTCTGGGCGGAGCCAACTCCCCAACTGACGACGCGGTGGCTCTGGGCGGCCAGGCACATCCAATGTTTTAAATGTGTAGAAGCAAATTTTTTGTCTTTCTTCAACTGTTGGCAATAAAATGAGCTTTCCATCTAACCCTCCAACATGGCAATGGGGATGTGCCCATTGGGTATCGCCAGAACGTTCCCTTCCCCGGTACGGAGAATACATCTCGTCCCCGTCCCCGTTATCTGTCTTGGGTATAGATTTTCGCCCGTCCCCCTCACCATTCAGTTTAGCATCCGAAGAGCTGTTAGTCTGAATGCAATAGCAGATGTCTTAGGCGTCACAAATTCCACCCGAGTACCCTCAAGGTGGCACCGACCTTTGCAATCCCGGCGATCGCCACCGCCGCATGAGCCAATGCGGCTGCGCACAAACGGGTCGTGCGGTGGCCATTTTACACCTTCCGCGTCTGCTCAATCAAAAAGAGATTTATTTTTACTGACGTCACAACCCGGAGGTACAAGAAGACGACTAGACATGGAGTCGTTGGTTACCTGATAGCAAATTGAACGACAGTACTAGGACACATGTAGCTGCAGCGGCGATCTTCTTGCAAGACATGGCTGCAAAATAGTCTGTGGCTGGATCAGTTGATGTTGATCTTTTTTTCCACGATATTCAATCAGCTGATCTGGGAGTGCTGTGGCAGTGTGGCTAGCTTTGATGGTAGACCAGGGATGCATATATTTATAGGATCATGCCCGTCCGTAGCTTACATATGGAAGGCGTCAATCACCAGGATATGGTTGTTACGCATGCATGACATGCATCCATCCATGCCCGATAATATCCTAATTACAGCAAACTCCCATAATCCCTCTTGACCATATGATTGTGCAACTTCCTTGCTTTAAACACGCTCACACATTACATGCATATACAAGTCATCTAACAGCCCCCCTCAATCAAAACCGTTATGTTGAGATTGTACTTAAATTCTCCAGGAGTCAATGTGACAGTGGTTTTGTAAATCCATCTGCTACTTGATCACCTGAAGGAACAAAATCTATTTCCAGTAACCATATGAGATACTCTTTCTCTCACAAAATGATAATCAACTTCTATATGCTTAGTTCTAGCAAGAAATACTAGATTGTCTGTCAAATATTTAATTTTGCACCAAGGTTGTCATACTATAACTTAGCAGGCCTTGGACTACTATATGCAATTTTTTGAGAAGAGTTTGTATCCACATTACTAGAGTGTGACACAGTACCCTGTTTCTTTGCACTCCATGATACAAGATTTGATCCTAGAAACACTGTAAGTTCAGAGTAGATCTCTCCTGTCATCTGTGCTTCCTACCCAATCTGCATCTGAGAAGGCACTGACCAATGTGCATATTGATTTATGTATCTTCAACCCAAACTTAGTACATTGCTTTAGGTACCTTAAGATTCATTTGACTGCTGCCCAGTGAATTGTTGTAGGAGCATGGAGAAATTGACAGACTTTTCTGTCTCCAATTGTAGCGTCAGGGTGCCACGTTGGCGAGCAGCTCGCTGAGAAGGGAGGAGCGCGCAACTGGTTGTCAGATGCTGAAACTCAACACTATCCATGCATGATCGCCTTCAGGTTGCCCAGAGACTTGAGAAACTTGAAGCACGCCTCTTTGAGCCCTCTGAAGCCATGCTGCTCCGCAAGCACCAACGCAGTTGCTGTCGTGCCTGTGTTAATGTAGTCGCAAAGACGGTCCTAGCAGACGAGCTTCAGTCTCTCCATGCTGTACTTATCCGCCGCCACAACCAGATGCTGAGCCACGGCCGGCACGTTGCTGCCCCTGTCCATGTCCGGCAGCGAATCCGTGTAGACGAAGTGCAGCATGGCCCTGAACACTCTCAGCTCGATGTCATCGATCTGTACATGGCTCGTGGTATTCTCCTTCATTTGGCCGTAAAGCTGCGCCATGAACACTGGTGACCGAGCGGCGAGCACGAGCAAGTGCGCGGCGAAGGTCTCCTCGCCGACCTGGAACGTGACGTCCGTTATGACCTGGGACTCGAGGAGGCCGCCAATATGCTGGTGCAAGTCTGATGGTGGCATGGTGACAAATAGAGATGGGCACTTACCTAGTAAATGATAAATAGTGATGGGCATTTACATAGAGTTTGTCTCGTCATTTTTAAAGGCAGTGGAAATACAATGTCCACCTCTGTTAATCATAGGGCCTAACTCCTAAAGTCTTTTTTATGCAGTGGTCGTTGAATGGGGAGGGGGTTGTGGTGGTCAATGAGGGTGGCGGTGTTGGATGGTGCTGGCTTCGAATGGAAATGAGGAACTAAGCAGATGATTGTGCATTGACTAGGAGATAGGCGGGATGGATTCGGTTTACGGTTTATTTTCTTTTCATTTTTTCGCACACTTTTTGTTTACCAAGAAGGCACCATGCAAAATCCATTCGCCAACATGAAACAGTGTTGTGTGTACCCGTTTTCCGTTTGTGTAAAATTTGACTCAACAAGATAATTGTTTTTCCCTGTGCGTAACAATCATAATCATAGGGTAATTACTCTTTTCCATGTGAATTCTTGTAGAATCAACGAGGCAAACAAATTTCCTTGTGTGTTTATTCTCGCACATGAAAAAAAAATGAATCCTGTGGGTTTTTGCATTGCCCTGTCATGATTATATAATCCGACATGTTAATCATCAATTTCCCTATCAATGTAGCTAAAAAACAACACAAAAGTTTGTCACCCAAGTAGAAATTTGCGTTTCATAGATGTAATTTGTCACCCACAGTGATAGAAGTTCACAATAGGGAAAATACTTTTATTTTGTCTTATCAAAGTAATTGCCACACAGATTCAACACCACCATTTATATTACCCAAAAAACACAACCGCACATTAAATTCTTTCATGGTGGTACATATATGTTTGTAACTCTATGTTCTTGCTCATGCACCTCAAGACTCTGGTACCTGCACAGGCGACCCTCTCTGGCCACCATTCAGTTTACCATCCGAAGAGCAGTCATTCTGAAGGCAATAGCAGACGTCGTTGGCGTCGCAGATTCCACTCGGGTAGCCCTCAAGTTCACACCGAGCTTTGCAATCCGTTTGATCGCCGCCGCCGCATGAGCCAATCCGGCTGCGCACAAACCGGTAGCACGGCGGCCATTTTAAACCTTGTACGTCTGCTCAATCAAAAAGAGATTTGTTTTTGCTGAGGTCACAAGTTGGAGGTAGAAGACGACGACTAAAGGAGGAGTCGTTTGTTACCTGATGTCAAAACGAAGGACAGTACTAGGAGACATGTAGCTGCAGCGGCGATCTTGTTGCAACCCATGGTTGCAAAGTTAGTCTGTAGCTCTTGATCAGTTGATCTTTTTTTCCCGATATTCAATCAGTTGAAATGGGAGAGCTATAGCTAGTTTGGATGGTAGGCCGGGGATGCATATATTTATATAGGATCATGGCATGTGAAACACATTGTTTCCGTTTTGACAGAGTACCGATTCATTTGCAACCTTGAATGCGGGGTGTACTGTTATTATAACTTTTGTTTTAAAGGAAGATTTATTTGTACTGACAGTTACAAGTAGTTATTACAACTAATGTAAGAGCAGCTGAACAGGAGGATTTTAATTTACAGCTTGATAGTCATGCTGTGATACTTCTTGTGCCTGTAGGGATTGATGTGAGCGAGCTTATACCAGGAAATAGCAGCAATTGAAACCTGACTTGTTATTATTGCTCTATGGAGTAATCAAATATGGACTCCTTGTCTTTCTTGTATGTATGTATACATTTATTCCGATAAATTTAATATTTCTATTTGTACTTGCTTTGGGTGATTGTGGTCACAGATGGCATACTGTCTAACCAAATTACCGAATGACTAAGACGAGGGTCTTGGTATGCATTAAACACATTTTAAGACTACTAAAAATCACAAATCACAGCCAGTTTGGACCGGTTTTTGGAACCGGCAATGGACAAGTGGCAGCAATGTACCTGTTTTTTATTTAACACTCACTGTCATTAACTGACAATGATATAGTGACGAAAAAAATGTGTGCTTCAAAAGGATGGAAACAATCACCTCAAATCTCAAGCATAGTCTCCAAAACTAGTTGTGGTAGAACCGCCTAGTTTAACCCTGATTATGCACGTCTATGAACCACTTGACACTAGACATGCTTAACCTGAAGGAGAGCTGAGCCTACGGATCAAGAGATAGAGAGAGAGAGAGAGAGGGAGGGAGAGAGGGAGTATTCCAGAGGCGGACATCTCTTGGTTTTTGGTTGGGAAGGAGAGACCACTACAATACCACTACACTGTCGCTGCAGTAAATCTACACCACTGTAAATCCGATTTTTGCTTACGGTGTCTATAAAAGAAGCGCCTGTGTAAATATATAATTTCTAGTAGGAGTAGCCTTAAGAAAACCACCAGTCAAGATGTATTTACACTAGCAGTTTTCTTAAGCTACTGTCAATACAAATAATTTGAAATCAATTTTTGAACTTTTCAAATAATCTCGGATGGATAAATGATCTGAATAAAAGTTGTGCTACTTGAAAAGATCTAAACTTTTTAGTTGAATACTTTTTCATATAAAATCATGTAGCACACGGAAATTATGTTTTATAAGATTAATTATTTTTTACATTCATATTTTTTAAAAAAAATTCAAATCAGTTCGGATGATGGAAAAATGACAAAAAAACAAAGTAGTAGATTTTGATGAGATCTAAAACTTTCTAGTTGAAACTTTCTGGTAGAGTGAATACATGGGAACATTTATGCCTTTTTGTCAGAAGAGGCTATAAGGTGCAGTGCCTAGGGGAGGAGGCATAAGGTCGCACGTTGGATTTCTGCAACCACACATGTGGAAAACCGCGTGAGTTGGTTTTTAAGTGGTGTTCGCTGATTTTTACTGGCCATTTATACTTACGGTTAATAAAAACGCCAGTACATAGCGGTTTTTCACCACCAATCAAAACATTTTCTGTACTAGTGGAAGTATTTTACAAGGTTGTAATAATTGGTCTCATTCTCTCTAAACTTTGTTTCCATTATCTATGAAAAAGGTTACATTCATAGAGAGTATACTGATATAGCTTATTAATTTTTGTGTCTCAGATTCGAGCGTCAGGGTGCCACGTTGGCGAGCAACTCGCTGAGAAGGGAGGGGCACCTGGTTGTCAGACGCTGAAACTCGTCACTATCCACGATCGCCTTTAGATTGCCGGGAGACTTGAGAAACTTGAAGCAAGCCTCTTTCAGCTCTCTGAAGCCATAGTGCTCCGCAAGCTCCAGTGTAGTCGCTGCCGTGCCAGTGTTAATGTAGTAAAAAAATCCTCACAGATGAGCTTCAGCCTCTCCATGCCGTACTTATCAGCCGCCACAACCAGATGCTGAGCCACGGCCGGCGCGTCGCCGCCGCTGTCCATGTCCAGCAGCGAGTCCATCTAGATGATTTGCAGCTTTGCCCAGAACACTCTCGGCACGATGTCATCAATCCCTAGGTGACTCGTGGTCTTCGCCTTCATCTGGCTGAAGAGCTGCACCATGAACACCGGTGACAGAGCGACGAGCACGAGCCGGTGCGCGGCGAAGGTCTCCTTGCTGACCAGGAACATGACGTCCGTTCCGACCTGGGAGTCGAGGAGGCCGCCAATATGGTGGTGCAAGTCTGATGGTGGAACAGTGACAAATAGAGATGGGCAGGTACCTAGCATGTACCTAGAGTTTGTCTCGTCATTTTTAAAGGCGGTGCCAAAAAAAAATGTCCACCTCTGTTAATCATAGGGTGTAACTCCTAAAATCTTTTGTATGCAGTGGTCGTTGAATGGGGAGGGGGTTGTGGTGGTCAATGAGGGTGGCCGTGTTGGATGGGGCTGGCTTGGAATGGAAACGTTGGACTAAGTAGATGAGCTTGCATTGACTAGGATGGAGGTGGGATGGATTAGGTTTACGGTTTATAAACTGTTGTGGGTACCCATTTTTCCATTTGTGTAAAATTTGACTCAACAAGATAATTGTTTTTCCCTGTGCGTAACAATCATACTGATAGGGCAATTACTCTTTTACATGGAATTCTTGTAGAATCAATTGGGCAAACAAATTTCCCTGTGTGTTTATTCACACACAAGAAAAAAATTGAATCGTGTGGGTTTTTATCGTATGTGATCTTGCATGTTCGTCTCGGTAGATTCAATCGACGCTTCCGCACGTGGAGATTAGCAAATAGCTCATTGCTGTAGGAGGCTAATTTCTAACAATTGGTATCAAGAGATATGCTTGGATTGGATCTAGAGGCTGTGCAGAAGATCACTCAGAGATTCGAGGATTATGTATCTACAAGGCGTCGTGTAGCGTATGGTGATACGAAGCTGATACGATGCAAGGTGGAGCATGATTGAGTCGACGAAGGCGTGGGCGGCAGCTATTTTCTCTAGCTGGATGTTGTCGTCGAAAATAGCTCGGTGTGTTGGTTGTTGGAGGCTCGGTGTTTGCGCACGATGAGGAATCTAGCATGGTCGTATCGTGGCACATTTGGATTCGAATGGGAGTCCATATGCGGCAGGGATACATGTTGGCTGAATCCTTGGATGTGTCGTGTGCGGGCCAAAACATTATGCAGCGCCCATGTGCCAGTCGTCCTACCGATGCGCGCTTTCCGTTTCTGGCTCCGTTTCCTTCTACGTCCGTTAGTAGCATGTACGCACTTTCTGTTTTGGGTCTATTTTTTTTCGTGTTACTGAGTGTGGAGGGTGGACATGCGGAAGGGGAGGGAGGCGCATGTGTGTGCCAGATTTGTGTCAAATCCTGTTTATGCGAGATATGCACTTGGTACACAAAACTTTAGAATATGATAACTTTCTTGTCAAGCATCTATTTTTAATTCTGTTTGCACCATTACGTTCATTATGACTAGATCTATAAAAGTAGATCCGTGTTGGATATGTCTTGAAATAATCTTTATGATGATAAAGTTTTACGCCTAGGAGTATAAAGTTTTAAATGTTGTAGTACAAAGTTCCAAAACTTGGAGTGCAAAGTTTCGAATTACAAAATTCCATTTTTAAGTATACAAAGTTTGAAATGAGCTAGTATAAAGTTCCTGAATTTAGGTGTAGAGTTTTGAAGTCCCAAAGTTTAGAAGCTAGTAGTACAAAGTTTTATATACTAGTATAATGTCCCTGAATTTTAAAAATAAAATTTAAAATTACAAAGTTTTAAATCTTGAAGGAAAAAGTTTTAAATGTGCTCACTCCTGAATAAAAGATAAAGTTTAAAATTACAAAGTTTTAAAGCTAGAAATACAAAACTTTAAATGTGCTAGCATAAAGTTCCTGAATTTTAAAAATAAATTTTAAAATTACAAAGTTTTAAATCTTAAAGTAGAAAGTTTTAAATGTGCTAGAATAAAGTTTCTGAATTTAAGATGTAAAGTTTGAAATTACAAAGTTTTAACGCTCAAAATACAAAGTTTTAAAGGTGCTAGTATAAAGTTTCTGAATTTTAAAAATAGTTTAAAATTACATAGTTTTAAATTTTGAATTATAAAATTTTAAATGTGCTAGTATAAAGTTTCTAAATTTAAAATGTAAGTTGGAAATTTCAAAGTTTTTTAAATGTGCTATTATAAAGTTCTTGAATTTTAAAAATAAAATTTAAAATTACAAAGTTTTATATCTTTTAAAGTAAAAAGTTTAAAATATGCCAGTATAAAGTCCCTAAATTTAAAGTGTAAAGTTTAAAATTACAAGTTTCAAAGTTTGAAATACAAAGTTTTAAATGTGCAAGTATAAAGTTTTCAACGTGGTAGTACAAAGTTCTTGAATTTTAAAAATTAAATTAAAATTACAAAGTTTTAAATCTTAAATTAAAAAGTTTTAAATATGCTAGTATAAAGTTCCTCAATTTAAAATGTAAAGTTTGAAAGTATAAAGTTTTAAATCTTGAAATACAAAGTTTTAAATGTGTTAGCATAAAGTTCTTGAATTTAAAATGTAAAGTTTGAAATTTCAATGTTTTAAATCTTGAAATAAAAAGTTTTAAATGTGCTAGTATAATGTTCATGAATTTTAAAATAAAGTTTGAAAGTACAAAATTTTAAATCTTAAAGTATAAAGTGTGCTAGTATAATATAATATCAACTTTATATATACTGGTTTTGCATCAATATAGATGTGAAATCATCCTCCACCCATTTCATCTCCCACTTACCCGTTATCCGGAAAGAGAAAAAAATAGCTCGTAGAATTGAAACAGTGGACCATATATGCTGATTAAGGCTTCCTAGGCTTTTCGGCCCATGAGCTAGATAGGAGAAAAAAGAATGAACAATGCAACGATTAAGGCTTCCTGGGCTTTTCGGCCCATGAGCTAGACATGAGAATGGGGAAGAAACCTGCTTCCTGGCCATGGATGATGGATCACATTCACGCCAACGTGCCTCCCGCGTGTCCAGCAGGCTCAGTCCCCCCGGTGCGTGCGTTTCTACGGACGGATTCTGGTGGGCGTGCGTCGCTATCCCCTACCAGCGCACGCGCGTTGAGTAAAGCCCCTTTTGACATGGCTCATCCAAAACAGCTTCACCGGTGAAGCCAAAGCCGGTGAACCCAAAAAAACTGGTTTTTCCTGACTTCTAATTCATTTTAATCTCGGCTTACAAAACGGTTTCACGGTACAGTGCTTCGATTTACGTAAAATAGATGAAGCCGAAGCCGGCATAAGCCGTGCCAAAGAGGCCTTAAGTCGGTCGTGTGCGGGGGGTGGGGGGGCTGCGAAACCAAAACCAGACGAGGCATATGTTTACAGGTTGCATGCAAGGAGTTGTTGGCAATCAGAGTCCAAGGTGAAGCATACTTAATTAATTATGTGTTGGTCAGGAGGTCCAAGACTATGACGTGGCAAGCAAGAAGCATGGTACGGTGCATGTGTCTTGCATGCTCTGATGTTTCGTGTTGCTGCCTTCACATGTACAGAATTTGGCCAGGGTTATTTTATTACGTATTGCTAGCGGTGGACTGCAGGTCAACATGATCTTTGAGATTGCGAGGCAAGCCTACATGTGCTTGGTTAAAGGTGGAGCTAGAATCCGTTAAAAAGAAGGGAGTTTCCTGTGGCTGGTTACGTACATGGAAGGGAAGGGACATGCGTGGATATGGCAAGCATTGTTTCGTGTACATACGTGTAGGAGTCAGGAAAGAAGCTCCGTGTTTTCTTTTCGGTGGAGCTCAGACCAACGTTATGAGGCTTGATGTTTTGACGACAGCGGGTTCGGTGATGAACCAGGCAGACAATCTGCGGCGAGAGTAGAGTGTCTGGTGATCGGCAGGATATGTCGATTGAATCAGCGTGCAAGACAACGGGGTATGTTGCGGGAGTTGTGGCATGGCTGTGCGCGCAGCGGAGCTACAAGGTGCGATAAGACGTTGTGGATGCTGATGAAATTTGCAACAGGCGACAGAGGAGAGGTAGCGTTCGGCTGACTGGCCCTCAGGCCAGTGTTGCAGTGCTCGTTGGCAGCGAGCAGAGGCTGTCGACGGTGTCGGTCGTGGTGCACATGGCGACTGATGGGAGTTCGGCAGTGGTATTTTCAGCGGGTGTTCTCGGGAGCGACGGAGTCAGGTGCAGGCTGACAGGGTCCAGGCGAAGAGCAGCTCGTTGGTGATCTGTCTGTGATTGATGGATCAGGGCCGAACAGTTCGCGGGCACAAATGCGGACAGTTTAGGATGGCTGGCGGACAATTTGCTTGGAGGGCGAACATACCGTGGTGCATGGTGGAGAGGCTGGCGGCGACAGGCTAGTCATACCGTGGGCAGAGACAACGACAGGATCAGCGATGACGACATAGGAGCGTGGCGGCTGATGGGGTTTCTCGATCTCTGTGGCGTGGTGACTCGTGGCATGAGCTCAGGAGATGCATGTTTGCATTGAAGGAGTTTGCGTGCTTCCAAATCAGCAAGGGCGTGGATCGATTCAAATTGCACGTGCAGGGTTCTGAGGTGTGGATCGAATGACGTGAAGAAGCTTCAAGGGCTGAACTGAAAAGTCTGTACTTGCAACTGGAGTGGTTGGTCGGGCTGCAGGATGCTACGATGTAAGACGTCGTGTAGCATTGCAGTGAAAGCAGAAGAGCAAGCTAATGTGCCAATTTCTATATGTGACTCAGATAGCGGTTGTGAAGTTTTCGGTGTCACGTGTGCAGTTAGGTTCGAGTATGATATTGGATTCAGTTAGCTCGTGTGGTGCCTAGCATGGACCAGACGTGCTTCGGGGAGTAAGGCATGTGTCAAAGCTAGAGAGGAATCTAAATTTTACTTGATGGAGATTGTGATGGTAAAAGAAAAGGATGCACAGCTGCAGGTGGAGTCATGGTGCATGAAGTTTCAAGGATAGCGGAGGCTCTTGTTTGCGGTGGGTCTTTGATATGATGACTCGTCGGGCAGCTCTCGTGGAGCTATGAAGGCAACAACTTCGCACATGGACAGCTTCATGATGGCGGAATATTCACCAAGGTGGAGTTTGATAGAATATGTGTCGAATATTATGTACAAGTTTGGTTACGTTAGGACTCTGAGTTGTATTTGACAGTATAGGGTAGAGTAGGACTCAGTAACCCAGCCTCCTCATAAATATGAGAGGAGGGCTGCTGTTGTAACCATGACGACGTAGCGATAGCTAGCTTGGTTGGTTGGCCGGGGATGCATATATTTATACAGGAATTGGAAGATGCGTTTTGATGGCTCTCTCAAACTAGGAGGAGCGGGTGCCCAAGCATCCCCGGCCAACCAACCAAGCTAGCTATAGCTCTCCAAGGAAGGAGAGTAAAGCTGACCCGGCTATGGAGTCTACTATCTGATCGATGAGAGGCAGGCCAAAGGGATCCTTCGGGCAATGCTTGTTGAGATCTGTATAGTCAACACACATGCGCCACTCTTTTGAGTTTTTTTCTATATGAGTACTGGGTTGGCAAGCCAGTCAGGGTGAAGAATTTCCCTTATGAAACTGGCTGCCAATAGCTTGGTGATTTCCTTCTTGATTGTCGCCTTCTTATCTGGTGAGAACCGTCATAGGCGTTGCTTGACCGGCTTGGAGCCGGGATTTAAATCCAATTTGTGCTCAGCCAACTCTCTCGGGACGCCTGGCATATCAGCCGGTTTCCACGCAAAGATATCTCTGTTTTCTCTGAGAAAGTTGGTGAGCGCAAGTTCCTATTCCTTGGAGAGGTGGGCACTGATGGTGGCCGTCTTGGAGGGATCACCAGTACCAAGATCAATCTCGATGGTGTTTGTCTTGGAGTGTGGGGCGATAATTTCTGCCTTCTTTGTTGGGATTTCAATATCCTTTAGGTTAGCCTGCTGTGCATGGGTGGCAATCTCTTAAGCTTCATAGACTTGCTGGGTTTTTACTGCGATCTGGACGGCTTCTATGTCGTAGTCATACGAACGCTTGAGGTCACCTCGAAAGGAGAGTACGCCATTGGGACCCAGCATCTTGAGCAAGAGGTACGGGTAATGTGGAACGGCCATGAACTTGGCCAAAGCAGGTCGGCCAAAGATAGTATGATACAATGATTCAAAGTCAGCCACTTCAAACTGGATGAACTCTGTTCGGAAGTTGTTTGGGGTACCAAACGTAACCAGGAGCGTGATCCATTCGAGTGGCATGGCGGCTTTGCCGGGTACTATCCCGTAGAATGGGACGTCTGTGGGAGTGAGTAGGCTATGAAATCCAGGCCTATTTTCCTTAGGGTATTTGCAAATATGATATTTAATCATGTGCCACCAATTGAGGTACTTAGGTGTAGCAGGTTCTCCTACCATGATGTCCCTAAGAGCTAGCTTCCCAGAGCGCTTGTTTGAAGAGGTGGGTAACCCGGGAAAGATTACCGCGATCTAGCCCTTAGGCTGCTAAAAGCCAGGGTCAGCATTATCGTCTCCATCCTTGTTATTATCCTCGTTACCCTTTCCCTTGTTGCTCTTGGCATAAAAACCCAGTTCTTGGAGTTGTCTGCACTCGGCCACCATATGCTTAGCGTTTTTGTGGTAAGGGTAGGGTAAATTTTTAAGGTCAGCAAACTTCTTGTTATTCTTGTTGGACTTCTTGGATCTGTCTGAAGAGGCAACGGTATTGTCGGGTCCTCTCTTCCTGGCAGATGGACCACTCCGATTGCCCCTGGAGTCGTATCCTTTATCCGGAGGACCGCGTGGGAATCATTCATGGGTATGTTCCTTTGATGCAATCATCTTCTGTACCATGCGCTTGAATTCCTCAGCGGTTTCCGGGTTGTCATCACAAAAATTTTCAAATTGCCACTTGTATTTCATTCTGTTGGAGAAGTGGTCGATCACCTCCCTATCCGTGTTGTCAAAAACTAGAGCTTTGATTTCTGCGAAGCGGTGGTAGTAGTCCTGGAAGAATTCATCCGGCTTCTGTTTGCACATTCTGAGCTCATTTTGGGTACTTGGAGTGGTGAGTACTCTGCAAAAATTTTCACAAAACTTGCGCTGGAGCTGTCCTAGGTATCGATGGAGCATGCTCGTAGCCTATCAAACCAGACAAGAGGCACGACTTCGAGTGCCATGGGGAAATACAAGACTTTGATGTCATCATCACCACCCGCCAATTCTATAGACTGAGAGTAGATTCGCAACCATTGTTGGGTTCTGTCTTCCCATCATACTTGGTGTGGTTGGATGGCTTGAATTTGTAGGGAAGTCGGATGTTGAGCAGTCTGCTAGAGAAACACGGGAATCTATCCGACGGGATGCCAGCTTCTTTGTACTCTGACTCGCCTTCGCCTTCCCTATTGCTATACTAATGCCCTTGGTAGTCTGACTGCATGGCTCTTTGATTCCTGTTATGGTTGCCTTGAGGACCTAGGCGGGAGTGGGTTGGTGCTCGTAGCTGTCCGCCTTGGTTACCCTAAGGCCTGAGAAGAGAGTGAGCTGGCGCCCTTTGGTCTGGGCCCTAGTACAGGTTAGCTTGAGATGCTCTGCTTTTGCTGCCTCGTGACGGGAGGGCTGTTGATTCGAGGATGACCTTGAGGCGTTGTTGCTCGGAGAGGGTCTTGTATAGCCACCATGTCTTCTACCAGGTCGTAGACGCTGGCGTAGGGTGGGTGAAACCACGTGGCTGCTACTACTTGATGAATTCTGGTCGAGGTTACGTGATGCGGAGGCTCGGCTGCCTCACGATCTCGGCGTTGTCGTTCGCCTCTTCATCCCGGATGCGCTGTTCAAACGCTGCCTCTGAAGCTAAGCATCGTCGATCAACTTCTTGGCAAGCCGCCTGGTACCGTTCCCACTCTTCCTTTCAGTGTTGGGCGTGGTTTCGGTGGATTTGTCGGACTTTATTCTTCTTCTCCCTGGCCACCCTCTGCTCGTCTGTTTCTTCGTTAGGTGGGGGAGTGTCCGGAGAGATGTCGGATAAAGCCTCCTTCCCATCTTAGATGTCGGGCGGGTTGGCATAGTGATCTGAGGTGGCTGACCCGCCATGAAGACTTCTCTGGAGTGCCTCATGGTCGAGTGTGTTCCTGATTCTACGGTCGTCATTGTTCCCACAATCTCTGTTGAATCACGATCATCGCTGTCTATTGGCACGGTATTGCCATCTTGGTAGGGTAAGAGTTCCACCATACCGACTAGGCGAGATGGATCTGTTGAAGAGATGTTGGGCCAAGCACCCGGCCAATGCACAATTCGTCCCTCAAATGTGATGGATAGGACTAAACCAGCTTGGGCACCCGCAAGGGGAATCTCTTGTTCCGACTGCATAAGGTAGCTGATTGAATCTTGATAGATTGATGCAGAATTGTTGAGTCCGAGTGGGAAACGGACTGGGTCTCCAACTTGGACTTCAGACGGGGCTCCTAACACGGACTGAGGTGTCGTGACCGGGTGGAAGTCGTAGTCGATGGTGACCTCCGAAACCTATGTTGAATCAGAAATCGAGAGGTGCCAAAACTTCTTTGCGAGTTGGTCTAGCGTGATCAACGAGGTGTCTGGTGAAGCCTTGGGCGCCGGGATCTGGACGAGATGGCTTTGGAGTTCGCAGTGATTGTCCGCCTCGCAGATCCAGGAGCCAAAGATGAAGGTGGTTCCTGCTAGGAAAATCATGATGTCGAGGTCCGTCGAGCTCTCAGTTGCGAAGTCGCCGAAAGCCCCTACCTGGTGCGCCAACTGTCGGTGTTTAATGACCGGCAACCAATCACGGGGGTACCCGGGACGGTTGTTCAGAGGGCTTCAGCGTACGCAGAACCCGGCAGAAACGCAAAGAGACGAACGATTTATACTGGTTCGGACCCTCTTGTCGAGTAACAACCTTTATGTCCAGTCGGCGTGTAGCCTTTTGAGCTGGATTGATTGTATGATTGTTAGGGTTACAAGGGGGTGCACCGTACCTCTCTTTATATAGGGAGAGAGGGTAAGGGCACGTGTCTAGCCTTAGTCGGTTACAAAAGGAGAGTCATAGTCCTATTATAGAACTTAGCTTTTATAGTAAGCCGACTAGGCTAATCTGAAAGCTTGAAGTCCACGCCACCTTACCTCATGTCCTTCAACAGATTGTGGGCCGGCCCAAGGCCCGTCCGGGTACCGCCCCTATGGGGAACCCCTAGGATCCTGGTCCGTCAGAGACCTTACAAGAGTGAAAAATAGAGGAAGTCATGCGCGAGGAAGTTTGAAAGTTTATTCTTAATCATTACCATTGCAAAACCACTACCACAATTTATTCCCCAATAAAAAGTGAACCGAACTAAATCCTTTCATGGTAGCACATCACATTGACTTATTGCAACACTACGATCATGCTCATGCACTGGTTGGCTCCAGTGCCGGCAGAAGCAACGACGATCTTTGGCCGACTTGTAGTTCATCATCCGGCGAGCGCGAGCACTGCGAGCACATGCAGATCTTGTTGCCGTCGCAGAATCCGCCATTGTAGCCCTCGTCTTGGCACCGCATTATGCAAGACATGTGGGTGCGGCATTCTGGAACTCTGCTGCGCCAAAACGGGCAGTTGCCTATGTGCGCACGTCCAGTAACGTCTGCTTTATCGAACAGAGGATTATTCTTGCATGTGACTACAATCGCAAGCAGGAGGTAGAAGAAAGACGACAGGATCGAAGAAGCATTTGTTAAGTGTTACCTGATGGCAAAAGGAACGACTGTATTAGCAAACCTGCTGCTGCAGTGATGATAACCTTACAAGCCATGGTTTTGCAACTGCAAAATCTGATTGACCTGTAGGCAGATAGGATGGTTGGCTTGGATTCGCCTGGGGGAATGCATATTTATAGGATGGTGATGATTCACGGACCATATTGGTTCGGTGTTAAAAACAAAACTTGTACGTTTCCTTAGCAACCTTTGATGACAATGGGGTTTAGTAAGACTGTAATTAATGTATGTATTGTATGATTTGAGAGAAGATTAATGTGTACTAACAGTTATTACAACTTAGGACCTTTCTATCTATTTATATTAAGAAACGATAGCTTAGCACCAGACTGTGGCCAGGAGAAATTGGCAGGGTGATAGTGCTGCTGTATATGTAACTACTACTCTATCTGTGGCCCTGGAATTGATACTTACCTAAAATTAAAGCCAGACTTGTTATTCATATACTTGTCTTCTATCTACCACCAGTAAGCACTAAGCAGTGGTGGGCCCATGGTTGTAGCAAAGGGTATACCGCAGCAAAATTTCATATGAAATTGGTATATAATCCATTTACCAACGTATATGTAATATAATGGTTTGTAAATTTGTGTCCTAATTTTGTATAAAGGTAATAATAAATAACATGATAACTTCCTAATGAACGATAAAGTTAGAAATTTGCATAAATTAGAACATGAATAGTTCAAGCACCAGTTCACCTTGTTTATTCCTCAAAAATTACTTCGGTTGTATTATCTCTTCACCCACTTGATTAATGACTCTCTTGCACCTTCCACGCTATAAGTCATGCACCCTATCCATTTTATGTGAAAATTTTCCACTGTGAAAATTCTCTTAAAACATCAAGTTAATTTTTCCATTTGTTTTTTTTAATGTAGCTTGAAAACAATGCATGGCCAGGGATGGTCTTCGAATGACCCTGCCTGCGCCTCAACAAGCGTGGCATTAGGGAACTAGGGAATGTGTAGTTTATGGACCTAGAAATTAATTTTATACCTGATGACCTAGATGGCTCAATAAGGGCATGTACAACTCACGCACAACAGGCTGTATGCAAGTTCTTTGAATCTAAAAAACAAGACGGAGTAACTCACAGTGAGCATTTTCTATAAATTATTCTTATCAATGTAACTGCCACACGAAATCACTACCACCATTTATTCAGGTAATTAAAATACACAACATTACCACCACACATTAAACCCTTTCTGACGGCGCAGTACATGTATAAACTCCTCTACTACGTTCCTTCATGCGGCCCTTGGCTCCGGCGCTGGCTGAGGCGATGGCGACGGCGACGGCGACGGCGATGGTCCCAGAAGATAATAGTAATCTGCTAAACTGCACTGCGCGCACATGCAAATCTGTTGGAAGGTGCAGAATCCGCCCACGTAGCCTTCGTCTTGGCACCGAGCTAGGCAATGCATTGCGTTGTCGTGGCAATACGGAAACCTGCTGCGGACCAATGGGCACATGCCCCTGCCGTCTGCTTAATCGATCGATCCAACAAAGATTTTATTCTTATTACGGCTGTCACAAACAGGATGAAGAAGACGAGGAGAAGGAAGCATTTGTTCAGTAGAGTATTACCAGACGACGGCAAAAGGAACGACAGTATTAGGGCGGTTGCAGCTGCAGCCACAATCACCTTGCAAGCCATGGTAGCAAAATTAGTACGTATGTACTAGTTTCCGATGGCTTTTGGTAAATATGATGCTCTGGAAGGGATGCATATACTGATATACATATTTATAGGATCATGGTGTGAACCTTATTTGTTCAGTATTAAGGAAAACTGAGAGATTTTTTGGAAACTATTCAATGCGGGGCTTACTAATAATATTGTATTTAATGTGCGTATTAGTTAAGAGAAGATTTATTTGTATATGGCTCTTAGGATAAGTTAGAACCAAACTATGCGCAGTTGAAGTTGACAGATGTTTACTGCCTGATGGTCCTGCTATATTTTCTGTCATAACTCTTGAGCAGGCATCTTACCTGGAATTGAAGACAGACTTGTTTCCTACTGCTGTAGTATATGGAGTGATTAAATAGGGACGGCCTTTCTTATGTTTATCTAATAAATTATAAGAGTAAAATTCACGACGGTCCTTAGACTTTTATAAATGGTGTGTCATCTTGGTCCCGCAACTCACTTTCGGTCGTTTGATGTTATCGAGATGCCGAACTCGAAAAATGCTGCTACACTTCTAGATGCCTAAATTTCGCGTCGGGTCATTTGAGATGAAACGGGTCTCGATTTGCTTTCTCGTTAACGTCGCATATTGCTTGTACATTGACGTGACCTGTCTTGTGTTGTCCACATGTTAGATCCATCTCCATTTCTTCTTTCACATCTGTCTCTTCATCACCTGTTCCTACCGTGGCGCGCCCTGCTTTAAATACTTTGCTTCGCTAACGATAATAATAGGACCTGGGCGTTCGTCCGTCGTTCGCCCAGACGCCGCCCGCCACTCCGCCACGCTGCTGTCGTGGCCCCATCTATCCTGCTACCGCTATCTCCTTGCCCCCCACACCGTCGCTCGCCATATCCGCGCCTCCCGCCTCTCGCTCCAACCATGCCCCTGCTCCCTCTGGTGTGCGCCCTCGACCGGTATCTCTCTTATTCTTTGTTTCTCTGCCTTGTGTCCACTATGGTTCGGGAGAGCAGAGCTCTGAGTTGCCGCGCCACATCGCTCCTCGCGTCTCTTTGTGCCTCCTTATCACCGCCGGGGTCTGAATTATAAGAGTAAAATTCACGACGGTCCTTAGACTTTTAAATGGTGGTGTCGTTTTGGTCCCGCAACTCAGAAAATGCTACTTTCTGGTCGTTCGATGTTATCGAGATGCCTAACTTGGTTTCAGATCATTTGAGATCAAGCGGATCTCGATTTGCTCTCTACGTTAACGTGCCATATTGCTTATGCATTGAAGTGACCTGTCTTGTGTTGTCCACATGTTAGATCCATCTCCCTTTCTTCTTTCACATCTCTCTCCTCGTCACCTGTTCCTACCGTGGCAGCGGCCCTGCTTTAAATACTTTGCTTCTGCTAACGATAATGATAGGGCGTGGGCGTCCGTCCGCACGCACATCGCACACCCACTCCCCCTCGCTGCTGCCACGTGTCCCATCCCGCGCCGTTATCTCCTTGCCCTCACACGTTGTGCGCCCTACCCACGCCCCTCGCTCCTCGCTCTAGCCACGCCCCTGCTGCGCCCTCGGTATCTCTCTCGTCGTTTGTTTCTCTGCCTTGCATCTGCCATGGTTCGGGAGAGTAGAGCTCAGAGTTGCCGCGCCATTGTGCTCCTCACGTCTCTTTGTGCCTCCTCATCGTCGCCGCGTGTGCCCAGGCAGCCAGGAGAGGTGCTGTGGTTGGGCCCAGGCCAGGTGCAGGTGCAACTGGCCGCTACCAGGCCGCGCCACCATCCTCGCCCACCAGCTGGCCAAAACTAGACGTTCTCCCACTCCGCACTGCGTCTTACGAAAGAAGGGTGAAAAACACATGTTGCAAATGTATGTTTGAAGTGTTTCAGATGTTTCATAGGTATGTTGTAAGTGTTTCATATGGATGTTGCAAAAGTAGACTGTGATGTTGCAATAGTTGTACACCTATGTTGCAAGCTTCTGTTCCCAATGTTTTATATGTTTTGCAGACATATCTTGCAAGTATGTTTATCAGGATGTTGCATGTGTTGCACACATATGTTGCAAGTCTTTTATCAAGATGTTTGTGTATGTTACAATGGTTTCACGGGTTTTTCAGGTGTTTTGACAAGTGTTTCAGACACATATTTGAAGTGTTTCATCCATCTTTATACTGATGTTGCAAGTATTGTATTTGGATGTTTAAATATATATCGGGTGTTGCATCTCTCTACTTGCCTTCTACTACCTCACCTTGATGTCTCCTCGTCCCAGCGCTAGGTGGGCATCCGTTACGATGCCACGGCCGGGCACACTATGGGTCCTTCTGAACCAGAGGTACGCGCGCAAAGGGCGCGCTTCCTCCCCTCTTCTCGATGTCAGTGACATTCGATCGACGTGGAACCCCACAGGGCGCACGCGAAACAGTAGTGCAAGCGTGGGCATCCGCACACGGGCATCCATCTGGACCTCCGGTAGCGGTTCTTCTAATGGTGCTCTCCTTCCCTCCT
The DNA here is from genome assembly GCA_904845875.1 of Miscanthus lutarioriparius. Taxonomy (NCBI): domain Eukaryota; kingdom Viridiplantae; phylum Streptophyta; class Magnoliopsida; order Poales; family Poaceae; genus Miscanthus; species Miscanthus lutarioriparius. The sequence goes on from CAJGYO010000010.1 coordinate 24,500,986, forward strand.
TGCCCAACCCGCCCTGTACTAGTAGCAATAGCTAGAGTCCACTCTCATATGCTTCGAGAGAACGAGAGAGAAGGTGGACATAACATGTGGGCTTCGCATGCTGGTCCACGTCAATACTATATAGCCAGCAAGCCACACTACCATGTCAGCAGAGAGATCATGTCAAAACCATTTGCACTTGTATATATGACCAAATGTGCTACCATACTTTGTCAAAAAAAAAATCTTATCAATGTAACCGCCACACGAAATCAAAACCACCACCATTATTTATTCCGGTAATTGGAATACAACAACCGTACCGCGCATTGATGCTCTCATGGCTCCGGTGCTGGTGCTGGTGCTGGCAGAGGCGACGGCAACAGTCCTAGTTGATAATCAGCCGGCATGCTGCACTGCGCGCACATGCAGACCTGTTGGAAGGTGCAGAATCCGCCCACGTAGCCTTCGTCTTGGCACCGAGCTAGGCAACGCATTGCGTCGTGGTGGCAATCCGGAACCCTGCTGCGGAACAACGGGCACATGGCCCTTGCGTCTGCTTAATCCAACAGAGATTTTGTATGTTCTTACGGCTGTCACAAACTAGCAGGATGTAGAAGACGACGAGGAGAGCGAAGCATTTGTTAAGTAGAGTATTATCTGACGACGGCAAAAGGAACGAGGACAGTATTAGGGCAGTTGCAGCTGCAGCCATGATCACCACCTTGCAAGCCATGAAAATGGTAGCAAAATATAAACTAGCTCTCGATCTCAATGAATGGATCGGTTTGAGCTGTATACTTATGTGTGTATGGGGGTCGATGGCTTTGGTACATATACATCGATGGGCCGGCGATGCATATTTATATATAGGATCAATGGCGTGCGAACCTTTTGTTAATTATAAGTATTATTAAAAATTCTTTGAAAGCTATCAATGCGGGGCGTACATATGGTAATAATATTGTAAACTGTAATCGTAAAAAAATTGTAATTAACGTATGCATTACTTAAGAGAAGATTTATTTGTACTGACATGTAGGATGAGTTAGAATCAGTATATGAGCAGTTAAAGTTGGCAGACCTTTTTACTGCTTGGTAGCTGCTATATTTTCTCATAACTGTTGACCTGGCATTGATGCTAGCTGGAATTGATGCTCGTTTACGCTGCAGCATGGAGTGATTAAAAAGGAACCGCCTTTCTTATATTTATACGTAAATTATAAGCAAACTGAAACTTGCTGTCTGTTAGGTTCTTTGTAGTTGAATTTGACCATCTCAAGTCCTAGATTTTTACGGATGCTCGTATTTTTCTGAATTTATTTCACGATTTAGCCCTGAACTTATTCTAGTATTTAATAGTGATATTCTTCCGGTGGTAGGCAACGTGCCCATCGCGTGCCCATCGACTGGGAGATCACACCTACGGTGACTTTGTCAATCTTAACATTTACAGGTCCTACTCAATTTCTTGGAAGGTGTTAAAAAATAGCTGAGTCTTTTTGTTAGCCTTTCAATGCCGGGCGTACTAATAATAGTATTGTTAACTAAGGTACCTACGTATGACTTACACTACTACAAGAATGTTTTTTAATGGCGGCTCGTAACCCTTGCTAGGGGTAGTTTTGTCAACCACCCCTATGAAGAGGTGGCTATAAATGCCCGATTTGTAGGGACGGTTGGCTAGCCGCCCCTACAAATCAATTTCCAGAAATCATACGATTCCGGGCACAAAAACCCTACAAATAGCATGATTTCTGGAAATTAATTTATAGGGGCTGTTGGATATAGACCCACCCTTACAAATGGGACCATTTGTAGGGGCGGCTCATAAAACCAACAGCCCCTACAAATAGATTTGTAGGGGTGGCTCATTTGGGAGGCATTTATAGGGGCGGCTCAATATTGAGCCGCCCCTAAAAAAAAGGGGGCGTTGCTGCACAGCGTTTTTGTAGTAGTGTTAGACCAGTCTCCGTGGAAGTTTCGTATAAACTCAAGATATCATTGATAATAATAGCCATTGGATCTAATATGTTCTCAAAAGAGTTTCGTGTCTCCGCCGTTATAAAACCAACATAATGTTACCCGCAAATTATATCTAAATTTCCCACCTTTACACTATGGAACAAAATATAATGTAAATTCCTAATTTTCAATCTAAATCACCCATGCTAGCGAAAAAATGCATGTTGGTGTCTCGTATGGGATGAATGAGGGAAGGGATCAAGGTATGGTGAGACTAGCGCCCGGACATCCGGACGGACGCCCGTGCCTGCTTTGCCATGTCCACTTAGATTCACGCGCCACACGTGCCAGCTCCATTTCCCGTGCCCATTTCCAGACCGCCCGCTTCTGCACCGCTGATCATGCCGCCCGGATGACTTGTCTCCGCCTCTTCCACACTGGTGCCGCCCGCCTATTCCATACCTCCCGCGCCCACCTCTCCCACGACGTCCGGATGACTCGCCACACATCTTCAACAACAGCGTCGCGTGGCCTGTGCCTCCTCCCCACACCGCCGGTGGTAACCTGCACCTCCTCCCCACATTGATGGCCGCGGCTTGGCCATACTGCCCTCGTCAACACCAACGCCAGCGGTCTGCACTTGCAATATGAAACACTTGCTGCAACATACGACTGAAACAGATTAAACATTTGGAACATACGCTTGCAACATATGTGTGGAACATATGCAACATCGAGACAATATTTGCAACATACGTGTGAAACAGATGGAACATTTTGGACATACTCTTGCAACATGCCTCCTAAACACTTGCAACATATACGACATCCCGATCTACTTTTGCAACATCCATATGAGACACTTGCAACATACGTCTGAAACATCAAAAACACTTGAAACATACATTTGCATCATAGGTGTCAGGAGGCCGGGGCCAGTCGATTCTGGATGTCAGGGTGGGAGCCGGCAGCGAGCTATGGTACACGAGCACCACCAGCACCGGCCGCGCCCGTGGTTTCCCTTGGCTCGGCCAGTGACGACCTGAGGCATTCCAACGACGCTGGGGTTGGGAAAAAGGCTGGGGAGGCACTCTGCTGTCAACATACACGATCAAGAGAGCGACCCAAGAGGTGGGGAGGGCAAGAAACGGGACAGCAGAGGCGGGTGGCATGCGCGACAGCGCAGGAGTGAGCGGCATGGGTGGGGCACGCAACAGTGCGACCGAGGAGCGAGAGGCGCGGGTGGGGCTTGCGATGGGCGGGAGTGTGGAGCAAGCGGCGCGGGATGGGACCCACCGCGTGGGGACGTGGCAGCAGCAAAGCGGAGTGGGGCGCGCGGCATCCGGACAGACGCCTACCTCTATTCATTATCGATCAAGGTAATACTTCCAACATATTATGTTTTATAAAAGAGCGGCAACGCCGTGGGAGGCGAGTAGGCGACATCTAAATAAAAATACAAGGTACTGAGACCGTGAAGGCGTCAAATAAATAACGTTAGAAATAAATAAACTTGATAACAGAGTTACATTATACTTAATTCAGCGTATCAGAAATGAATAATGATTCAGTCCTAAATGTTGATGCATGCTTTCATGATATGCATTAAAACGTCACTGAATAATGACTTTTAGGAGCAACTTTTCACGGCCAACTCCTTGACGGAGGGGCAGCTGTTCATCACGTTCTCCAAGCCACCAGTCACTATAGCTGCCATCAGGTTGCCACCGGACATGAGAAAATTCAGGCACGCCTTCTGAAGCCCATGACAGCCATGCTGGTCAGCAAACGCCAACATTGTCCGAACACTGCTCGTGTCAATGTAACTGCAGAGCTTCTCTTCACAGATCAACTTCATCCTCTCCAGGCAATACCTATCCGCCGCGACGAGCAGGTGCTGTGCCATCACCATCGTCTCGCCCTCGTCTATCTCCGGCAGCACGTCGTTGTAGACGAAGTGAAGCAGCGCCTTAAAGACCATCGGCTTCATGTCCAGGATCCACACGCAGGTCGCGGTGCCCTCCTTCATGGGGCTAAACAGCTCAGCCTGGAAAACTGGCGACCGGGCAGCGAGGATGGTCCGGTGCGCGCGGAAGGTCTCCCCATATCGACCTCAAACATGACGTCTGCCCCGTCGCCGCTCGAGAGGACATCACCGAGATGCTGGAACACATCAGACGGCGGCACGTCGACGAACTTTGCGACAGCGGCGTCCTCCTTTTGGACCACCTTCGACCTCTCCAAATCCCACCTAGTGATGAATCTCGAGACACCACTCATGCGAGCGTAGAACCGGGTTTTGCATGTGTGGGCGACTTCTCCGTCCTTGTCCAGTAAACACAGCGTGGATCGTGCCTTGACGTCCGTGTCAGTACAGGATACAAAGAGAGCGATGTACTCGGCGTCCGTGTCAGTACTGCCACTGCCATTGGGGTAGTACAAGATGGACCAACGGTGGCCGGCGGCGGTGAAGGACGAGCTGATGTATTCGCGGGTGCAACGCTTTTGCTCTGGGAGTAACCGCTGATGGTAAGCACGTGCGAGACGGACACTTCCGTGGCGTGGGTCTCCGACGAGCTTTTGTCGACGCCAGCATCGGCGCGGCCGGTTCCAGCAATTGGCATGGAAGAGGAAGCCCCCATGTGTCTCGACGACAGCAATAGCGAGTCGATCCGATCCGGCGTGCGTGGGTTATAGCGACGAAGAGGTTATCGGGGTGTTGGGAAAGCGCGGGTTTTCTACAGGGATGGAGAGAAGGCCTCCGCTCCCTCTCAGAGGGGCTGGGAGGAGGGCAGAGGGCAAGGGAGTCAGTGGAGATGGAAAAAATTATGGCTTCATTAATGTGGTCACCCACCGTGCTTTTTACACCAGGTGCTCCCTTTTTATAGGGCACCATTTCCCAAATTCACGTGTTACAATCTTGCCCCCTCACAGCTAGGGCATATTCCTAAGATATCCCTATTTCTAGCTTGAACCCTTAGGGTCATTCCAGTCCTTATCTTCCATACTGTCTTTGCCTCTTGGACCTCATCTTCCGGCCCACCAAGGGCCCAACTCCGGTCTTCGGCCCTGTTGTTTCTTCCGCTGTCCGGGCATACAGGTTCTCCGCTCAGGGCGCTGGTGCCTCCGACCTTCGCCCGCACGGCTCCCTCCTCGATCGCTTCCTGCTTCCCAGACGAGCCCGCAGGCGGGCCTTCGCCATATCCGATGACCGCGAATGGAGGCCCGCCGCCTCCGACGAAGGCTTTCCGGGCGCCTTCCAAGATCCCGCTGGCCTTCACCCGCATCTCCCGAGTCTCCGCGTCGCGGTGGCTTCATCCGAAGGCTTGTACCGAGTGTTCTTGCGAATCATTCAAAGACAACCCCAGGTTGTTGAGCAATGTTAGCCTTAGCCTCCACGAATCTGTGTATTGCTGTCCCAACAGTTCCCCCCTTGAGGGTGCGGTCCGGTGCGAGCGGGCCATGATCCTCAAAATTTGACATCGATATGGAGTGGCGGAGGCTTTCTCCCCCCTTCCCCTGGCCGCCCGTGACGGACCGTTTGGTAAGGCGACGTTTTACTTTCTGATAGGCTGCGATGGCTCGGTGACCGATGCTTATTCGAACGGCCGTGACTGTTGGGGAACAGCCGTGACCGTTGGCGCACGGAATGCGAAGCGCCCGTTCGCGGCCTATATAAGGGGGGGCGGTGAGGAGGCACCCATCGAACCCCTCGAACCATCGCTTTCATCACCTTAGTGCTCTTCCAAGCCCGTTGTTGCGCTGTTGTGCTGCCTTCGCTTTAGCGGCTTAGGGCTTAGGTCTTTTGCTCGCGCTGCTACTTCCTTGATTTCACGCTGCCTTCGGAAGTGGCTTCGCCGGCTAGTTCCAACCTTCGCTGGCCCAGCTTTAGTGATCCTTTCTCCTGCTTGCTCGGCGTTAGGTCGGAGGGTTGGCTGCGGAGGTAGGAGGAGTGCATGTCCGTTCGGCGGAGGCTCAAGACGGTTTGGAGAGCATTGAGGCTTCCATTGGAGACTTGGTTCCTTTTTCTCGTGCCAAAAAGTCGAAGGTTCAGATGGTCAAGTCCTGGGATTTCGGGCCTTCACTCATGACGGAGGAAGCAATAAAGTCGCTGGAGGAGGAGGGTTGCTTTCCGGAGGGAAAAGGCCGTCCCCCGCATGGCAAGACAGTTCCTCGGCCAGAGGTAGATGAGGTCATCGTGTTCAAGGACTTTTTTGCTTGCGGCCTCTGGATCCCTTCAACTTACTTCCTTCGGTTGGTCTTGGAGACCTTCAAGGTACAACTACATCATCTTATGCCAACTGTGCGTGTGAGACGTATGGGGCTCCACCGGACCTGGACACCTTCTGCGTGTATTATGAGCTTCAGCACCAGCCCAAGAAGGCGAAGGTCGACGGAGTGGAGGTGGAGTACTGGTTTGCTAGCTGTGCATTTATGGCGAAGAGGGTGCAGAAGGAGGGCGGCTTGGAGATATCCTTCACTCAGAAGAACAAGTGGGAGAAGGACTGGCCCCAGTACTAGTTCTATGTGAAGACCCCCGGCGTTATTCCGAAGACTAGGCCGAAGGTGAAGAAGTACCCCTTCGCTTCAATCATTGGAGAGATGAAGCCTTCGACCCGCGTGAGGACCCCTTCGGAGGTTGATGCAGAGAGAGCGGCGTGCGACACTGCTTTTGCGAAAGCCTGCCGTTTCTCCGAAGGCCATGATCTTGTCGAAGAGATGGTTGTGTCCAACTTCTGGCCTCTTGGGAAGCATAGGCCTCGGATGACTTTAGTAAGGATGAAGCTACCAGTTTTTGGCAGTGCGGAGAGGGAGTTCTGCCCCTACTTCTATCTCTCCCACGTGGAGGATGAGACAGACGAGTAGTTCATCAATGAGGTGGAGCAATCGGCCTCAAAGATCCTTGGGGAGATCTCTGAGAGGGAATATTTGTCCCGCCGCGCCATTGGCTGTACCATGCCCCGGTTGAACCGAGTCTTCGAAGAGATGAAGGTGAAGTATGGGGATCGTAAGGTCCCCGAGAAGATACTGAAGTCGGTGGAAGACAAAGCCACGGAGGCTTCCAGGTCCGCCGCGGCCCCTATTGCTCTAGTGTGGGCCGAATCGAAGAAAACAAAAGAAGGTGATGCCCCGAAGGCTGTTGCCAAGAAGAGAAAGGTGGCTAAGGTCGTCATGGATTTGGCTGAGGAAGTGGCCGAGCGTTCAAAGCGAGCTCTGGGTCGCTTCGCCTCATCTGGGCGTTATATCGAAGCACAAGTATCCGCCAGCCACCCTGACGAAGACCTGATGGGTTCATCCGTTAAGGCGGCTGCAGTTGCGTGGGCGGGGATGGTCATGGTGAATCCATTGCCCTGCGTTCTTGGGGATGACTTTTCTGAGTTTGAGGGCGATGCAGCGGGAGCTGGTTCTGCCTCTGCCTCTGCCTCCGCCAGTGAAGAAACCTCTGTCAATGCTGGTTGGTTAGCAAAGGCCCAGCACTTGGAGGAACCGGAGGCTGAGTCCAAAGAGCGGCCGCCCTTAGCTTTGCCCCAAGGCCCGGAGGAATCTCAGGCGCTTTGCTTCTGGGTAATATATTTTCTGTTGGACTGGTGTGTATTGCTTGTGTGCATTTATCTGAGCTTCCTCGTTTTTGTTTTCAGTTGGTCTGACCAAAGGCGATGGAGACGCCTATCCCTGGGAGAAGCCTGCTCCGGATGGGGTGGATCTTGCCGTCAAGGGGCTGCATGCTCCTCCGAAGGCCCTTTACAAGTTGGGGCTGGTCCTTCGGGGACATAGCCCTAACTGCCAGAGGTTCGTTTATTTTTTACTTGTGCGTTTCTTTTTTGTTTATGTGTATTTTTGTGTTTTGTTGACGTTGGTCTTTCCTAGCAGGAGAAGGGCCATGATGGGGGATGCAGATGAGGTTGTGGGCTGGTACGTGAGCCTGCTTGGCAAAAAACTGGCAGCCCTTACAACATCGTACGAGTTCTTTTGTGTCTTTCAGAGTAGTAGGCCAATTGTACCCAGACCTAAAAGCCTTGCCGACTAGAGTCCTAGAGGCTGCGTGATTCCCATAGCACTCGGAATGGATTTCCTCCAAATTTCCTTCCCTTCTTCAGTGTGTGATGCATTTAAGGAGAACATCAGATGACACGCCTCATCGGTAGAGTCTGTCTCCGACTAAGACATAATTCTTGCTTCTGCGTGTGATCTGTTCTGCTTCCACCTTGTTCTCAGGGAGTTTATGTTCTCGGATATAGTTGATAAATACTTGGGTCCATGCCGGGTTAACCGTTAGTACTTGGATGTCAGGAGTCGGAGTACCGGCAGGTGCAGAAATTTCCTATTTGATTGAGGGTACTTGGAGCTCCTGTACGAATACGTCAGGGGGTACTTGGGCTCTATCTAATCCCAATTTAGCTAAGGCATCAGCTGCAACATTGAGATCTCGCATGACATGGAGAATTTCTAGGCCCTGAAAGTGTTTCTCCAATTTGTGGACTTCTGCACAGTAGGCGTCCATGGTTTCCTTGGTGCAGTCCTAATCTTTGTTCACCTGGTTGATGATGACCGAGGACTCACCACAGATGAGTAATCGCTTGATGCCAAATGAGACTACTACTCGGAGGCTGTGAAGGAGGGCCTCGTACTCTTCTTTGTTGTTGGTAGCCGACAAGAGTATCTGTAGCACATACTTTAGTTGTTTTCCTTCTGGAGATATAAATAGAACACTAGCACCCGCTCCTCCTAGTTTGAGAGAGCCATCAAAACGCATCTTCCAATGGTCGAGTATAACTGTCGGGGTGGGTTGCTAGGCTTCTGTCCACTCGGCTATAAAGTCTGCCAAGACTTGTGATTTGATAACCTTGTGGGAAACAAACTCAATGTTCTGAGCTCCAAGTTCAACTGACCACTTGGATATGCATCCAGTTGCATCCTGGTTGCGTACGACGTCGCTAAGTGGGAAGTCAGATACCAATGTTACTTTGTGCTCATCAAAGTAGTGGCGTAGCTTGCGTGATATGATCCAGAGGGCATAGAGGAGCTTCTATACGTGCAGGTAGTGGACCTTGGAGTCTGATAACACTTGGCTAATGTAGTAGACTGGTCTTTGTACCTTATACACGTGGCCTTCTTCAGCCCGCTCGACAACTATTGCCGTGCTGACTACTGCTGTAGTAGCGGCAATGTAGAGTAACAATGGTTCTTGTCTTTCGGGTGGGGTGAGAATTGGTGAAGTGGACAAGTACTCCTTGAGTTTTTGGAAGGCATCGTCTGCTTCAGTTGTTCACTCGAATTTGCCTGACTTCTTTAGTAGCTTGAAGAAAGGCAATCCTTTTTCCCCAAGCCGTGAGATAAAGCGATTAAGGGCTGCCATGCACCCTGTCAACATCTAGACATCCTTGACGCAATGTGGCCAAGTCATCTGGGTAATTGGTCGAATCTGCTCTATGCTAGCCTCGATGCCCCGATGGCTGACAAAGAACCCCAGTAGCTAGCCGGAGGGGACTCCGAAGACGCACTCAGTTGGGTTAAGCTTCCACTTGTATGTGCGAAGGTTGTCGAAGGTTTGTTTCAAATCCGCAATCAGAGTAGAGGGATCCTTGGTCTTGACGACGACATCATCCACATAGGCTTCGATGTTGTGACCAATATGTTCACTTAGGCATGCCTGGATAGTCCGCTGATAGGTTGCACTGGCATTTTTTAGCCCAAATGACATGGTCGTGTAATGTGAGGGCACCAAACAGGGGTGATGAAGGATGGCTTGCTTTGATCTTCTTTGCGGAGGGCAATTTGGAGATAGCCGGAGTAGCTATCAAGGAAGGAGAGTAAAAGTGACCCGCTATGGAGTCTACTATCGATCGATGAGAGGCGGGCCAAAGGGATCCTTCGGGCAATGCTTGTTGAGATCTCAGTATAGTCAACACACATGCGCCACTCTTTTGAGTTTTTTCTATATGAGTACCGGGTTGGCAAGCCACCGTGGTGAAGAATTTCCCTTATGAAACGGGCGCCAATAGCTTGGTGATTTCCTTCTTGATTGTCGCCTTCTTATCTGGTGAGAACCGTCATAGGCGTTGCTTGACCGCTTGGAGCCGGATTTAAATCAATTTGTGCTCACCAACTCTCTCGGGGACGCTTTGGCATATCAGCCGGTTTCCACGCAAAGATATCTCTGCTTTTCTCTCGAGAAAGTTGGTGAGCGCAAGTTCCTATTCCTTGGAGAGGTGGGCACTGATGGTGGCTGTCTTGGAGGGATCACCAGTACCAAGATCAATCTCGATGGTGTTTGTCTTGGAGTGTGGGGCGATAATTTCGCCTTCTTTGTTGGGATTTCAATATCCTTTAGGTTAGCTCTTTGTGCATGGGTGGCAATCTCTTAAGCTTCATAGACTTGCTTGGGTTTTTTCATGATCCGGACGGCTTCTATGTCGTAGTCATACTGAACGCTTGAGGTCACCTCGAAAGGAGAGTACGCCATTGGGACCCAAAGATCTTGAGCAAGAGGTACGGGTAATGTGGAACGGCCATGAACTTGGCCAAAGTAGGTCGGCCAAAGATAGTATGATACAATGATTCAAAGTCACCACTTCAAACCTGGATGAACTCTGTTTGGAAGTTGTTTGGGGTACCAAACGTAACCAGGAGCGTGATCCATTCGAGTGGCATGGCGGCTTTGCCGGGTACTATCCCGTAGAATGGGACGCCCTGTGGGAGTGAGTAGGCTATGAAATCCAGGCCTATTTTCCTTAGGGTATTTGCAAATATGATATTTAATCATGTGCCACCAATTGAGGTACTTAGGTGTAGCAAGTTCTCCCACCATGATGTCCCTAAGAGCTAGCTTCCCGTGCGCTTGTTTGAAGAGGTGGGTAACCCGGGGAAGATTACATGATCCGGCCCTTAGGTCGCTAAAAGCCGTGGTCAACATTATCGTCTCCATCCTTGTTATTATCCTCGTTACCCTTTCCCTTGTTGCTCTTGGCATAAAAACCCAGTTCTTGGAGTTGTCTCACTTTCGGCCACCATATGCTTAGCGTTTTTGTGGTAAGGGTAGGGTAAATTTTAAGGTCAAGAAACTTCTTGTTATTCTTGTTGGACTTCTTGGATCATGCTCAAAGAGGCAACGGTATTGTCGGGTCCTCTCTTCTGGCGGATGGACCACTCCGATTGCCCCCGAGTCGTATCCTTTATCCGGAGGACCGCGTGGGAATCATTCATGGGTATGTTCCTTTGATGCAATCATCTTCATACCATGCGCTTGAATTCCTCAAATGGTTTCCGGGTTGTCATCACAAAAATTTTCAAATTGCCACTTGTATTTCATTCATTGGAGAAGTGGTCGATCACCTCCCTATCCATGTTGTCAAAAACTAGAGCTTTGATTTACTGCGGTGGTGGTAGTAGTCCGGAAGAATTCATCCGCTTCGTTTGCACATTCGAGCTCATTTTGGGTACTTGGAGTGGTGAGTACTCTGCAAAATTTTCACAAAACTTATACTGGAGCTGTCCTAGGTATCGATGGAGCATGCTCGTAGCCTATCAAACCAGACAAGAGGCATGACTTCGAGTGCCATGGGGAAATACAAGACTTTGATGTCATCATCACCACCCGCCAATTCTATAGACTGAGAGTAGATTCGCAACCATTGTTGGGTTCTGTCTTCCCATCATACTTGGTGTGGTTGGATGGCTTGAATTTGTAGGGAAGTCGGATGTTGAGCAGTCTGCTAGAGAAACACGGGAATCTATCCGACGGGATGCCAGCTTCTTTGTACTCTGACTCGCCTTCGCCTTCCCTATTGCTATACTAATGCCCTTGGTAGTCTGACTGCATGGCTCTTTGATTCCTGTTATGGTTGCCTTGAGGACCTAGGCGGGAGTGGGTTGGTGCTCGTAGCTGTCCGCCTTGGTTACCCTAAGGCCTGAGAAGAGAGTGAGCTGGCGCCCTTTGGTCTGGGCCCTAGTACAGGTTAGCTTGAGATGCTCGTTTTGCTGCCTGCATTTGGAGGGCTATTGATTCGAGGATGACCTTGAGGCGTTGTTGCTCTGGAGAGGGGTCTTGTATAGCCACCATGTCTTCTACCAGGTCGTAGACGTTGGCGTAGGGTGTGGTGAAACCCTGTGGCTGGCTACTTCGATGAATTCTGGGTCGAGGTTACGTGATGCGGAGGCTCTGGCTGCCTCACGATCTCGGCGTTGTCGTTCTGCCTCTTCATCCCGGATGCGCTGTTCAAACGCTGCCTCTGAAGCTAAGCATCGTCGATCAACTTCTTGGCAAGCCGCCTGGTACCGTTCCCACTCTTCCTTTCAGTGTTGGGCGTGGTTTCGGTGGATTTGTCGGACTTTATTCTTCTTCTCCCTGGCCACCCTCTGCTCGTCTGTTTCTTCGTTAGGTGGGGGAGTGTCCGGAGAGATGTCGGATAAAGCCTCCTTCCCATCTTAGATGTCGGGCGGGTTGGCATAGTGATCTGAGGTGGCTGACCCGCCATGAAGACTTCTCTGGAGTGCCTCATGGTCGAGTGTGTTCCTGATTCTACGGTCGTCGTTGTTCCCACAATCTCTGTTGAATCACGATCATCGCTGTCTATTGGCACGGTATTGCCATCTTGGTAGGGTAAGAGTTCCACCATACCGACTAGGCGAGATGGATCTGTTGAAGAGATGTTGGGCCAAGCACCCGGCCAATGCACAATTCGTCCCTCAAATGTGATGGATAGGACTAAACCAGCTTGGGCACCCGCAAGGGGAATCTCTTGTTCCGACTGCATAAGGTAGCTGATTGAATCTTGATAGATTGATGCAGAATTGTTGAGTCCGAGTGGGAAACGGACTGGGTCTCCAACTTGGACTTCAGACGGGGCTCCTAACACGGACTGAGGTGTCGTGACCGGGTGGAAGTCGTAGTCGATGGTGACCTCCGAAACCTATGTTGAATCAGAAATCGAGAGGTGCCAAAACTTCTTTGCGAGTTGGTCTAGCATGATCAACGAGGTGTCTGGTGAAGCCTTGGGCGCCGGGATCTGGACGAGATGGCTTTGGAGTTCGCAGTGATTGTCCGCCTCGCAGATCCAGGAGCCAAAGATGAAGGTGGTTCCCGCTAGGAAAATCATGATGTCGAGGTCCGCCGAGCTCTCAGTTGCGAAGTCGCCGAAAGCCCCTACCTGGTGCGCCAACTGTCGGTGTTTAATGACCGGCAACCAATCACGGGGGTACCCGGGACGGTTGTTCAGAGGGCTTCAGCGTACGCAGAACCCGGCAGAAACGCAAAGAGACGAACGATTTATACTGGTTCGGACCCTCTTGTCGAGTAACAACCTTTATGTCCAGTCGGCGTGTAGCCTTTTGAGCTGGATTGATTGTATGATTGTTAGGGTTACAAGGGGGTGCACCGTACCTCTCTTTATATAGGGAGAGAGGGTAAGGGCATGTGTCTAGCCTTAGTCGGTTACAAAAGGAGAGTCATAGTCCTATTATAGAACTTAGCTTTTATAGTAAGCCGACTAGGCTAATCTAAAAGCTTGAAGTCCACGCCACCTTACCTCATGTCCTTCAACAGATTGTGGGCCGGCCCAAGGCCCGTCCGGGTACCGCCCCTATGGGGAACCCCTAGGATCCTGGTCCGTCAGAGACCTTACAAGAGTGAAAAATAGAGGAAGTCATGCGCGAGGAAGTTTGAAAGTTTATTCTTAATCATTACCATTGCAAAACCACTACCACAATTTATTCCTCAATAAAAAGTGAACCGAACTAAATCCTTTCATGGTAGCACATCACATTGACTTATTGCAACACTACGATCATGCTCATGCACTGGTTGGCTCCAGTGCCGGCAGAAGCAACGACGATCTTTGGCCGACTTGTAGTTCATCATCCGGCGAGCGCGAGCACTGCGAGCACATGCAGATCTTGTTGCCGTCGCAGAATCCGCCATTGTAGCCCTCGTCTTGGCACCGCATTATGCAAGACATGTGGGTGCGGCATTCTGGAACTCTGCTGCGCCAAAACGGGCAGTTGCCTATGTGCGCACGTCCAGTAACGTCTGCTTTATCGAACAGAGGATTATTCTTGCATGTGACTACAATCGCAAGCAGGAGGTAGAAGAAAGACGACAGGATCGAAGAAGCATTTGTTAAGTGTTACCTGATGGCAAAAGGAACGACTGTATTAGCAAACCTGCTGCTGCAGTGATGATAACCTTACAAGCCATGGTTTTGCAACTGCAAAATCTGATTGACCTGTAGGCAGATAGGATGGTTGGCTTGGATTCGCCTGGGGGAATGCATATTTATAGGATGGTGATGATTCACGGACCATATTGGTTCGGTGTTAAAACAAAACTTGTACGTTTCCTTAGCAACCTTTGATGACAATGGGGTTTAGTAAGACTGTAATTAATGTATGTATTGTATGATTTGAGAGAAGATTAATGTGTACTAACAGTTATTACAACTTAGGACCTTTCTATCTATTTATATTAAGAAACGATAGCTTAGCACCAGACTGTGGCCAGGAGAAATTGGCAGGGTGATAGTGCTGCTGTATATGTAACTACTACTCTATCTGTGGACCTGGAATTGATACTTACCTAAAATTAAAGCCAGACTTGTTATTCATATACTTGTCTTCTATCTACCACCAGTAAGCACTAAGCAGTGGTGGGCCCATGGTTGTAGCAAAGGGTATACCGCAGCAAAATTTCATATGAAATTCGGTATATAATCCATTTACCAACGTATATGTAATATAATGGTTTGTAAATTTGTGTCCTAATTTTGTATAAAGGTAATAATAAATAACATGATAACTTCCTAATGAACGATAAAGTTAGAAATTTGCATAAATTAGAACATGAATAGTTCAAGCACCAGTTCACCTTGTTTATTCCCTCAAAAAATTACTTCGGTTGTATTATCTCTTCACCCACTTGATTAATGACTCTCTTGCACCTTCCACGCTATAAGTCATGCACCCTATCCATTTTATGTGAAAATTTTCCACTGTGAAAATTCTCTTAAAACATCAAGTTAATTTTTCCATTTGTTTTTTTTAATGTAGCTTGAAAACAATGCATGGCCAGGGATGGTCTTCGAATGACCCTGCCTGCGCCTCAACAAGCGTGGCATTAGGGAACTAGGGAATGTGTAGTTTATGGACCTAGAAATTAATTTTATACCTGATGACCTAGATGGCTCAATAAGGGCATGTACAACTCACGCACAACAGGCTGTATGCAAGTTCTTTGAATCTAAAAACAAGACGGAGTAACTCACAGTGAGCATTTTCTATAAATTATTCTTATCAGTGTAACTGCCACACGAAATCACTACCACCATTTATTCAGGTAATTAAAATACACAACATTACCACCACACATTAAACCCTTTCTGACGGCGCAGTACATGTATAAACTCCTCTACTACGTTCCTTCATGCGGCCCTTGGCTCCGGCGCTGGCTGAGGCGATGGCGACGGCGACGGCGACGGCGATGGTCCCAGAAGATAATAGTAATCTGCTAAACTGCACTGCGCGCACATGCAAATCTGTTGGAAGGTGCAGAATCCGCCCACGTAGCCTTCGTCTTGGCACCGAGCTAGGCAATGCATTGCGTTGTCGTGGCAATACGGAAACCTGCTGCGGACCAATGGGCACATGCCCCTGCCGTCTGCTTAATCGATCGATCCAACAAAGATTTTATTCTTATTACGGCTGTCACAAACAGGATGAAGAAGACGAGGAGAAGGAAGCATTTGTTCAGTAGAGTATTACCAGACGACGGCAAAAGGAACGACAGTATTAGGGCGGTTGCAGCTGCAGCCACAATCACCTTGCAAGCCATGGTAGCAAAATTAGTACGTATGTACTAGTTTCCGATGGCTTTTGGTAAATATGATGCTCTGGAAGGGATGCATATACTGATATACATATTTATAGGATCATGGTGTGAACCTTATTTGTTCAGTATTAAGGAAAACTGAGAGATTTTTTGGAAACTATTCAATGCGGGGCTTACTAATAATATTGTATTTAATGTGCGTATTAGTTAAGAGAAGATTTATTTGTATATGGCTCTTAGGATAAGTTAGAACCAAACTATGCGCAGTTGAAGTTGACAGATGTTTACTGCCTGATGGTCCTGCTATATTTTCTGTCATAACTCTTGAGCAGGCATCTTACCTGGAATTGAAGACAGACTTGTTTCCTACTGCTGTAGTATATGGAGTGATTAAATAGGGACGGCCTTTCTTATGTTTATCTAATAAATTATAAGAGTAAAATTCACGACGGTCCTTAGACTTTTATAAATGGTGTGTCATCTTGGTCCCGCAACTCACTTTCGGGTCGTTTGATGTTATCGAGATGCCGAACTCGAAAAATGCTGCTACACTTCTAGATGCCTAAATTTCGCGTCGGGTCATTTGAGATGAAACGGGTCTCGATTTGCTCTCTACGTTAACGTCGCATATTGCTTGTACATTGACGTGACCTGTCTTGTGTTGTCCACATGTTAGATCCATCTCCATTTCTTCTTTCACATCTGTCTCTTCATCACCTGTTCCTACCGTGGCCGCGGCCCTGCTTTAAATACTTTGCTTCTGCTAACGATAATAATAGGACCTGGGCGTTCGTCCGTACGTTCGCCCAGACGCCACGCGCCCACTCCGCCACGCTGCTGTCGTGCGCCCCATCTATCCCGCGCCGCTATCTCCTTGCCCCCCCCCACCTGTCGTTCGCCATATCCGCGCCTCCCGCTCCTCGCTCCAACCATGCCCCTGCTCCCTCTGGTGTGCGCCCTCGACCGGTATCTCTCTTATTCTTTGTTTCTCTGCCTTGTGTCCACTATGGTTCGGGAGAGCAGAGCTCTGAGTTGCCGCGCCACATCGCTCCTCGCGTCTCTTTGTGCCTCCTTATCACCGCCGGGGTCTGAATTATAAGAGTAAAATTCACGACGGTCCTTAGACTTTTAAATGGTGGTGTCGTTTTGGTCCCGCAACTCAGAAAATGCTACTTTCTGGTCGTTCGATGTTATCGAGATGCCTAACTTGGTTTCAGATCATTTGAGATCAAGCGGATCTCGATTTGCTCTCTACGTTAACGTGCCATATTGCTTATGCATTGAAGTGACCTGTCTTGTGTTGTCCACATGTTAGATCCATCTCCCTTTCTTCTTTCACATCTCTCTCCTCGTCACCTGTTCCTACCGTGGCAGCGGCCCTGCTTTAAATACTTTGCTTCTGCTAACGATAATGATAGGGCGTGGGCGTCCGTCCGCACGCACGTCGCACACCCACTCCCCCTCGCTGCTGCCACGTGTCCCATCCCGCGCCGTTATCTCCTTGCCCTCACACGTTGTGCGCCCTACCCACGCCCCTCGCTCCTCGCTCTAGCCACGCCCCTGCTGCGCCCTCGGTATCTCTCTCGTCGTTTGTTTCTCTGCCTTGCATCTGCCATGGTTCGGGAGAGTAGAGCTCAGAGTTGCCGCGCCATTGTGCTCCTCACGTCTCTTTGTGCCTCCTCATCGCCGTGCCCAGGCGTGCCCGAGCAGCCAGGAGAGGTGTCTTTGTGGTTGGGCCCGTGCCAGGTGCAGTGCAATCGGCCGCTACCAGGCCGCGCCACCATCCTCGCCCACCAGCTGGCCAAAACTAGACGTTCTCCCTCCGCCTGCGTCTTACGAAAGAAGGGTGAAAAACACATGTTGCAAATGTATGTTTGAAGTGTTTCAGATGTTTCATAGGTATGTTGTAAGTGTTTCATATGGATGTTGCAAAAGTAGACTGTGATGTTGCAATAGTTGTACACCTATGTTGCAAGCTTCTGTTCCCAATGTTTTATATGTTTTGCAGACATATCTTGCAAGTATGTTTATCAGGATGTTGCATGTGTTGCACACATATGTTGCAAGTCTTTTATCAAGATGTTTGTGTATGTTACAATGGTTTCACGGGTTTTTCAGGTGTTTTGACAAGTGTTTCAGACACATATTTGAAGTGTTTCATCCATCTTTATACTGATGTTGCAAGTATTGTATTTGGATGTTTAAATATATATCGGGTGTTGCATCTCTCTACTTGCCTTCTACTGCCTCACCTTGATGTCTCCTCGTCCCAGCGCTAGGTGGGCATCCGTTACGACGCCACGGCCGGGCACACTATGGGTCCTTCTGAACCAGAGGTACGTGCAGGCGGGCGCCGCTTCCTCCCCCTCTTCTCGATGCTGGTGACATTCGATCGACGTGGAACCCCACGGGGCGCACGCGAAACAGTAGTGCAAGCGTGGGCATCCAGACACGGGCATCCATCTGGACCTCCGGGCGCGGTTCTTCTAATGGTGCTCTCCTTCCCTCCTTGCCCAACCCGCCCTGTACTAGTAGCAATAGCTAGAGTCCACTCTCATATGCTTCGAGAGAACGAGAGAGAAGGTGGACATAACATGTGGGCTTCGCATGCTGGTCCACGTCAATACTATATAGCCAGCAAGCCACACTACCATGTCAGCAGAGAGATCATGTCAAAACCATTTGCACTTGTATATATGACCAAATGTGCTACCATACTTTGTCAAAAAAATCTTATCAATGTAACCGCCACACGAAATCAAAACCACCACCATTATTTATTCCGGTAATTGGAATACAACAACCGTACCGCGCATTGATGCTCTCATGGCTCCGGTGCTGGTGCTGGTGCTGGCAGAGGCGACGGCAACAGTCCTAGTTGATAATCAGCCGGCATGCTGCACTGCGCGCACATGCAGACCTGTTGGAAGGTGCAGAATCCGCCCACGTAGCCTTCGTCTTGGCACCGAGCTAGGCAACGCATTGCGTCGTGGTGGCAATCCGGAACCCTGCTGCGGAACAACGGGCACATGGCCCTTGCGTCTGCTTAATCCAACAGAGATTTTGTATGTTCTTACGGCTGTCACAAACTAGCAGGATGTAGAAGACGACGAGGAGAGCGAAGCATTTGTTAAGTAGAGTATTATCTGACGACGGCAAAAGGAACGAGGACAGTATTAGGGCAGTTGCAGCTGCAGCCATGATCACCACCTTGCAAGCCATGAAAATGGTAGCAAAATATAAACTAGCTCTCGATCTCAATGAATGGATCGGTTTGAGCTGTATACTTATGTGTGTATGGGGGTCGATGGCTTTGGTACATATACATCGATGGGCCGGCGATGCATATTTATATATAGGATCAATGGCGTGCGAACCTTTTGTTAATTATAAGTATTATTAAAAATTCTTTGGAAAGCTATCAATGCGGGGCGTACATATGGTAATAATATTGTAAACTGTAATCGTAAAAAAATTGTAATTAACGTATGCATTACTTAAGAGAAGATTTATTTGTACTGACATGTAGGATGAGTTAGAATCAGTATATGAGCAGTTAAAGTTGGCAGACCTTTTTACTGCTTGGTAGCTGCTATATTTTCTCATAACTGTTGACCTGGCATTGATGCTAGCTGGAATTGATGCTCGTTTACGCTGCAGCATGGAGTGATTAAAAAGGAACCGCCTTTCTTATATTTATACGTAAATTATAAGCAAACTGAAACTTGCTGTCTGTTAGGTTCTTTGTAGTTGAATTTGACCATCTCAAGTCCTAGATTTTTACGGATGCTCGTATTTTTCTGAATTTATTCCACGATTTAGCCCTGAACTTATTCTAGTATTTAATAGTGATATTCTTCCGGTGGTAGGCAACGTGCCCATCGCGTGCCCATCGACTGGGAGATCACACCTACGGTGACTTTGTCAATCTTAACATTTACAGGTCCTACTCAATTTCTTGGAAGGTGTTAAAAAATAGCTGAGTCTTTTTGTTAGCCTTTCAATGCCGGGCGTACTAATAATAGTATTGTTAACTAAGGTACCTACGTATGACTTACACTACTACAAGAATGTTTTTTAATGGCGGCTCGTAACCCTTGCTAGGGGTAGTTTTGTCAACCACCCTATGAAGAGGTGGCTATAAATGCCCGATTTGTAGGGACGGTTGGCTAGCCGCCCTACAAATCAATTTCCAGAAATCATACGATTCCGGGCACAAAAACCCTACAAATAGCATGATTTCTGAAATTAATTTATAGGGGCTGTTGGATATAGACCCACCCTTACAAATGGGACCATTTGTAGGGGCGGCTCATAAAACCAACAGCCCCTACAAATAGATTTGTAGGGGTGGCTCATTTGGGAGGCATTTATAGGGGCGGCTCAATATTGAGCCGCCCCTAAAAAAAAGGGGGCGTTGCTGCACAGCGTTTTTGTAGTAGTGTTAGACCAGTCTCCGTGGAAGTTTCGTATAAACTCAAGATATCATTGATAATAATAGCCATTGGATCTAATATGTTCTCAAAAGAGTTTCGTGTCTCCGCCGTTATAAAACCAACATAATGTTACCCGCAAATTATATCTAAATTTCCCACCTTTACACTATGGAACAAAATATAATGTAAATTCCTAATTTTCAATCTAAATCACCCATGCTAGCGAAAAAAATGCATGTTGGTGTCTCAGATGGGATGAATGAGGAAGGGATCAAGGTATGGTGAGACTAGCGCCCGGACATCCGGACGGACGCCTGCGTGCACTGCTGCCATGTCCACTTAGATTCACGCGCCACACGTGCAGCTCCATTTCCGTGCCCATTTCCGCATCCGCCCGCTTCGCACCACCGATCATGCCGCCTGGATGACTTGTCTCCGCCTCTTCCACACTGGTGCCGCCCGCCTATTCCATACCTCCCGCGCCACCTCTCCCACGACGTCCGGATGACTCGCCACATCTCTTCAACAACAGCGTCAAGTGGCACATGCCTCCTCACACCGCCGCCGGTGGTAACCTGCACCTCCTCCCCACATTGATGGCGCGGCTTGGCCATACTGCCCTCGTCAACACCAACGCCAGCCGTCTCTGCACTTGCAATATGAAACACTTGCTGCAACATCTGATCAAAAGCAGATTAAACATTTGGAACATACGCTTGCAACATATGTGTGGAACATATGCAACATCGAGACAATATTTGCAACATACGTGTGAAACAGATGGAACATTTTGGACATACTCTTGCAACATGCCTCCTAAACACTTGCAACATATACGACATCCCGATCTACTTTTGCAACATCCATATGAGACACTTGCAACATACGTCTGAAACATCAAAAACACTTGAAACATACATTTGCATCATAGGTGTCAGGAGGCCGGGGCCAGTCGATTCTAGATGTCAGGGTGGGAGCCGGCAGCGAGCTATGGTACACGAGCACCACCAGCACCGGCCGCGCCCGTGGTTTCCCTTGGCTCGGCCAGTGACGACCTGAGGCATTCCAACGACGCTGGGGTTGGGAAAAAGGCTGGGGAGGCACTCTGCTGTCAACATACACGATCAAGAGAGCGACCCAAGAGGTGGGGAGGGCAAGAAACGGGACAGCAGAGGCGGGTGGCATGCGCGACAGCGCAGGAGTGAGCGGCATGGGTGGGGCACGCAACAGTGCGACCGAGGAGCGAGAGGCGCGGGTGGGGCTTGCGATGGGCGGGAGTGTGGAGCAAGCGGCGCGGGATGGGACCCACCGCGTGGGGACGTGGCAGCAGCAAAGCGGAGTGGGGCGCGCGGCATCCGGACAGACGCCTACCTCTATTCATTATCGATCAAGGTAATACTTCCAACATATTATGTTTTATAAAAAGAGCGGCAACGCCGTGGGGAGGCGAGTAGGCGACATCTAAATAAAAAATACAAGGTACTGAGACCGTGAAGGCGTCAAATAAATAACGTTAGAAATAAATAAACTTGATAACAGAGTTACATTATACTTAATTCAGCGTATCAGAAATGAATAATGATTCAGTCCTAAATGTTGATGCATGCTTTCATGATATGCATTAAAACGTCACTGAATAATGACTTTTAGGAGCAACTTTTCACGGCCAACTCCTTGACGGAGGGGCAGCTGTTCATCACGTTCTCCAAGCCACCAGTCACTATAGCTGCCATCAGGTTGCCACCGGACATGAGAAAATTCAGGCACGCCTTCTGAAGCCCATGACAGCCATGCTGGTCAGCAAACGCCAACATTGTCCGAACACTGCTCGTGTCAATGTAACTGCAGAGCTTCTCTTCACAGATCAACTTCATCCTCTCCAGGCAATACCTATCCGCCGCGACGAGCAGGTGCTGTGCCATCACCATCGTCTCGCCCTCGTCTATCTCCGGCAGCACGTCGTTGTAGACGAAGTGAAGCAGCGCCTTAAAGACCATCGGCTTCATGTCCAGGATCCACACGCAGGTCGCGGTGCCCTCCTTCATGGGGCTAAACAGCTCAGCCTGGAAAACTGGCGACCGGGCAGCGAGGATGGTCCGGTGCGCGCGGAAGGTCTCCCCATCGACCTCAAACATGACGTCTGCCCCGTCGCCGCTCGAGAGGACATCACCGAGATGCTGGAACACATCAGACGGCGGCACGTCGACGAACTTTGCGACAGCGGCGTCCTCCTTTTGGACCACCTTCGACCTCTCCAAATCCCACCTAGTGATGAATCTCGAGACACCACTCATGCGAGCGTAGAACCGGGTTTTGCATGTGTGGGCGACTTCTCCGTCCTTGTCCAGTAAACACAGCGTGGATCGTGCCTTGACGTCCGTGTCAGTACAGGATACAAAGAGAGCGATGTACTCGGCGTCCGTGTCAGTACTGCCACTGCCATTGGGGTAGTACAAGATGGACCAACGGTGGCCGGCGGCGGTGAAGGACGAGCTGATGTATTCGCGGGGTGCAACGCTTTTGCTCTGGGAGTAACCGCTGATGGTAAGCACGTGCGAGACGGACACTTCCGTGGCGTGGGTCTCCGACGAGCTTTTGTCGACGCCAGCATCGGCGCGGCCGGTTCCAGCAATTGGCATGGAAGAGGAAGCCCCCCATGTGTCTCGACGACAGCAATAGCGAGTCGATCCGATCCGGCGTGCGTGGGTTATAGCGACGAAGAGGTTATCGGGGTGTTGGGAAAGCGCGGGTTTTCTACAGGGATGGAGAGAAGGCCTCCGCTCCCTCTCAGAGGGGCTGGGAGGAGGGCAGAGGGCAAGGGAGTCAGTGGAGATGGAAAAAATTATGGCTTCATTAATGTGGTCACCCACCGTGCTTTTTACACCAGGTGCTCCCTTTTTATAGGGCACCATTTCCCAAATTCACGTGTTACAATCTTGCCCCCTCACAGCTAGGGCATATTCCTAAGATATCCCTATTTCTAGCTTGAACCCTTAGGGTCATTCCAGTCCTTATCTTCCATACTGTCTTTGCCTCTTGGACCTCATCTTCCGGCCCACCAAGGGCCCAACTCCGGTCTTCGGCCCTGTTGTTTCTTCCGCTGTCCGGGCATACAGGTTCTCCGCTCAGGGCGCTGGTGCCTCCGACCTTCGCCCGCACGGCTCCCTCCTCGATCGCTTCCTGCTTCCCAGACGAGCCCGCAGGCGGGCCTTCGCCATATCCGATGACCGCGAATGGAGGCCCGCCTTCGCCCGACGAAGGCTTTCCGGGGCGCCTTCCAAGATCCCCGCGCGGGCCTTCACCCGCATCTCCCGAGTCTCCGCGTCGCCGGTGGCTTCATCCGAAGGCTTGTACCGAGTGTTCTTGCGAATCATTCAAAGACAACCCCAGGTTGTTGAGCAATGTTAGCCTTAGCCTCCACGAATCTGTGTATTGCTGTCCCAACAGTTCCCCCCTTGAGGGTGCGGTCCGGTGCGAGCGGGCCATGATCCTCAAAATTTGACATCGATATGGAGTGGCGGAGGCTTTCTCCCCCCTTCCCCCTGGGCCGCCCGTATCGGACCGTTTGGTAAGGCGACGTTTTACTTTCTGATAGGCTGCGATGGCTCGGTGACCGATGCTTATTCGAACGGCCGTGACTGTTGGGGAACAGCCGTGACCGTTGGCGCACGGAATGCGAAGCGCCCGTTCGCGGCCTATATAAGGGGGGTCGGTGAGGAGGCACCCATCGAACCCCTCGAACCATCGCTTTCATCACCTTAGTGCTCTTCCAAGCCCGTTGTTGTGCTGCCTTCGCTTTAGCGGCTTAGGGCTTAGGTCTTTTGCTCGCGCTGCTACTTCCTTGATTTCACGCTGCCTTCGGAAGTGGCTTCGCCAGCTAGTTCCAACCTTCGCTGGCCCAGCTTTAGTGATCCTTTCTCCTGCTTGCTTGGCGTTAGGTCGGAGGGTTGGCTGCGGAGGTAGGAGGAGTGCATGTCCGTTCGGCGGAGGCTCAAGACAGTTTGGAGAGCATTGAGGCTTCCATTGGAGACTTGGTTCCTTTTTCTCGTGCCAAAAAGTCGAAAGTTCAGATGGTCAAGTCCTGGGATTTCGGGCCTTCACTCATGACGGAGGAAGCAATAAAGTCGCTGGAGGAGGAGGGTTGCTTTCCGGAGGGAAAAGGCCGTCCCCCGCATGGCAAGACAGTTCCTCGGCCAGAGGTAGATGAGGTCATCGTGTTCAAGGACTTTTTTGCTTGCGGCCTCTGGATCCCTTCAACTTACTTCCTTCGGTTGGTCTTGGAGACCTTCAAGGTACAACTACATCATCTTATGCCAACTGTGCGTGTGAGACGTATGGGGCTCCGCCGGACCTGGACACCTTCTGCGTGTATTATGAGCTTCAGCACCAGCCCAAGAAGGCGAAGGTCGACGGAGTGGAGGTGGAGTACCGGTTTGCTAGCTGTGCATTTATGGCGAAGAGGGTGCAGAAGGAGGGCGGCTTGGAGATATCCTTCACTCAGAAGAACAAGTGGGAGAAGGACTGGCCCCAGTACTAGTTCTATGTGAAGACCCCCGGCGTTATTCCGAAGACTAGGCCGAAGGTGAAGAAGTACCCCTTCGCTTCAATCATTGGAGAGATGAAGCCTTCGACCCGCGTGAGGACCCCTTCGGAGGTTGATGCAGAGAGAGCGGCGTGCGACACTGCTTTTGCGAAAGCCTGCCGTTTCTCCGAAGGCCATGATCTTGTCGAAGAGATGGTTGTGTCCAACTTCTGGCCTCTTGGGAAGCATAGGCCTCGGATGACTTTAGTAAGGATGAAGCTACCAGTTTTTGGCAGTGCGGAGAGGGAGTTCTGCCCCTACTTCTATCTCTCCCACGTGGAGGATGAGACAGACGAGTAGTTCATCAATGAGGTGGAGCAATCGGCCTCAAAGATCCTTGGGGAGATCTCTGAGAGGGAATATTTGTCCCGTCGCGCCATTGGCTGTACCATGCCCCGTTGAACCGAGTCTTCGAAGAGATGAAGGTGAAGTATGGGGATCGTAAGGTCCCCGAGAAGATACTGAAGTCGGTGGAAGACAAAGCCACGGAGGCTTCCAGGTCCGCCGCGGCCCCTATTGCTCTGGTGTGGGCCGAATCGAAGAAAACAAAAGAAGGTGATGCCCCGAAGGCTGTTGCCAAGAAGAGAAAGGTGGCTAAGGTCGTCATGGATTTGGCTGAGGAAGTGGCCGAGAGCGTTCAAAAGCGAGCCTGGGTCGCTTCGCCCTCTTTGGCGTTATATCGAAGCACAAGTATCCGCCAGACCACCACAGCGAAAGACCTGATGGGTTCATCCGTTAAGGCGGCTGCAGTTGCGTGGGCGGGGATGGTCATGGTGAATCCATTGCCCTGCGTTCTTGGGGATGACTTTTCTGAGTTTGAGGGCGATGCAGCGGGAGCTGGTTCTGCCTCTGCCTCTGCCTCCGCCAGTGAAGAAACCTCTGTCAATGCTGGTTGGTTAGCAAAGGCCCAGCACTTGGAGGAACCGGAGGCTGAGTCCAAAGAGCGGCCGCCCTTAGCTTTGCCCCAAGGCCCGGAGGAATCTCAGGCGCTTTGCTTCTGGGTAATATATTTTCTGTTGGACTGGTGTGTATTGCTTGTGTGCATTTATCTGAGCTTCCTCGTTTTTGTTTTCAGTTGGTCTGACCAAGGCGATGGAGACGCCTATCCCTGGGGAGAAGCCTGCTCCGGATGGGGTGGATCTTGCCCGTGCGGGGCTGCATGCTCCTCCGAAGGCCCCTTTACAAGTTGGGGCTGGTCCTTCGGGGGACATAGCCCCTGCTGCCAGAGGTTCGTTTATTTTTTACTTGTGCGTTTCTTTTTTGTTTATGTGTATTTTTTGTGTTTTGTTGACGTTGGTCTTTCCTAGCAGGAGAAGGGCCATGATGGGGGGATGCAGATGAGGTTGTGGGCTGGTACGTGAGCCTGCTTGGCAAAAAACTGGCAGCCCTTACAACATCGTACGAGTTCTTTTGTGTCTTTCAGAGTAGTAGGCCAATTGTACCCAGACCTAAAAGCCTTGCCGACTAGAGTCCTAGAGGCTGCGTGATTCCCATAGCACTCGGAATGGATTTCCTCCAAAATTTCCTTCCCTTCTTCAGGTGTGATGCATTTAAGGAGAACATCAGATGACACGCCTCATCGGTAGAGTCTGTCTCCGACTAAGACATAATTCTTGCTTCTGCGTGTGATCTGTTCTGCTTCCACCTTGTTCTCAGGGAGTTTATGTTCTCGGATATAGTTGATAAATACTTGGGTCCATGCCGGGTTAACCGTTAGTACTTGGATGTCAGGAGTCGGAGTACCGGCAGGTGCAGAAATTTCCTATTTGATTGAGGGTACTTGGAGCTCCTGTACGAATACGTCAGGGGGTACTTGGGCTCTATCTAATCCCAATTTAGCTAAGGCATCAGCTGCAACATTGAGATCTCGCATGACATGGAGAATTTCTAGGCCCTGAAAGTGTTTCTCCAATTTGTGGACTTCTGCACAGTAGGCGTCCATGGTTTCCTTGGTGCAGTCCTAATCTTTGTTCACCTGGTTGATGATGACCGAGGACTCACCACAGATGAGTAATCGCTTGATGCCAAATGAGACTACTACTCGGAGGCTGTGAAGGAGGGCCTCGTACTCTTCTTTGTTGTTGGTAGCCGACAAGAGTATCTGTAGCACATACTTTAGTTGTTTTCCTTCTGGAGATATAAATAGAACACTAGCACCCGCTCCTCCTAGTTTGAGAGAGCCATCAAAACGCATCTTCCAATGGTCGAGTATAACTGTCGGGGTGGGTTGCTAGGCTTCTGTCCACTCGGCTATAAAGTCTGCCAAGACTTGTGATTTGATAGCCTTGTGGGAAACAAACTCAATGTTCTGAGCTCCAAGTTCAACTGACCACTTGGATATGCATCCAGTTGCATCCTGGTTGCGTACGACGTCGCTAAGTGGGAAGTCAGATACCAATGTTACTTTGTGCTCATCAAAGTAGTGGCGTAGCTTGCGTGATATGATCAAGAGGGCATAGAGGAGCTTCTGTACGTGCAGGTAGTGGACCTTGGAGTCTGATAACACTTGGCTAATGTAGTAGACTGGTCTTTGTACCTTATACACGTGGCCTTCTTCAGCCCGCTCGACAACTATTGCCGTGCTGACTACTGCTGTAGTAGCGGCAATGTAGAGTAACAATGGTTCTTGTCTTTCGGGTGGGGTGAGAATTGGTGAAGTGGACAAGTACTCCTTGAGTTTTTGGAAGGCATCGTCTGCTTCAGTTGTTCACTCGAATTTGCCTGACTTCTTTAGTAGCTTGAAGAAAGGCAATCCTTTTTCCCCAAGCCGTGAGATAAAGCGATTAAGGGCTGCCATGCACCTGTCAACATCTAGACATCCTTGACGCAATGTGGCCAAGTCATCTGGGGTAATTGGTCGAATCGCTCTATATGCTAGCCTCAATGCCCCGATGGCTGACAAAGAACCCGATAGCTAGCCGGAGGGGACTCAAAGACGCTTTTCGGTTGGGTTAAGCTTCCACTTGTATGTGCGAAGGTTGTCGAAGGTTTGTTTCAAATCCATAATCGTAGTAGAGGGATCCTTGGTCTTGACGACGACATCATCCACGTAGGGCTTCGATGTTGTGACCAATATGTTCACTTAGGCATGCCCGGATAGTCCATTGATAGGTTGCACCGCATTTTTAGCCCAAATGACATGGTCGTGTAACAATGAGGCACCAAACAGGTGATGAAGGATGGCTTGCTTTGATCTTCTTTGCGGAGGGCAATTTGGAGATAGCCGGAGTAGCTATCAAGGAAGGAGAGTAAAGCTGACCCGGCTATGGAGTCTACTATCTGATCGATGAGAGGCAGGCCAAAGGGATCCTTCGGGCAATGCTTGTTGAGATCTGTATAGTCAACACACATGCGCCACTCTTTTGAGTTTTTTTCTATATGAGTACCGGGTTGGCAAGCCAGTCAGGGTGAAGAATTTCCCTTATGAAACCGGGCGCCAATAGCTTGGTGATTTCCTTCTTGATTGTCGCCTTCTTATCTGGTGAGAACCGTCATAGGCGTTGCTTGACCGGCTTGGAGCCGGATTTAAATCAATTTGTGCTCACCAACTCTCTCGGACGCCTGGCATATCAGCCGGTTTCCACGCAAAGATATCTCTGCTTTTCTCTGAGAAAGTTGGTGGCGCAAGTTCCTATTCCTTGGAGAGGTGGGCACCGATGGTGGCCGTCTTGGAGGATCACCGTTACCAAGATCAATCTCGATGGTGTTTGTCTTGGAGTGTGGGGCGATAATTTCGCCTTCTTTGTTGGGATTTCAATATCCTTTAGGTTAGCTTTCTTTGTGCATGGGTGGCAATCTCTTAAGCTTCATAGACTTGCTTTGGGTTTTTTTGCGATCTGGGCGGCTTCTATGTCGTGAGTCATCTGAACGCTTGAGGTCACCTCGAAAGGAGAGTACGCCATTGGGACCCAGCATCTTGAGCAAGAGGTACGGGTAATGTGGAACGGCCATGAACTTGGCCAAAGCAGGTCGGCCAAAGATAGTATGATACAATGATTCAAAGTCAGCCACTTCAAACTGGATGAACTCTGTTCGGAAGTTGTTTGGGGTACCAAACGTAACCAGGGCGTGATCCATTCGAGTGGCATGGCGGCTTTGCGGGTACTATCTGTAGAATGGGACGTCTGTGGGAGTGAGTAGGCTATGAAATCCAGGCCTATTTTCCTTAGGGTATTTGCAAATATGATATTTAATCATGTGCCACCAATTGAGGTACTTAGGTGTAGCAAGTTCTCCTACCATGATGTCCCTAAGAGCTAGCTTCCCAGAGCGCTTGTTTGAAGAGGTGGGTAACCTGGGAAAGATTACCGCGATCTGGCCCTTAGGCTGCTAAAAGCCAGGGTCAACATTATCGTCTCCATCCTTGTTATTATCCTCGTTACCCTTTCCCTTGTTGCTCTTGGCATAAAAACCCAGTTCTTGGAGTTGTCTGCACTCGGCCACCATATGCTTAGCGTTTTTGTGGTAAGGGTAGGGTAAATTTTTAAGGTCAGCAAACTTCTTGTTATTCTTGTTGGACTTCTTGGATCTGTCTGAAGAGGCAACGGTATTGTCGGGTCCTCTCTTCCTGGCAGATGGACCACTCCGATTGCCCCTGGAGTCGTATCCTTTATCCGGAGGACCGCGTGGGAATCATTCATGGGTATGTTCCTTTGATGCAATCATCTTCCATGCCATGCGCTTGAATTCCTCAAATGGTTTCCGGTTGTCATCACAAAAATTTTCAAATTGCCACTTGTATTTCATTCATTTGGAGAAGTGGTCGATCACCTCCCTATCCATGTTGTCAAAAACTAGAGCTTTGATTTACTGCCAAGCGGTGGTAGTAGTCCCGGAAGAATTCATCCGGCTTCGTTTGCACATTCTGAGCTCATTTTGGGTACTTGGAGTGGTGAGTACTACTGCAAAAATTTTCACAAAACTTATTTGGAGCTGTCCTAGGTATCGATGGAGCATGCTCGTAGCCTATCAAACCAGACAAGAGGCATGACTTCGAGTGCCATGGGGAAATACAAGACTTTGATGTCATCATCACCACCCGCCAATTCTATAGACTGAGAGTAGATTCGCAACCATTGTTGGGTTCTGTCTTCCCATCATACTTGGTGTGGTTGGATGGCTTGAATTTGTAGGGAAGTCGGATGTTGAGCGATCGCTAGAGAAACACGGGAATCTATCCGACGGGATGCCGACTTCTTTGTACTCGACTCGCCTTCGCCCTTCCTATTGCTATACTAATGCCCTTGGTAGTCCTGACCGCATGGCTCTTTGATTCCTGTTATGGTTGCCTTGAGGACCTAGGCGGGAGTGGGTTGGTGCTCGTAGCTGTCCGCCTTGGTTACCCTAAGGCCTGAGAAGAGAGTGAGCTGGCGCCCTTTGGTCTGGGCCCTAGTACAGGTTAGCTTGAGATGCTCGTTTTGCTGCCTGCATTTGGAGGGCTATTGATTCGAGGATGACCTTGAGGCGTTGTTGCTCTGGAGAGGGGTCTTGTATAGCCACCATGTCTTCTACCAGGTCGTAGACGTTGGCGTAGGGTGTGGTGAAACCCTGTGGCTGGCTACTTCGATGAATTCTGGGTCGAGGTTACGTGATGCGGAGGCTCTGGCTGCCTCACGATCTCGGCGTTGTCGTTCTGCCTCTTCATCCCGGATCTCTGCTGTTCAAACGCTGCCTCTGAAGCTAAGCATCGTCGATCAACTTCTTGGCAAGCCGCTTTGGTACCGCTCCCACTCTTCCTTTCGGTGTTGGGCGTGGTTTTGGTGGATTTGTCGGACTTTATTCTTCTTCTCCCGGCCACCCTCTCGCTCAAATCTGCTTTCTTCGTTAGGTGGGGGAGTGTCCGGAGAGATGTCGGATAAAGCCTCCTTCCCATCTTAGATGTCGGGCGGGTTGGCATAGTGATCTCGAGGTGGCTGACCCGCCATGAAGACTTCTCCAGGTGCCTCATGGTCGAGTGTGTTCCTGATTCTACTGTCGTCGTTGTTCCCACAATCTCTGTTGAATCACGATCATCGCCTGTCTATTGGCACGGTATTGCCATCTTGGTAGGGTAAGAGTTCCACCATACCGACTAGGCGAGATGGATCTGTTGAAGAGATGTTGGGCCAAGCACCCGGCCAATGCACAATTCGTCCCTCAAATGTGATGGATAGGACTAAACCAGCTTGGGCACCCGCAAGGGGAATCTCTTGTTCATTGCATAAGGTAGCTGATTGAATCTTGATAGATTGATGCGAAATTGTTGAGTCCGAGTGGGAAGCGGATTTGGGTCTCCAACTTGACTTCAGACGGGGCTCCTAACACGGATGAGGTGTCGTGACCGGGTGGAAGTCGTAGTCGATGGTGACCTCCGAAACCTATGTTGAATCAGAAATCGAGAGGTGCCAAAACTTCTTTGCGAGTTGGTCTAGCATGATCAACGAGGTGTCTGGTGAAGCCTTGGGCGCCGGGATCTGGACGAGATGGCTTTGGAGTTCGCAGTGATTGTCCGCCTCGCAGATCCAGGAGCCAAAGATGAAGGTGGTTCCGCTAGGAAAATCATGATGTCGAGGTCCGCCGAGCTCTCGATTCTTGAAATCGCCGAAAGCCCCTACAGTGCGCCAACTGTCGGGTGTTTAATGACCGGCAACCAATCACGGGGTACCGGGGCGGTTGTTCGAGAGGGCTTCAGCGACGCAGTAACCCGGCAGCGAAAACGCAAAGAGACGACGATTTATACTTGGTTCGGACCCTCTTGTCGAGTAACAACCTTTATGTCCAGTCGGCGTGTAGCCTTTTGAGCTGGATTGATTGTATGATTGTTAGGGTTACAAGGGGTGCACCACCTCTCTTTATATAGGGAGAGAGGGTAAGGGCATGTGTCTAGCCTTAGTCGGTTACAAAAGGAGAGTCATAGTCCTATTATAGAACTTAGCTTTTATAGTAAGCCGACTAGGCTAATCTGAAAAGCTTGAAGTCCACGCCACCTTACCTCATGTCCTTCAACAGATTGTGGGCGGCCCAAGGCCCGTCCAAGAATACCGCCCCCTATGGGGAACCCCTAGGATCCTGGTCCGTCAGAGACCTTACAAGAGTGAAAAATAGAGGAAGTCATGCGCGAGGAAGTTTGAAAGTTTATTCTTAATCATTACCATTGCAAAACCACTACCACAATTTATTCCCCAATAAAAAGTGAACCGAACTAAATCCTTTCATGGTAGCACATCACATTGACTTATTGCAACACTACGATCATGCTCATGCACTGGTTGGCTCCAGTGCCGGCAGAAGCAACGACGATCTTTGGCCGACTTGTAGTTCATCATCCGGCGAGCGCGAGCACTGCGAGCACATGCAGATCTTGTTGCCGTCGCAGAATCCGCCATTGTAGCCCTCGTCTTGGCACCGCATTATGCAAGACATGTGGGTGCGGCATTCTGGAACTCTGCTGCGCCAAAACGGGCAGTTGCCTATGTGCGCACGTCCAGTAACGTCTGCTTTATCGAACAGAGGATTATTCTTGCATGTGACTACAATCGCAAGCAGGAGGTAGAAGAAAGACGACAGGATCGAAGAAGCATTTGTTAAGTGTTACCTGATGGCAAAAGGAACGACTGTATTAGCAAACCTGCTGCTGCAGTGATGATAACCTTACAAGCCATGGTTTTGCAACTGCAAAATCTGATTGACCTGTAGGCAGATAGGATGGTTGGCTTGGATTCGCCTGGGGGGAATGCATATTTATAGGATGGTGATGATTCACGGACCATATTGGTTCGGTGTTAAAAACAAAACTTGTACGTTTCCTTAGCAACCTTTGATGACAATGGGGTTTAGTAAGACTGTAATTAATGTATGTATTGTATGATTTGAGAGAAGATTAATGTGTACTAACAGTTATTACAACTTAGGACCTTTCTATCTATTTATATTAAGAAACGATAGCTTAGCACCAGACTGTGGCCAGGAGAAATTGGCAGGGTGATAGTGCTGCTGTATATGTAACTACTACTCTATCTGTGGACCTGGAATTGATACTTACCTAAAATTAAAGCCAGACTTGTTATTCATATACTTGTCTTCTATCTACCACCAGTAAGCACTAAGCAGTGGTGGGCCCATGGTTGTAGCAAAGGGTATACCGCAGCAAAATTTCATATGAAATTCGGTATATAATCCATTTACCAACGTATATGTAATATAATGGTTTGTAAATTTGTGTCCTAATTTTGTATAAAGGTAATAATAAATAACATGATAACTTCCTAATGAACGATAAAGTTAGAAATTTGCATAAATTAGAACATGAATAGTTCAAGCACCAGTTCACCTTGTTTATTCCCTCAAAAAATTACTTCGGTTGTATTATCTCTTCACCCACTTGATTAATGACTCTCTTGCACCTTCCACGCTATAAGTCATGCACCCTATCCATTTTATGTGAAAATTTTCCACTGTGAAAATTCTCTTAAAACATCAAGTTAATTTTTCCATTTGTTTTTTTTAATGTAGCTTGAAAACAATGCATGGCCAGGGATGGTCTTCGAATGACCCTGCCTGCGCCTCAACAAGCGTGGCATTAGGGAACTAGGGAATGTGTAGTTTATGGACCTAGAAATTAATTTTATACCTGATGACCTAGATGGCTCAATAAGGGCATGTACAACTCACGCACAACAGGCTGTATGCAAGTTCTTTGAATCTAAAAAACAAGACGGAGTAACTCACAGTGAGCATTTTCTATAAATTATTCTTATCAGTGTAACTGCCACACGAAATCACTACCACCATTTATTCAGGTAATTAAAATACACAACATTACCACCACACATTAAACCCTTTCTGACGGCGCAGTACATGTATAAACTCCTCTACTACGTTCCTTCATGCGGCCCTTGGCTCCGGCGCTGGCTGAGGCGATGGCGACGGCGACGGCGACGGCGATGGTCCCAGAAGATAATAGTAATCTGCTAAACTGCACTGCGCGCACATGCAAATCTGTTGGAAGGTGCAGAATCCGCCCACGTAGCCTTCGTCTTGGCACCGAGCTAGGCAATGCATTGCGTTGTCGTGGCAATACGGAAACCTGCTGCGGACCAATGGGCACATGCCCCTGCCGTCTGCTTAATCGATCGATCCAACAAAGATTTTATTCTTATTACGGCTGTCACAAACAGGATGAAGAAGACGAGGAGAAGGAAGCATTTGTTCAGTAGAGTATTACCAGACGACGGCAAAAGGAACGACAGTATTAGGGCGGTTGCAGCTGCAGCCACAATCACCTTGCAAGCCATGGTAGCAAAATTAGTACGTATGTACTAGTTTCCGATGGCTTTTGGTAAATATGATGCTCTGGAAGGGATGCATATACTGATATACATATTTATAGGATCATGGTGTGAACCTTATTTGTTCAGTATTAAGGAAAACTGAGAGATTTTTTGGAAACTATTCAATGCGGGGCTTACTAATAATATTGTATTTAATGTGCGTATTAGTTAAGAGAAGATTTATTTGTATATGGCTCTTAGGATAAGTTAGAACCAAACTATGCGCAGTTGAAGTTGACAGATGTTTACTGCCTGATGGTCCTGCTATATTTTCTGTCATAACTCTTGAGCAGGCATCTTACCTGGAATTGAAGACAGACTTGTTTCCTACTGCTGTAGTATATGGAGTGATTAAATAGGGACGGCCTTTCTTATGTTTATCTAATAAATTATAAGAGTAAAATTCACGACGGTCCTTAGACTTTTATAAATGGTGTGTCATCTTGGTCCCGCAACTCACTTTCGGGTCGTTTGATGTTATCGAGATGCCGAACTCGAAAAATGCTGCTACACTTCTAGATGCCTAAATTTCGCGTCGGGTCATTTGAGATGAAACGGGTCTCGATTTGCTCTCTACGTTAACGTCGCATATTGCTTGTACATTGACGTGACCTGTCTTGTGTTGTCCACATGTTAGATCCATCTCCATTTCTTCTTTCACATCTGTCTCTTCATCACCTGTTCCTACCGTGGCATGCGGCCTGCTTTAAATACTTTGCTTCTGCTAACGATAATAATAGGACCTGGGCGTTATCCGTCACGTTAGCCCAGGCGCCACGCCCCACTCCATACACGCTGCTGTCGTGCGCCCCATCTATCCCGCGCCGCTATCTCCTTGCCCCCCCCCACCTGTCGTTCGCCATATCCGCGCCTCCCGCTCCTCGCTCCAACCATGCCCTGCTCCCTCTGGTGTGCGCCCTCGACCGGTATCTCTCTTATTCTTTGTTTCTCTGCCTTGTGTCCACTATGGTTCGGGAGAGCAGAGCTCTGAGTTGCCGCGCCACATCGCTCCTCGCGTCTCTTTGTGCCTCCTTATCACCGCCGGGGTCTGAATTATAAGAGTAAAATTCACGACGGTCCTTAGACTTTTAAATGGTGGTGTCGTTTTGGTCCCGCAACTCAGAAAATGCTACTTTCTGGTCGTTCGATGTTATCGAGATGCCTAACTTGGTTTCAGATCATTTGAGATCAAGCGGATCTCGATTTGCTCTCTACGTTAACGTGCCATATTGCTTATGCATTGAAGTGACCTGTCTTGTGTTGTCCACATGTTAGATCCATCTCCCTTTCTTCTTTCACATCTCTCTCCTCGTCACCTGTTCCTACCGCAGCAGCCCCTGCTTTAAATACTTTGCTTCGCTAACGATAATGATAGGGCGTGGGCGTCCGTCCGCACGCACGCACACCCACCCCCCCTCGCTGCCACCACGCGTCCCATCCAGCGCCGCTATCTCCTTGCCCTCACACGTTGTCGCCCCTACCCCACCCCTCGCTCCTCGCTCTAGCCACGCCCTACTGCGCCCTCGGTATCTCTCTCTCGCTGCTTGTTTCTCTGCCTTGCATCTGCCATGGTTCGGGAGAGTAGAGCTCAGAGTTGCCGCGCCATTGTGCTCCTCACGTCTCTTTGTGCCTCCTCATCGTCGCCGCGTGTGCCCAGGCAGCCAGGAGAGGTGCTGTGGTTGGGCCCAGGCCAGGTGCAGGTGCAACTGGCCGCTACCAGGCCGCGCCACCATCCTCGCCCACCAGCTGGCCAAAACTAGACGTTCTCCCACTCCGCACTGCGTCTTACGAAAGAAGGGTGAAAAACACATGTTGCAAATGTATGTTTGAAGTGTTTCAGATGTTTCATAGGTATGTTGTAAGTGTTTCATATGGATGTTGCAAAAGTAGACTGTGATGTTGCAATAGTTGTACACCTATGTTGCAAGCTTCTGTTCCCAATGTTTTATATGTTTTGCAGACATATCTTGCAAGTATGTTTATCAGGATGTTGCATGTGTTGCACACATATGTTGCAAGTCTTTTATCAAGATGTTTGTGTATGTTACAATGGTTTCACGGGTTTTTCAGGTGTTTTGACAAGTGTTTCAGACACATATTTGAAGTGTTTCATCCATCTTTATACTGATGTTGCAAGTATTGTATTTGGATGTTTAAATATATATCGGGTGTTGCATCTCTCTACTTGCCTTCTACTACCTCACCTTGATGTCTCCTCGTCCCAGCGCTAGGTGGGCATCCGTTACGATGCCACGGCCGGGCACACTATGGGTCCTTCTGAACCAGAGGTAGAATGCGTGCGGTGCGCCGCTTCCTCCCCCTCTTCTCGATGCTGGTGACATTCGATCGACGTGGAACCCCACGGGGCGCACGCGAAACAGTAGTGCAAGCGTGGGCATCCAGACACGGGCATCCATCTGGACCTCCGGGCGCGGTTCTTCTAATGGTGCTCTCCTTCCCTCCTTGCCCAACCCGCCCTGTACTAGTAGCAATAGCTAGAGTCCACTCTCATATGCTTCGAGAGAACGAGAGAGAAGGTGGACATAACATGTGGGCTTCGCATGCTGGTCCACGTCAATACTATATAGCCAGCAAGCCACACTACCATGTCAGCAGAGAGATCATGTCAAAACCATTTGCACTTGTATATATGACCAAATGTGCTACCATACTTTGTCAAAAAAAAATCTTATCAATGTAACCGCCACACGAAATCAAAACCACCACCATTATTTATTCCGGTAATTGGAATACAACAACCGTACCGCGCATTGATGCTCTCATGGCTCCGGTGCTGGTGCTGGTGCTGGCAGAGGCGACGGCAACAGTCCTAGTTGATAATCAGCCGGCATGCTGCACTGCGCGCACATGCAGACCTGTTGGAAGGTGCAGAATCCGCCCACGTAGCCTTCGTCTTGGCACCGAGCTAGGCAACGCATTGCGTCGTGGTGGCAATCCGGAACCCTGCTGCGGAACAACGGGCACATGGCCCTTGCGTCTGCTTAATCCAACAGAGATTTTGTATGTTCTTACGGCTGTCACAAACTAGCAGGATGTAGAAGACGACGAGGAGAGCGAAGCATTTGTTAAGTAGAGTATTATCTGACGACGGCAAAAGGAACGAGGACAGTATTAGGGCAGTTGCAGCTGCAGCCATGATCACCACCTTGCAAGCCATGAAAATGGTAGCAAAATATAAACTAGCTCTCGATCTCAATGAATGGATCGGTTTGAGCTGTATACTTATGTGTGTATGGGGGTCGATGGCTTTGGTACATATACATCGATGGGCCGGCGATGCATATTTATATATAGGATCAATGGCGTGCGAACCTTTTGTTAATTATAAGTATTATTAAAAATTCTTTGGAAAGCTATCAATGCGGGGCGTACATATGGTAATAATATTGTAAACTGTAATCGTAAAAAAATTGTAATTAACGTATGCATTACTTAAGAGAAGATTTATTTGTACTGACATGTAGGATGAGTTAGAATCAGTATATGAGCAGTTAAAGTTGGCAGACCTTTTTACTGCTTGGTAGCTGCTATATTTTCTCATAACTGTTGACCTGGCATTGATGCTAGCTGGAATTGATGCTCGTTTACGCTGCAGCATGGAGTGATTAAAAAAGGAACCGCCTTTCTTATATTTATACGTAAATTATAAGCAAACTGAAACTTGCTGTCTGTTAGGTTCTTTGTAGTTGAATTTGACCATCTCAAGTCCTAGATTTTTACGGATGCTCGTATTTTTCTGAATTTATTCCACGATTTAGCCCTGAACTTATTCTAGTATTTAATAGTGATATTCTTCCGGTGGTAGGCAACGTGCCCATCGCGTGCCCATCGACTGGGAGATCACACCTACGGTGACTTTGTCAATCTTAACATTTACAGGTCCTACTCAATTTCTTGGAAGGTGTTAAAAAATAGCTGAGTCTTTTTGTTAGCCTTTCAATGCCGGGCGTACTAATAATAGTATTGTTAACTAAGGTACCTACGTATGACTTACACTACTACAAGAATGTTTTTTAATGGCGGCTCGTAACCCTTGTTAGGGGTAGTTTTGTCAACCACCCCTATGAAGAGGTGGCTATAAATGCCCGATTTGTAGGGACGGTTGGCTAGCCGCCCCTACAAATCAATTTCCAGAAATCATACGATTCCGGGCACAAAAACCCTACAAATAGCATGATTTCTGGAAATTAATTTATAGGGGCCGTTGGATATAGACCCACCCTTACAAATGGGACCATTTGTAGGGGCGGCTCATAAAACCAACAGCCCCTACAAATAGATTTGTAGGGGTGGCTCATTTGGGAGGCATTTATAGGGGCGGCTCAATATTGAGCCGCCCCTAAAAAAAAGGGGGCGTTGCTGCACAGCGTTTTTGTAGTAGTGTTAGACCAGTCTCCGTGGAAGTTTCGTATAAACTCAAGATATCATTGATAATAATAGCCATTGGATCTAATATGTTCTCAAAAGAGTTTCGTGTCTCCGCCGTTATAAAACCAACATAATGTTACCCGCAAATTATATCTAAATTTCCCACCTTTACACTATGGAACAAAATATAATGTAAATTCCTAATTTTCAATCTAAATCACCCATGCTAGCGAAAAAATGCATGTTGGTGTCTCGTATGGGATGAATGAGGGAAGGGATCAAGGTATGGTGAGACTAGCGCCCGGACATCCGGACGGACGCCCGTGCCTGCTTTGCCATGTCCACTTAGATTCACGCGCCACACGTGCCGGCTCCATTTCCGTGCCCATTTCGGACCGCCCGCTTCGCACCACTGATCATGCCGCCCGGGATGACTTGTCTCCGCCTCTTCCACACCGGTGCCGCCCGCCTATTCCATACCTCCCGCCCCCACCTCTCCCCACGACGTCCGGATGACTCGCCACACATCTTCAACAACAGCGTCGCGTGGCACATGCCTCCTCCCACACCGCCGGTGGTAACTCCACCTCCTCCCACATTGATGGCCAGCGGCTTGGCCATATCGCCCTCGTCAACACCAACGCCAGCGATCTGCACTTGCAATATGAAACACTTGCTGCAACATACGATCAAAAACAGATTAAACATTTGGAACATACGCTTGCAACATATGTGTGGGAACATATGCAACATCGAGACAATATTTGCAACATACGTGTGAAACAGATGGAACATTTTGGACATACTCTTGCAACATGCCTCCTAAACACTTGCAACATATACGACATCCCGATCTACTTTTACAACATCCATATGAGACACTTGCAGCATACGTCTGAAACATCAAAAACACTTGAAACATACATTTGCATCATAGGTGTCAGGAGGCCGGGGCCAGTCGATTCTGGATGTCAGGGTGGGAGCCGGCAGCGAGCTATGGTACACGAGCACCACCAGCACCGGCCGCGCCCGTGGTTTCCCTTGGCTCGGCCAGTGACGACCTGAGGCATTCCAACGACGCTGGGGTTGGGAAAAAGGCTGGGGAGGCACTCTGCTGTCAACATACACGATCAAGAGAGCGACCCAAGAGGTGGGGAGGGCAAGAAACGGGACAGCAGAGGCGGGTGGCATGCGCGACAGCGCAGGAGTGAGCGGCATGGGTGGGGCACGCAACAGTGCGACCGAGGAGCGAGAGGCGCGGGTGGGGCTTGCGATGGGCGGGAGTGTGGAGCAAGCGGCGCGGGATGGGACCCACCGCGTGGGGACGTGGCAGCAGCAAAGCGGAGTGGGGCGCGCGGCATCCGGACAGACGCCTACCTCTATTCATTATCGATCAAGGTAATACTTCCAACATATTATGTTTTATAAAAAGAGCGGCAACGCCGTGGGGAGGCGAGTAGGCGACATCTAAATAAAAAATACAAGGTACTGAGACCGTGAAGGCGTCAAATAAATAACGTTAGAAATAAATAAACTTGATAACAGAGTTACATTATACTTAATTCAGCGTATCAGAAATGAATAATGATTCAGTCCTAAATGTTGATGCATGCTTTCATGATATGCATTAAAACGTCACTGAATAATGACTTTTAGGAGCAACTTTTCACGGCCAACTCCTTGACGGAGGGGCAGCTGTTCATCACGTTCTCCAAGCCACCAGTCACTATAGCTGCCATCAGGTTGCCACCGGACATGAGAAAATTCAGGCACGCCTTCTGAAGCCCATGACAGCCATGCTGGTCAGCAAACGCCAACATTGTCCGAACACTGCTCGTGTCAATGTAACTGCAGAGCTTCTCTTCACAGATCAACTTCATCCTCTCCAGGCAATACCTATCCGCCGCGACGAGCAGGTGCTGTGCCATCACCATCGTCTCGCCCTCGTCTATCTCCGGCAGCACGTCGTTGTAGACGAAGTGAAGCAGCGCCTTAAAGACCATCGGCTTCATGTCCAGGATCCACACGCAGGTCGCGGTGCCCTCCTTCATGGGGCTAAACAGCTCAGCCTGGAAAACTGGCGACCGGGCAGCGAGGATGGTCCGGTGCGCGCGGAAGGTCTCCCCATCGACCTCAAACATGACGTCTGCCCCGTCGCCGCTCGAGAGGACATCACCGAGATGCTGGAACACATCAGACGGCGGCACGTCGACGAACTTTGCGACAGCGGCGTCCTCCTTTTGGACCACCTTCGACCTCTCCAAATCCCACCTAGTGATGAATCTCGAGACACCACTCATGCGAGCGTAGAACCGGGTTTTGCATGTGTGGGCGACTTCTCCGTCCTTGTCCAGTAAACACAGCGTGGATCGTGCCTTGACGTCCGTGTCAGTACAGGATACAAAGAGAGCGATGTACTCGGCGTCCGTGTCAGTACTGCCACTGCCATTGGGGTAGTACAAGATGGACCAACGGTGGCCGGCGGCGGTGAAGGACGAGCTGATGTATTCGCGGGGTGCAACGCTTTTGCTCTGGGAGTAACCGCTGATGGTAAGCACGTGCGAGACGGACACTTCCGTGGCGTGGGTCTCCGACGAGCTTTTGTCGACGCCAGCATCGGCGCGGCCGGTTCCAGCAATTGGCATGGAAGAGGAAGCCCCCATGTGTCTCGACGACAGCAATAGCGAGTCGATCCGATCCGGCGTGCGTGGGTTATAGCGACGAAGAGGTTATCGGGGTGTTGGGAAAGCGCGGGTTTTCTACAGGGATGGAGAGAAGGCCTCCGCTCCCTCTCAGAGGGGCTGGGAGGAGGGCAGAGGGCAAGGGAGTCAGTGGAGATGGAAAAAATTATGGCTTCATTAATGTGGTCACCCACCGTGCTTTTTACACCAGGTGCTCCCTTTTTATAGGGCACCATTTCCCAAATTCACGTGTTACAATCTTGCCCCCTCACAGCTAGGGCATATTCCTAAGATATCCCTATTTCTAGCTTGAACCCTTAGGGTCATTCCAGTCCTTATCTTCCATACTGTCTTTGCCTCTTGGACCTCATCTTCCGGCCCACCAAGGGCCCAACTCCGGTCTTCGGCCCTGTTGTTTCTTCCGCTGTCCGGGCATACAGGTTCTCCGCTCAGGGCGCTGGTGCCTCCGACCTTCCTCGCCCTTGCGGCTCCCTCCTCGATCGCTTCCTGCTTCCCAGACGAGCCTGCAGCGGGCCTTCGCCATATCCGATGACCGCTGAATGGAGGCCCGCCTTCGCCGACGAAGGCTTTCCGGGCGCCTTCAAGATCCCCGCGGGCCTTCACCCGCATCTCCCGAGTCTCCGTCGCGGTGGCTTCATCCGGCTTGTACCGAGTGTTCTTGCGAATCATTCAAAGACAACCCCAGGTTGTTGAGCAATGTTAGCCTTAGCCTCCACGAATCTGTGTATTGCTGTCCCAACAGTTCCCCCCTTGAGGGTGCGGTCCGGTCTTGCGGGGCCATGATCCTCAAAATTTGACATCGATATGGAGTGGCGGAGGCTTTCTCCCCCCTTCCCCCTGGGCCGCCCGTATCGGACCGTTTGGTAAGGCGACGTTTTACTTTCTGATAGGCTGCGATGGCTCGGTGACCGATGCTTATTCGAACGGCCGTGACTGTTGGGGAACAGCCGTGACCGTTGGCGCACGGAATGCGAAGCGCCCGTTCGCGGCCTATATAAGGGGGTCGGTGAGGAGGCACCCATCGAACCCCTCGAACCATCGCTTTCATCACCTTAGTGCTCTTCCAAGCCCGTTGTTGTGCTGCCTTCGCTTTAGCGGCTTAGGGCTTAGGTCTTTTGCTCGCGCTGCTACTTCCTTGATTTCACGCTGCCTTCGGAAGTGGCTTCGCCAGCTAGTTCCAACCTTCGCTGGCCCAGCTTTAGTGATCCTTTCTCCTGCTTGCTTGGCGTTAGGTCGGAGGGTTGGCTGCGGAGGTAGGAGGAGTGCATGTCCGTTCGGCGGAGGCTCAAGACAGTTTGGAGAGCATTGAGGCTTCCATTGGAGACTTGGTTCCTTTTTCTCGTGCCAAAAAGTCGAAGGTTCA
Organism: Miscanthus lutarioriparius; assembly: GCA_904845875.1. Taxonomy (NCBI): domain Eukaryota; kingdom Viridiplantae; phylum Streptophyta; class Magnoliopsida; order Poales; family Poaceae; genus Miscanthus; species Miscanthus lutarioriparius. The sequence goes on from CAJGYO010000010.1 coordinate 24,543,529, forward strand.
GATGGTCAAGTCCTGGGATTTCGGGCCTTCACTCATGACGGAGGAAGCAATAAAGTCGCTGGAGGAGGAGGGTTGCTTTCCGGAGGGAAAAGGCCGTCCCCCGCATGGCAAGACAGTTCCTCGGCCAGAGGTAGATGAGGTCATCGTGTTCAAGGACTTTTTTGCTTGCGGCCTCTGGATCCCTTCAACTTACTTCCTTCGGTTGGTCTTGGAGACCTTCAAGGTACAACTACATCATCTTATGCCAACTGTGCGTGTGAGACGTATGGGGCTCCGCCGGACCTGGACACCTTCTGCGTGTATTATGAGCTTCAGCACCAGCCCAAGAAGGCGAAGGTCGACGGAGTGGAGGTGGAGTACCGGTTTGCTAGCTGTGCATTTATGGCGAAGAGGGTGCAGAAGGAGGGCGGCTTGGAGATATCCTTCACTCAGAAGAACAAGTGGGAGAAGGACTGGCCCCAGTACTAGTTCTATGTGAAGACCCCCGGCGTTATTCCGAAGACTAGGCCGAAGGTGAAGAAGTACCCCTTCGCTTCAATCATTGGAGAGATGAAGCCTTCAACCCGCGTGAGGACCCCTTCGGAGGTTGATGCGAGAGAGCGGCGTGCGACAACGCTTTTGCTTTTTGCTTCTGCCGTTTCTCCGAGGCCATGATCTTGTCGAAGAGATGGTTGTGTCCAACTTCTGGCCTCTTGGGAAGCATAGGCCTCGGATGACTTTAGTAAGGATGAAGCTACCAGTTTTTGGCAGTGCGGAGAGGGAGTTCTGCCCCTACTTCTATCTCTCCCACGTGGAGGATGAGACAGACGAGTAGTTCATCAATGAGGTGGAGCAATCGGCCTCAAAGATCCTTGGGGAGATCTCTGAGAGGGAATATTTGTCCCGCCGCGCCATTGGCTGTACCATGCCCCGGTTGAACCGAGTCTTCGAAGAGATGAAGGTGAAGTATGGGGATCGTAAGGTCCCCGAGAAGATACTGAAGTCGGTGGAAGACAAAGCCACGGAGGCTTCCAGGTCCGCCGCGGCCCCTATTGCTCTAGTGTGGGCCGAATCGAAGAAAACAAAAGAAGGTGATGCCCCGAAGGCTGTTGCCAAGAAGAGAAAGGTGGCTAAGGTCGTCATGGATTTGGCTGAGGAAGTGGCCGAGAGCGTTCAAGGCGAGCCTGGGGTCGCTCGCCCTGCTGGCGTTGCTATCGAAGCACAAGTATCCGCCAGCCACCCTGACGAAGACCTGATGGGTTCATCCGTTAAGGCGGCTGCAGTTGCGTGGGCGGGGATGGTCATGGTGAATCCATTGCCCTGCGTTCTTGGGGATGACTTTTCTGAGTTTGAGGGCGATGCAGCGGGAGCTGGTTCTGCCTCTGCCTCTGCCTCCGCCAGTGAAGAAACCTCTGTCAATGCTGGTTGGTTAGCAAAGGCCCAAAGACTTGGAGGAACCGGAGGCTGAGTCAAAAGAGCGGCCGCCTTAGCTTTGCCCCAAGGCCCGAGGAATCTCAGGTAGCTTTGCTTCGGTAATATATTTTCTGTTGGACTGGTGTGTATTGCTTGTGTGCATTTATCTGAGCTTCCTCGTTTTTGTTTTCAGTTAGTCTGACCAAGGCGATGGAGACGCCTATCCTCGGGAGAAAGCCTGCTCCGGATGGGGTGGATCTTGCCCGTCTTGGGCTGCATGCTCCTCCGAAGGCCTTTACAAGTTGGGGCTGGTCCTTCGGGGACATAGCCCTCTGCTGCCAGAGGTTCGTTTATTTTTTACTTGTGCGTTTCTTTTTTGTTTATGTGTATTTTTTTGTGTTTTGTTGACGTTGGTCTTTCCTAGCAGGAGAAGGGCCATGATGGGGGATGCAGATGAGGTTGTGGGCTGGTACGTGAGCACCGCTTGGCAAAAACTGGCAGCCCTTACAACATCGTCTGAGTTCTTTTGTGTCTTTCGAGTAGTAGGCCAATTGTACCCAGACCTAAAAGCCTTGCCGACTAGAGTCCTAGAGGCTGCGTGATTCCCATAGCACTTTCGAATGGATTTCCTCCAAATTTTCCTTCCCTTCTTCAGTGTGATGCATTTAAGGAGAACATCGGATGACACGCCTCATCGGTGAGAGTCTGCTCTCCGACTAAGACATAATTCTTGCTTCTGCGTGTGATCTGCTCTGCTTCCACCTTGTTCTCGGGGAGCTTATGTTCTCGGATATAGTTGATAAATACTTGGGTCCATGCCGGGTTAACCGTTAGTACTTGGATGTCGAGGAGTCGAGTACCGGCAGTCAGAAAATTTCCTATTTGATTGAGGGTACTTGGAGCTCCTGTGTGAATACGTCGAGGGTACTTGGGCTCTATCTAATCCCAATTTAGCTAAGGCATCAGCTGCAACATTGAGATCTCGCATGACATGGAGAATTTCTAGGCCACAGAAAGTGTTTCTCAATTTGTGGACTTACGCACGATGGCGTCCATGGTTTCCTTGGTGCAGTCCTAATCTTTGTTCACACGGTTGATGATGACCGAGGACTCACCACGGATGAGTAATCGCTTGATGCCAAATGAGACTACTACTCGGAGGTCGTGAAGGAGGGCCTCGTACTCTTCTTGTTGTTGTTGGTAGCCGACAAGAGTATCTCAGTAGCACATACTTTAGTTGTTTTCATACGGAGATATAAATAGAACACTAGCACCCGCTCCTCCTAGTTTGAGAGAGCCATCAAAACGCATCTTCCAATGGTCGAGTATAACTGTCGGGGTGGGTTGCTAGGCTTCTGTCCACTCGGCTATAAAGTCTGCCAAGACTTGTGATTTGATAACCTTGTGGGAAACAAACTCAATGTTACGAGCTCCAAGTTCAATCGACCACTTGGATATGCATCCGATTGCATCCTCGGGTTGCGTCTGACGTCCGCTAAGTGGGAAGTCGATACCAATGTTACTTTGTGCTCATCAAAGTAGTGGCGTAGCTTATGTGATATGATCCGGAGGGCATAGAGGAGCTTCTATACGTGCGGTGTAGTGGACCTTGGAGTCTGATAACACTTGGCTAATGTAGTAGACTGGTCTTTGTACCTTATACACGTGGCCTTCTTCAGCCCGCTCGACAACTATTGCCGTGCTGACTACTGCTGTAGTAGCGGCAATGTAGAGTAACAATGGTTCTTGTCTTTCGGGTGGGGTGAGAATTGGTGAAGTGGACAAGTACTCCTTGAGTTTTTGGAAGGCATCGTCTGCTTCAGTTGTTCACTCGAATTTGCCTGACTTCTTTAGTAGCTTGAAGAAAGGCAATCCTTTTTCCCCAAGCCGTGAGATAAAGCGATTAAGGGCTGCCATGCACCCTGTCAACATCTAGACATCCTTGACGCAATGTGGCCAAGTCATCTGGGTAATTGGTCGAATCTGCTCTATGCTAGCCTCGATGTCCCGATGGCTGACAAAGAACCCCAGTAGCTAGCCGGAGGGGACTCCGAAGACGCACTCAGTTGGGTTAAGCTTCCACTTGTATGTGCGAAGGTTGTCGAAGGTTTGTTTCAAATCCGCAATCAGAGTAGAGGGATCCTTGGTCTTGACGACGACATCATCCACGTAGGCTTCGATGTTGTGACCAATATGTTCACTTAGGCATGCCTGGATAGTCCGCTGATAGGTTGCACTGGCATTTTTTAGCCCAAATGACATGGTCGTGTAACAGTAGGCACCAAACAGGGTGATGAAGGATGGCTTGCTTTGATCTTCTTTGCGGAGGGCAATTTGGAGATAGCCGGAGTAGCTATCAAGGAAGGAGAGTAAAGCTGACCCGGCTATGGAGTCTACTATCTGATCGATGAGAGGCAGGCCAAAGGGATCCTTCGGGCAATGCTTGTTGAGATCTGTATAGTCAACACACATGCGCCACTCTTTTGAGTTTTTTTCTATATGAGTACCGGGTTGGCAAGCCAGTCAGGGTGAAGAATTTCCCTTATGAAACTGGCTGCCAATAGCTTGGTGATTTCCTTCTTGATTGTCGCCTTCTTATCTGGTGAGAACCGTCATAGGCGTTGCTTGACCGGCTTGGAGCCGGGATTTAAATCCAATTTGTGCTCAGCCAACTCTCTCGGGACGCCTGGCATATCAGCCGCTTTCCACGCAAAGATATCTCTGTTTTCTCTGAGAAAGTTGGTGAGCGCAAGTTCCTATTCCTTGGAGAGGTGGGCACTGATGGTGGCTGTCTTGGAGGGATCACCAGTACCAAGATCAATCTCGATGGTGTTTGTCTTGGAGTGTGGGGCGATAATTTCTGCCTTCTTTGTTGGGATTTCAATATCCTTTAGGTTAGCCTGCTGTGCATGGGTGGCAATCTCTTAAGCTTCATAGACTTGCTGGGTTTTTACTGCGATCTGGACGGCTTCTATGTCGTAGTCATACGAACGCTTGAGGTCACCTCGAAAGGAGAGTACGCCATTGGGACCCAGCATCTTGAGCAAGAGGTACGGGTAATGTGGAACGGCCATGAACTTGGCCAAAGCAGGTCGGCCAAAGATAGTATGATACAATGATTCAAAGTCAGCCACTTCAAACTGGATGAACTCTGTTCGGAAGTTGTTTGGGGTACCAAACGTAACCAGGAGCGTGATCCATTCGAGTGGCATGGCGGCTTTGCCGGGTACTATCCTGTAGAATGGGACGTCTGTGGGAGTGAGTAGGCTATGAAATCCAGGCCTATTTTCCTTAGGGTATTTGCAAATATGATATTTAATCATGTGCCACCAATTGAGGTACTTAGGTGTAGCAAGTTCTCCTACCATGATGTCCCTAAGAGCTAGCTTCCCAGAGCGCTTGTTTGAAGAGGTGGGTAACCTGGGAAAGATTACCGCGATCTGGCCCTTAGGCTGCTAAAAGCCAGGGTCAACATTATCGTCTCCATCCTTGTTATTATCCTCGTTACCCTTTCCCTTGTTGCTCTTGGCATAAAAACCCAGTTCTTGGAGTTGTCTGCACTCGGCCACCATATGCTTAGCGTTTTTGTGGTAAGGGTAGGGTAAATTTTAAGGTCAAGAAACTTCTTGTTATTCTTGTTGGACTTCTTGGATCTCATCTCAAGAGGCAGCGGTATTGTCGGGTCCTCTCTTCTGGCGGATGGACCACTCGATTGCCCTGAGTCGTATCCTTTATCCGGGAGGACCGCGTGGGAATCATTCATGGGTATGTTCCTTTGATGCAATCATCTTACGTACCATGCGCTTGAATTCCTCAAATGGTTTCGGGTTATCATCTAAAAATTTTCAAATTGCCACTTGTATTTCATTCTGTTGGAGAAGTGGTCGATCACCTCCCTATCCATGTTGTCAAAAACTAGAGCTTTGATTTACTGCGAAGCGGTGGTAGTAGTCCCGGAAGAATTCATCCGGCCTGTTTGCACATTACGAGCTCATTTTGGGTACTTGGAGTGGTGAGTACTCTGCAAAAATTTTCACAAAACTTGCTTGTTGGAGCTGTCCTAGGTATCGATGGAGCATGCTCGTAGCCTATCAAACCGGACAAGAGGCATGACTTGAGTGCCATGGGGAAATACAAGACTTTGATGTCATCATCACCACCCGCCAATTCTATAGGTAGAGAGTAGATTCGCAACCATTGTTGGGTTCTGTCTTCCCATCATACTTGGTGTGGTTGGATGGCTTGAATTTGTAGGGAAGTCGGATGTTGAGCAGTCTGCTAGAGAAACACGGGAATCTATCCGACGGGATGCCAGCTTCTTTGTACTCTGACTCGCCTTCGCCTTCCCTATTGCTATACTAATGCCCTTGGTAGTCCGACTGCATGGCTCTTTGATTCTGTTATGGTTGCCTTGAGGACCTAGGCGGGGAGTGGGTTGGTGCTCAGTAGCTGTCCGCCTTGGTTACCCTAAGGCCTGAGAAGAGAGTGAGCTGGCACCCTTTGGTCTAGGCCCTAGTACAGGTTAGCTTGAGATGCTCGTTTTGCTGCCTGCATTTGGAGGGCTGTTGATTCGAGGATGACCTTGAGGCGTTGTTGCTCTGGAGAGGGGTCTTGTATAGCCACCATGTCTTCTACCAGTCGTGAAGCGTTGGCGTGGGTGTGGTGAAACCACAGTGGTGGCTACTTGATGAATTCAGGTCGAGGTTACGTGATGCGGAGGCTCTCGGCTGCCTCACGATCTCGGCGTTGTCGTTCGCCTCTTCATCCCGGATCTGCTGTTCAAACGCTGCCTCTGAAGCTAAGCATCGTCGATCAACTTCTTGGCAAGCCGCCTGGTACCGTTCCCACTCTTCCTTTCAGTGTTGGGCGTGGTTTCGGTGGATTTGTCGGACTTTATTCTTCTTCTCCCTGGCCACCCTCTGCTCGTCTGTTTCTTCGTTAGGTGGGGGAGTGTCCGGAGAGATGTCGGATAAAGCCTCCTTCCCATCTTAGATGTCGGGCGGGTTGGCATAGTGATCTGAGGTGGCTGACCCGCCATGAAGACTTCTCTGGAGTGCCTCATGGTCGAGTGTGTTCTGATTCTCTGGTCGTCGTTGTTCCCACAATCTCTGTTGAATCACGATCATCGCTGTCTATTGGCACGGTATTGCCATCTTGGTAGGGTAAGAGTTCCACCATACCGACTAGGCGAGATGGATCTGTTGAAGAGATGTTGGGCCAAGCACCCGGCCAATGCACAATTCGTCCCTCAAATGTGATGGATAGGACTAAACCAGCTTGGGCACCCGCAAGGGGAATCTCTTGTTCCGACTGCATAAGGTAGCTGATTGAATCTTGATAGATTGATGCGAAATTGTTGAGTCCGAGTGGGAAACGGATTGGGTCTCCAACTTGGACTTCAGACGGGGCTCTAACACGGATTTGAGGTGTCGTGACCGGGTGGAAGTCGTGAGTCGATGGTGACCTCCAAAACTATGTTGAATCGAAATCGAGAGGTGCCAAAACTTCTTTGCGAGTTGGTCTAGCATGATCAACGAGGTGTCTGGTGAAAGCCTTGGGCGCCGGATCTGACGAGATGGCTTTGGAGTTCGCGAGTGATTGTCCGCCTCACAGATCCGAGGAGCCAAAGATGAAGGTGGTTCCCGCTAGGAAAATCATGATGTCGAGGTCCGCCGAGCTCTCGATTCTTGAAGTCGCCAAAGCCCCTACAGTGCGCCAACCTGCCGGTGTTTAATGACCGGCAACCAATCACGGGGTACCGGGACGGTTGTTCGAGAGGGCTTCAAACGTCTGCAGAACCCGCGAAAACGCAAAGAGACGAACGATTTATCTTGGTTCGGACCCTCTTGTCGAGTAACAACCTTTATGTCCATCAAGTAGCCTTTTGAGCTGGATTGATTGTATGATTGTTAGGGTTACAAGGGGGTGCACCGTACCTCTCTTTATATAGGGAGAGAGGGTAAGGGCATGTGTCTAGCCTTAGTCGGTTACAAAAGGAGAGTCATAGTCCTATTATAGAACTTAGCTTTTATAGTAAGCCGACTAGGCTAATCTGAAAGCTTGAAGTCCACGCCACCTTACCTCATGTCCTTCAACAGATTGTGGGCCGGCCCAAGGCCCGTCCGGGTACCGCCCCTATGGGGAACCCCTAGGATCCTGGTCCGTCAGAGACCTTACAAGAGTGAAAAATAGAGGAAGTCATGCGCGAGGAAGTTTGAAAGTTTATTCTTAATCATTACCATTGCAAAACCACTACCACAATTTATTCCCCAATAAAAAGTGAACCGAACTAAATCCTTTCATGGTAGCACATCACATTGACTTATTGCAACACTACGATCATGCTCATGCACTGGTTGGCTCCAGTGCCGGCAGAAGCAACGACGATCTTTGGCCGACTTGTAGTTCATCATCCGGCGAGCGCGAGCACTGCGAGCACATGCAGATCTTGTTGCCGTCGCAGAATCCGCCATTGTAGCCCTCGTCTTGGCACCGCATTATGCAAGACATGTGGGTGCGGCATTCTGGAACTCTGCTGCGCCAAAACGGGCAGTTGCCTATGTGCGCACGTCCAGTAACGTCTGCTTTATCGAACAGAGGATTATTCTTGCATGTGACTACAATCGCAAGCAGGAGGTAGAAGAAAGACGACAGGATCGAAGAAGCATTTGTTAAGTGTTACCTGATGGCAAAAGGAACGACTGTATTAGCAAACCTGCTGCTGCAGTGATGATAACCTTACAAGCCATGGTTTTGCAACTGCAAAATCTGATTGACCTGTAGGCAGATAGGATGGTTGGCTTGGATTCGCCTGGGGGAATGCATATTTATAGGATGGTGATGATTCACGGACCATATTGGTTCGGTGTTAAAAACAAAACTTGTACGTTTCCTTAGCAACCTTTGATGACAATGGGGTTTAGTAAGACTGTAATTAATGTATGTATTGTATGATTTGAGAGAAGATTAATGTGTACTAACAGTTATTACAACTTAGGACCTTTCTATCTATTTATATTAAGAAACGATAGCTTAGCACCAGACTGTGGCCAGGAGAAATTGGCAGGGTGATAGTGCTGCTGTATATGTAACTACTACTCTATCTGTGGACCTGGAATTGATACTTACCTAAAATTAAAGCCAGACTTGTTATTCATATACTTGTCTTCTATCTACCACCAGTAAGCACTAAGCAGTGGTGGGCCCATGGTTGTAGCAAAGGGTATACCGCAGCAAAATTTCATATGAAATTCGGTATATAATCCATTTACCAACGTATATGTAATATAATGGTTTGTAAATTTGTGTCCTAATTTTGTATAAAGGTAATAATAAATAACATGATAACTTCCTAATGAACGATAAAGTTAGAAATTTGCATAAATTAGAACATGAATAGTTCAAGCACCAGTTCACCTTGTTTATTCCCTCAAAAAATTACTTCGGTTGTATTATCTCTTCACCCACTTGATTAATGACTCTCTTGCACCTTCCACGCTATAAGTCATGCACCCTATCCATTTTATGTGAAAATTTTCCACTGTGAAAATTCTCTTAAAACATCAAGTTAATTTTTCCATTTGTTTTTTTAATGTAGCTTGAAAACAATGCATGGCCAGGGATGGTCTTCGAATGACCCTGCCTGCGCCTCAACAAGCGTGGCATTAGGGAACTAGGGAATGTGTAGTTTATGGACCTAGAAATTAATTTTATACCTGATGACCTAGATGGCTCAATAAGGGCATGTACAACTCACGCACAACAGGCTGTATGCAAGTTCTTTGAATCTAAAAAAACAAGACGGAGTAACTCACAGTGAGCATTTTCTATAAATTATTCTTATCAGTGTAACTGCCACACGAAATCACTACCACCATTTATTCAGGTAATTAAAATACACAACATTACCACCACACATTAAACCCTTTCTGACGGCGCAGTACATGTATAAACTCCTCTACTACGTTCCTTCATGCGGCCCTTGGCTCCGGCGCTGGCTGAGGCGATGGCGACGGCGACGGCGACGGCGATGGTCCCAGAAGATAATAGTAATCTGCTAAACTGCACTGCGCGCACATGCAAATCTGTTGGAAGGTGCAGAATCCGCCCACGTAGCCTTCGTCTTGGCACCGAGCTAGGCAATGCATTGCGTTGTCGTGGCAATACGGAAACCTGCTGCGGACCAATGGGCACATGCCCCTGCCGTCTGCTTAATCGATCGATCCAACAAAGATTTTATTCTTATTACGGCTGTCACAAACAGGATGAAGAAGACGAGGAGAAGGAAGCATTTGTTCAGTAGAGTATTACCAGACGACGGCAAAAGGAACGACAGTATTAGGGCGGTTGCAGCTGCAGCCATTAATCACCTTGCAAGCCATGGTAGCAAAATTAGTACGTATGTACTAGTTTCCGATGGCTTTTGGTAAATATGATGCTCTGGAAGGGATGCATATACTGATATACATATTTATAGGATCATGGTGTGAACCTTATTTGTTCAGTATTAAGGAAAACTGAGAGATTTTTGGAAACTATTCAATGCGGGGCTTACTAATAATATTGTATTTAATGTGCGTATTAGTTAAGAGAAGATTTATTTGTATATGGCTCTTAGGATAAGTTAGAACCAAACTATGCGCAGTTGAAGTTGACAGATGTTTACTGCCTGATGGTCCTGCTATATTTTCTGTCATAACTCTTGAGCAGGCATCTTACCTGGAATTGAAGACAGACTTGTTTCCTACTGCTGTAGTATATGGAGTGATTAAATAGGGACGGCCTTTCTTATGTTTATCTAATAAATTATAAGAGTAAAATTCACGACGGTCCTTAGACTTTTATAAATGGTGTGTCATCTTGGTCCCGCAACTCACTTTCGGGTCGTTTGATGTTATCGAGATGCCGAACTCGAAAAATGCTGCTACACTTCTAGATGCCTAAATTTCGCGTCGGGTCATTTGAGATGAAACGGGTCTCGATTTGCTCTCTACGTTAACGTCGCATATTGCTTGTACATTGACGTGACCTGTCTTGTGTTGTCCACATGTTAGATCCATCTCCATTTCTTCTTTCACATCTGTCTCTTCATCACCTGTTCCTACCGTGGCCGCGGCCCTGCTTTAAATACTTTGCTTCTGCTAACGATAATAATAGGACCTGGGCGTTCGTCCGTACGTTCGCCCAGACGCCACGCGCCCACTCCGCCACGCTGCTGTCGTGCGCCCCATCTATCCCGCGCCGCTATCTCCTTGCCCCCCCCCCACCTGTCGTTCGCCATATCCGCGCCTCCCGCTCCTCGCTCCAACCATGCCCTGCTCCCTCTGGTGTGCGCCCTCGACCGGTATCTCTCTTATTCTTTGTTTCTCTGCCTTGTGTCCACTATGGTTCGGGAGAGCAGAGCTCTGAGTTGCCGCGCCACATCGCTCCTCGCGTCTCTTTGTGCCTCCTTATCACCGCCGGGGTCTGAATTATAAGAGTAAAATTCACGACGGTCCTTAGACTTTTAAATGGTGGTGTCGTTTTGGTCCCGCAACTCAGAAAATGCTACTTTCTGGTCGTTCGATGTTATCGAGATGCCTAACTTGGTTTCAGATCATTTGAGATCAAGCGGATCTCGATTTGCTCTCTACGTTAACGTGCCATATTGCTTATGCATTGAAGTGACCTGTCTTGTGTTGTCCACATGTTAGATCCATCTCCCTTTCTTCTTTCACATCTCTCTCCTCGTCACCTGTTCCTACCGTGGCAGCGGCCCTGCTTTAAATACTTTGCTTCTGCTAACGATAATGATAGGGCGTGGGCGTCCGTCCGCACGCACGTCGCACACCCACTCCCCCTCGCTGCTGCCACGCGTCCCATCCCGCGCCGCTATCTCCTTGCCCTCACACATTGTGCGCCCTACCCACGCCCCTCGCTCCTCGCTCTAGCCACGCCCCTGCTGCGCCCTCGGTATCTCTCTCGTCGTTTGTTTCTCTGCCTTGCATCTGCCATGGTTCGGGAGAGTAGAGCTCAGAGTTGCCGCGCCATTGTGCTCCTCACATCTCTTTGTGCCTCCTCATCGTCGCCGCGTGTGCCCAGGCAGCCAGGAGAGGTGCTGTGGTTGGGCCCAGGCCAGGTGCAGGTGCAACTGGCCGCTACCAGGCCGCGCCACCATCCTCGCCCACCAGCTGGCCAAACTAGACGCGTTCTCCCACTCCTTTGCGTCTTACGAAAAAGAAGGGTGAAAAACACATGTTGCAAATGTATGTTTGAAGTGTTTCAGATGTTTCATAGGTATGTTGTAAGTGTTTCATATGGATGTTGCAAAAGTAGACTGTGATGTTGCAATAGTTGTACACCTATGTTGCAAGCTTCATTCCCAATGTTTTATATGTTTTGCAGACATATCTTGCAAGTATGTTTATCAGATGTTGCATGTGTTGCACATATATGTTGCAAGTCTTTTATCAAGATGTTTGTGTATGTTACAATGGTTTCACGGGTTTTCAGTGTTTTGACAAGTGTTTCGTAGACACATATTTGAAGTGTTTCATCCATCTTTATACTGATGTTGCAAGTGTTGTATTTGGATGTTTAAATATATATCGGTGCTGCATCTCTCTACTTGCCTTCTACTTGCCTCACCTTGATGTCTCCTCGTCCCAGCGCTAGGTGGGCATCCGTTCTGACGCCACGGCCGGGCACACTATGGGTCCTTCTGAACCGTGAGAATGCGTGCGGGCAGGCGCCGCTCCTCCCCTCTTCTCGATGCTGGTGACATTCGATCGACGTGGAACCCCACGAGGCGCCGCCTTGAAACAGTAGTGCAAGCGTGGGCATCTAGACACGGAGCATCCATCTGGACCTCCGGGCGCGGTTCTTCTAATGGTGCTCTCCTTCCTCCTTGCCCAACCCGCCCTGTACTAGTAGCAATAGCTAGAGTCCACTCTCATATGCTTCGAGAGAACGAGAGAGAAGGTGGACATAACATGTGGGCTTCGCATGCTGGTCCACGTCAATACTATATAGCCAGCAAGCCACACTACCATGTCAGCAGAGAGATCATGTCAAAACCATTTGCACTTGTATATATGACCAAATGTGCTACCATACTTTGTCAAAAAAATCTTATCAATGTAACCGCCACACGAAATCAAAACCACCACCATTATTTATTCCGGTAATTGGAATACAACAACCGTACCGCGCATTGATGCTCTCATGGCTCCGATGCTGGTGCTGGTGCTGGCAGAGGCGACGGCAACAGTCCTAGTTGATAATCAGCCGGCATGCTGCACTGCGCGCACATGCAGACCTGTTGGAAGGTGCAGAATCCGCCCACGTAGCCTTCGTCTTGGCACCGAGCTAGGCAACGCATTGCGTCGTGGTGGCAATCCGGAACCCTGCTGCGGAACAACGGGCACATGGCCCTTGCGTCTGCTTAATCCAACAGAGATTTTGTATGTTCTTACGGCTGTCACAAACTAGCAGGATGTAGAAGACGACGAGGAGAGCGAAGCATTTGTTAAGTAGAGTATTACCTGACGACGGCAAAAGGAACGAGGACAGTATTAGGGCAGTTGCAGCTGCAGCCATGATCACCACCTTGCAAGCCATGAAAATGGTAGCAAAATATAAACTAGCTCTCGATCTCAATGAATGGATCGGTTTGAGCTGTATACTTATGTGTGTATGGGGGTCGATGGCTTTGGTACATATACATCGATGGGCCGGCGATGCATATTTATATATAGGATCAATGGCGTGCGAACCTTTTGTTAATTATAAGTATTATTAAAAATTCTTTGGAAAGCTATCAATGCGGGGCGTACATATGGTAATAATATTGTAAACTGTAATCGTAAAAAAATTGTAATTAACGTATGCATTACTTAAGAGAAGATTTATTTGTACTGACATGTAGGATGAGTTAGAATCAGTATATGAGCAGTTAAAGTTGGCAGACCTTTTTACTGCTTGGTAGCTGCTATATTTTCTCATAACTGTTGACCTGGCATTGATGCTAGCTGGAATTGATGCTCGTTTACGCTGCAGCATGGAGTGATTAAAAAGGAACCGCCTTTCTTATATTTATACGTAAATTATAAGCAAACTGAAACTTGCTGTCTGTTAGGTTCTTTGTAGTTGAATTTGACCATCTCAAGTTCTAGATTTTTACGGATGCTCGTATTTTTCTGAATTTATTCCACGATTTAGCCCTGAACTTATTCTAGTATTTAATAGTGATATTCTTCCGGTGGTAGGCAACGTGTCCGTCGCGTGCCCATCGACTGGGAGACCACACCTACGGTGACTTTGTCAATCTTGACATTTACGAGTCCTACTCAATTTCTTGGAAGGTGTTAAAAAATAGCTGAGTCTTTTTGTTAGCCTTTCAATGCCGGGCGTACTAATAATAGTATTGTTAACTAAGGTACCTACGTATGACTTACACTACTACAAGAATGTTTTTTAATGGCGGCTCGTAACCCTTGCTAGGGGTAGTTTTGTCAACCACCCCTATGAAGAGGTGGCTACAAATGCCCGATTTGTAGGGACGGTTGGCTAGCCGCCCCTACAAATCAATTTCCAGAAATCATGCGATTCCGGGCACAAAAACCCTACAAATAGCATGATTTCTGAAAATTAATTTATAGGGGCTGTTGGATATAGACCCACCCTTACAAATGGGACCATTTGTAGGGGCGGCTCATAAAACCAACAACCCCTACAAATAGATTTGTAGGGGTGGCTCATTTGGGAGGCATTTATAGGGGCGGCTCAATATTGAGCCGCCCCTAAAAAAAAGGGGGCGTTGCTGCACAGCGTTTTTGTAGTAGTGTTAGACCAGTCTCCGTGGAAGTTTCGTATAAACTCAAGATATCATTGATAATAATAGCCATTGGATCTAATATGTTCTCAAAAGAGTTTCGTGTCTCCGCCGTTATAAAACCAACATAATGTTACCCGCAAATTATATCTAAATTTCCCACCTTTACACTATGGAACAAAATATAATGTAAATTTCTAATTTTCAATCTAAATCACCCATGCTAGCGAAAAAATGCATGTTGGTGTCTCGTATGGGATGAATGAGGGAAGGGATCAAGGTATGGTGAGACTAGCGCCCGGACATCCGGACGGACGCCCGTGCCTGCTTTGCCATGTCCACTTAGATTCACGCGCCACACGTGCCAGCTCCATTTCCCGTGCCCATTTCCAGACCGCCCGCTTCTGCACCGCTGATCATGCCGCCCGGATGACTTGTCTCCGCCTCTTCCACACTAGTGCCGCCCGCCTATTCCATACCTCCCGTGCCCACCTCTCCCACGACGTCCGGATGACTCGCCACACATCTTCAACAACAGCGTCGCGTGGCCTGTGCCTCCTCCCCACACCGCCGGTGGTAACCTGCACCTCCTCCCACATTGATGGCGCGGCTTGGCCATACTGCCTAAATCAACACCAACGCCAACGCCACTGCACTTGCAATATGAAACACTTGCTTTAACATCTCGACTGAAAACAGATTAAACATTTGGAACATACGCTTGCAACATATGTGTGGAACATATGCAACATCGAGACAATATTTGCAACATATGTGTGAAAACAGATGGAACATTTTGGACATACTCTTGCAACATGCCTCCTAAACACTTGCAACATATCGACATCCCGATCTACTTTTGCAACATCCATATGAGACACTTGCAACATACGTCTGAAACATCAAAAACACTTGAAACATACATTTGCATTATAGGTGTCGGAGGCGGGGCGATCGATTCTGGATGTCGGGGTGGGAGCCGGCAGCGAGCTATGGTACACGAGCACCACCAGCACCGGCGCCGCCCGTGGTTTCCTTAGCTCGGCCAAGGACGACCTGAGGCATTCCAACGACGCTGGGGTGGGAAAAAAGGCTGGGGAGGCACTCTGCTGTCAACATACACGATCAAGAGAGCGACCCAAGAGGTGGGGAGGGCAAGAAACGGGACAGCAGAGGCGGGTGGCATGCGCGACAGCGCAGGAGTGAGCGGCATGGGTGGGGCACGCAACAGTGCGACCGAGGAGCGAGAGGCGCGGGTGGGGCTTGCGATGGGCGGGAGTGTGGAGCAAGCGGCGCGGGATGGGACCCACCGCGTGGGGACGTGGCAGCAGCAAAGCGGAGTGGGGCGCGCGGCATCCGGACAGACGCCTACCTCTATTCATTATCGATCAAGGTAATACTTCCAACATATTATGTTTTATAAAAAGAGCGGCAACGCCGTGGGGAGGCGAGTAGGCGACATCTAAATAAAAAATACAAGGTACTGAGACCGTGAAGGCGTCAAATAAATAACGTTAGAAATAAATAAACTTGATAACAGAGTTACATTATACTTAATTCAGCGTATCAGAAATGAATAATGATTCAGTCCTAAATGTTGATGCATGCTTTCATGATATGCATTAAAACGTCACTGAATAATGACTTTTAGGAGCAACTTTTCACGGCCAACTCCTTGACGGAGGGCAGCTGTTCATCACGTTCTCCAAGCCACCAGTCACTATAGCTGCCATCAGGTTGCCACCGGACATGAGAAAATTCAGGCACGCCTTCTGAAGCCCATGACAGCCATGCTGGTCAGCAAACGCCAACATTGTCCGAACACTGCTCGTGTCAATGTAACTGCAGAGCTTCTCTTCACAGATCAACTTCATCCTCTCCAGGCAATACCTATCCGCCGCGACGAGCAGGTGCTGTGCCATCACCATCGTCTCGCCCTCGTCTATCTCCGGCAGCACGTCGTTGTAGACGAAGTGAAGCAGCGCCTTAAAGACCATCGGCTTCATGTCCAGGATCCACACGCAGGTCGCGGTGCCCTCCTTCATGGGGCTAAACAGCTCAGCCTGGAAAACTGGCGACCGGGCAGCGAGGATGGTCCGGTGCGCGCGGAAGGTCTCCCCATCGACCTCAAACATGACGTCTGCCCCGTCGCCGCTCGAGAGGACATCACCGAGATGCTGGAACACATCAGACGGCGGCACGTCGACGAACTTTGCGACAGCGGCGTCCTCCTTTTGGACCACCTTCGACCTCTCCAAATCCCACCTAGTGATGAATCTCGAGACACCACTCATGCGAGCGTAGAACCGGGTTTTGCATGTGTGGGCGACTTCTCCGTCCTTGTCCAGTAAACACAGCGTGGATCGTGCCTTGACGTCCGTGTCAGTACAGGATACAAAGAGAGCGATGTACTCGGCGTCCGTGTCAGTACTGCCACTGCCATTGGGGTAGTACAAGATGGACCAACGGTGGCCGGCGGCGGTGAAGGACGAGCTGATGTATTCGCGGGGTGCAACGCTTTTGCTCTGGGAGTAACCGCTGATGGTAAGCACGTGCGAGACGGACACTTCCGTGGCGTGGGTCTCCGACGAGCTTTTGTCGACGCCAGCATCGGCGCGGCCGGTTCCAGCAATTGGCATGGAAGAGGAAGCCCCCATGTGTCTCGACGACAGCAATAGCGAG
This sequence comes from Miscanthus lutarioriparius, assembly GCA_904845875.1. Taxonomy (NCBI): domain Eukaryota; kingdom Viridiplantae; phylum Streptophyta; class Magnoliopsida; order Poales; family Poaceae; genus Miscanthus; species Miscanthus lutarioriparius. Next base: position 24,560,414 of record CAJGYO010000010.1, read on the forward strand.
TCGATCCGATCCGGCGTGCGTGGGTTATAGCGACGAAGAGGTTATCGGGGTGTTGGGAAAGCGCGGGTTTTCTACAGGGATGGAGAGAAGGCCTCCGCTCCCTCTCAGAGGGGCTGGGAGGAGGGCAGAGGGCAAGGGAGTCAGTGGAGATGGAAACAATTATGGCTTCATTAATGTGGTCACCCACCGTGCTTCTTACACCAGGTGCTCCCTTTTTATAGGGCACCATTTCCCAAATTCACGTGTTACAATCTTGCCCCCTCACAGCTAGGGCATATTCCTAAGATATCCCTATTTCTAGCTTGAACCCTTAGGGTCATTCCAGTCCTTATCTTCCATACTGTCTTTGCCTCTTGGACCTCATCTTCCGGCCCACCAAGGGCCCAACTCTGGTCTTCGGCCCTGTTGTTTCTTCCGCTGTCCGAGCATACAGGTTCTCCGCTCAGGGCGCTGGTGCCTCCGACCTTCGCCCGCACGGCTCCCTCCTCGATTGCTTCCTGCTTCCCAGACAAGGCCGCAGGCGGGCCTTCGCCATATCCGATGACCGCGAATGGAGGCCCGCCTTCGCCCGACGAAGGCTTTCCGGGGCGCCTTCTAAGTGCCCCGCGCGGGCCTTCACCCGCATCTCCCGAGTCTCCGCGTCGCCGGTGGCTTCATCTGAAGGCTTGTACCGAGTGTTCTTGCGAATCATTCAAAGACAACCCCAGGTTGTTGAGCAATGTTTGCCTTAGCCTCCACGAATCTGTGTATTGGTGTCCCAATAGTTCCCCCCTTGAGGGTGCGGTCCGGTGCGAGCGGGCCATGATCCTCAAAATTTGACATCGATACACGGTGGCGGACGCTTTCCCCCCTTCCCCTGGGCCGCCCGTGTCGGACCGTTTGGTAAGGCGACGTGTTACTTTACGATAGGCTGCGATGGCTCGATGACCGATGCTTATTTGAACGGCCGTGGATGTTGGGGAACAGCCGTGACCGTTAGCGCCACGGAATCACGAAGCGCCCGTTCGTTCGCCCTATATAAGGGGGGGGCGGTGAGGAGGCACCCATCGAACCCCTCGAACCATCGCTTTCATCACCTTAGTGCTCTTCCAAGCCCGTTGTTCTGCATTTGTTGTCTTGCCTTCGCTTTAGCGGCTTAGGGCTTAGGTCTTTTGCTCGCGCTGCTACTTCCTTGATTTCACGCTGCCTTCGGAAGTGGCTTCACCGGCTAGTTCCAACCTTCGCTGGCCCAGCTTTAGTGATCCTTTCTCCTGCTTGCTCGGCGTTAGGTCGGAGGGTTGGCTGCGGAGGTAGGAGGAGTGCATGTCCGTTCGGCGGAGGCTCAAGACGGTTTGGAGAGCATTGAGGCTTCCATTGGAGACTTGGTTCCTTTTTCTCGTGCCAAAAAGTCGAAGGTTCAGATGGTCAAGTCCTGGGATTTCGGGCCTTCACTCATGACGGAGGAAGCAATAAAGTCGCTGGAGGAGGAGGGTTGCTTTCTGGAGGGAAAAGGCCGTCCCCCGCATGGCAAGACAGTTCCTCGGCCAGAGGTAGATGAGGTCGTCGTATTCAAGGAATTTTTTGCTTGCGGCCTCTGGATCCCTTCAACTTACTTCCTTCGGTTGGTCTTGGAGACCTTCAAGGTACAACTACATCATATTATGCCAACTATGTGTGTGAGACGTATGGGGCTCCGCCGGACCTGGACACCTTCTGCGTGTATTATGAGCTTCGGCACCAGCCCAAGAAGGCGAAGGTCGACGGAGTGGAGGTGGTGTACCGGTATGCTAGCTGTGCATTTATGGCGAAGAGGGTGCAGAAGGAGGGCGGCTTGGAGATATCCTTCACTCAGAAGAACAAGTGGGAGAAGGACTGGCCCCAGTACTAGTTCTATGTGAAGACCCCCGGCGTTATTCCAAAGACTAGGCCGAAGGTGAAGAAGTACCCCTTCGCTTCAATCATTGGAGAGATGAAGCCTTCGACCCGCGTGAGGACCCCTTCGGAGGTTGATGCAGAGAGAACGGTGTGCGACGCTGCTTTTTGCGAAAGCCTGCCGTTTCTCCGAAGGCTGTGATCTTGTCGAAGAGATGGTTGTGTCCAACTTCTGGCCTCTTGGGAAGCATAGGCCTCGGATGACTTTAGTAAGGATGAAGTTGCCGGTTTTTGGCAGTGCGGAGAGGGAGTTCTGCCCCTGCTTCTATCTCTCCCACGTGGAGGATGAGACAGACGAGGAGTTCATCAATGAGGTGGAGCAATCGGACATGAGGATGAGACAAACGCAGGCGCTTTGCTTCTGGGTAATATATTTTCTGTTGGACCGGTGTGTATTGCTTGTGTGCATTTATCTGAGATTCCTTGTTTTTGTTTTCAGTTGGTCTGACCAAGGCGATGGAGACGCCTATCCCTGGGGAGAAGCCTGCTCCGGATGGGGTGGATCTTGCCCGTGCGGGGCTGCATGCCCCTCCGAAGGCCCCTTTACAAGTTGGGGCTGGTCCTTTGGGGGACACGGCCCCTGCTGCCGGAGGTTCGTTTATTTTGTACTTGTGCGTTTCTTTTTTGTTTATGTGTATTTTTTGTGTTTTGTTGACGTTGGTCTTTCCTGCAGGCAGAGGCTCTGCCGATACACTAAGTGGGTGGGTGGAGACCTTACATGCTCTTTACACCGAGATAGAAGGTTGTGTTTTCTGTATATGTTTCCCTGTTAGTTTTGCCTTAATTTTTTTTTTATTTTGTCTCTTTGCCAGATCGTGCCCGGCATCACTTCAAAAAGGTGGACTTCCACAAGCTTCTGCGCTACAACCTTGAGCACAACTGCGTGGTTTGTGTTTCTGGTTTTTCAAGTCTTCGGTTTTTATTTCTCGGTTTTCCCTATTTTACTGATCGTTTATCTTTTCAGGGCCACCATATGTCGGAGGCTCTTGAGGAGCGCGTGGCCTTGGAAGTTATCAAATGAGATGAGGCTATTGAGGCCCTCCAGAGTAGAAGATGAGAAGAAGAAGCTTTCTGTGGAGGCTGGGGACCTCTGTGCTGCCCGTCAAGCCATGGTTGACCTGAAGGTGCAGGTGGAGAGCTTGGAAAAGGACGTCGCTGGCTCAAAGGCCGCTAAGGAGATCGCCCTTGCTTGACTCCAAAAAGCTGTTGACGCAAATGAGGGCTTTCGCAGGGAGGTCGAAGCAGAGAGGTCTTCAAGCTAGGCGCTTAACGCGCAAGTCGAGCTGCTGCAAAAATAGCTGAGGAAGCGTGCACTGCTGGTGTCGCGACAGCTGAGTTATATCTGGCGGTTCTAGCTGGTTTTGGTGGTGCGACTTCACCCTTGCCGACTGATGCCTCCGCCTTTGGCATCTTCGCCTGGTTCAAGGAGAATGTTGCTAAACTACCAGACTTTGTTGGAGGTGCCATGGACTTCGGCGCCCTCTCATGTGCTACAAATTTGTGCAAGACCCTTGGGAAGTTGGGCTGTGCTCATTTTGCTGAACTGAGAAGCCGTAGAGAATTTTGAGGGCCTTCGGAGCTTGGGGAGACCTCAGGGGAAGTTTCAAAGCCATTTAGGAATTTTATGAAATATTTTTGGCTTAAATTTGGTCGCGCCGATGCTCACTCCTTGGCGGAGGCTCGTCGCGCTGCGGTTAGTGTTGTTCATAATTTCCTAGTTTCTGTTACTTTCCTCCTACGTGCATTTTTGTTTACCTTCGGCGTGCTTTCTGCAGGACTTACGGAAGGTTGGGGTGCAACAGGCCGCTGAAGGGCAGACGTCGAAGGCTGGTGAGGCATCAAGCCAAAGTGCCCCCGCTGCAGCTGCCGATGCTCCGACGGCTGGAGAGGCTGCCTCCACACCTACGGCGTCGGAGGTGTAGTTTCTAGGTTTTTTAGATGTTTTTTAGGTTTAGTGGACAGGTGATCTTCGCAAGCTACTTTGTGTTTTTGTAATCTTGATTGTAAGTTTGATCTACGCAGGTTACCCCTCAGGGGCCTGCGCAAGACATTGTTCCCTTAACTATCATGCGAGGTAGTGTTTATGTCAGTGGAGAGTTGTGGGGATACTGGCGTGATACTTTCTCCCTCACTTCTGTCCGGGATATCTTTGACTTTGTGATGCACGATCTCGACGATGAGCATGTGGAGTTCACTTGTTCACTAGCTTGGCGAGGGCCTTGGCCTCCGACTTAGTTTAGGGCCTGTTTTGCCTTCGGTTGGCTAGCCTTCGCGGCTTTTGTAAAGCTTTTGTTTCTTTTGGATTATCACTGTTCATGGTTGCACTCTTTGTAAGACGCTTTTTGCGTTTGTAATGTACTTCTTGTTTGAATAAAGCTACTTTTGAGATGATTGGTTGCTTAGTTTCGTTGAGTACCCAAGTTTCAATTTCTACTTAAGCTGAAGGGCCATAGTAGTTTTCACCTGTTATTATTTTTCCTGCCCCCGCTTCTTTCTTCTCTAGTCGACGTTGAGTACGAGTCTGCACGTCATAGCGGAGGGACTGAGCTGCTCGTCTTCGATCTTGTCGATGTTGCGAAGGCTTTGGCGCAATTTGAGTATTCATCGGGAGTGCCGATGTGAATTCTTGTAGCTTCTCAAGAGGCCACGGTGCAATTTGATCAAGCAACGGAGGTTGAGGAAGCATTTCTTGTGCCCTGCCCCCGCTTGCGCTTGGATTTCTTGCCTTTGGCCTTCGGTCTTGCTGAAGCAGTTGCGCTCCCGTCAAACATGGTTGATGCCAGGTTGCGCCAGATGGTGCCTTCGGTTGCGGGGGCATGTTACGAGCCTTCGTGAGATGCCCTTCCGCAACCTCTGACACTGGCTGACTGCTTCCCGGTTTGTGTTGTCCTGGTTCTTGTGGAGGTCGTGCGACATCAAGCGGATGATGCGTTTGTCCTCATCGAGGCCTTCGCGCGGGCTGCGCGAGTTGCTGGATTTATGAGTCTTCACACGATGTCTCTTAGTCTTTCATTTCTAAGGAAACTCTGGCTTCCATTTTTTATTTGGTTGACTCTGTAGTGTGCTGCTTTTTGGTCTGGTTAGGTTCCCCCTTGCTCTGCTCTTGGGGCGGCGATGTGATAGTGTCCTGACTGGGGTGGCTCCGGCGGTGGGGTGCCGGGTTTTAAAGTGCCTGACCCATACGTTTACTTAGTCTTGGTGGTTGAGTGGCGTTAATTGCATGGATAAGCTTTTAAGTTGAGATTTCCTTGTACTTAGCGAATCTTGTTGCTTTTACTGCTATTGTACTGCTAGCTATTAATTTCGCCTATCAGATGGGGCTTGTTCTTGGTAAGCCTTTTCCCGATGCCTACTCCGGAGGTAGGTCTTCGTTGGGTTGGTTTTGACCTTTTTGGCTGTCATAATGAATCCTTGATGCCTGAATGCAGATAGGGCTTTCTCTAGGTTGCAGGCTGATTTTTTTAGCCATGGAGGTCATTCCATACTTTGAGTCCTTCGCCTAAAGTGTTGGAGGGTCCTCTCGTTGTAAAATTTGTTTGTCATATATTGTGGGTGCTTTGCTAGCCACTTTCGACCTTCGCTTTTTATGATATCTTTTTTGGGGGTTTCCTCTTTATATTTCTAAAGGTTTTTACATGGAACTTGCCTCGTTAAAAACCTCACCTCCGCTAGGAGCCCTCTATGTGAGGAAAAGAGTGCAAGCCCTTTTGCATGAAGTGTAAAGAATGCAGAAACTAAAATTTTTTGGTGACCTTCGCTTATAGTTCCGCGGAGGCCACCTCTTTACATTAAATGTAAAACCTACGCAGACAGTCGATGTTCCAGGTGTGAGTTGTTGTCCTACATTCACCGTCGATCAAGTGGAATGAACCGGCTCTTCCGGCTGTCTTCGCCATGTAAGGGCCTTCCCATTTCGGCAGAAGTTTTCCAACATTTTCGGCATTAGGTCTTCTTCTAAGGACTAGGTCTCCGTCTTCTATGATTTTCCTGACTACCTTGCTGTCTCTCCATTTTTTGGTTTGATCTTGATATTTTGCAATGTTTTCAACTGCTTCCAGCCTCGTGCCCTCGATTGTTTCTTTGAAGTATTCTTCATCTTCCGCCAGTGCTTGTTTTATGATGCGGAGGCTCTGATGTCTGGCTTCTTCGGGTAACATGGCTTCTTCGCCATACAAGTGTTTAAATGGTGTGAATCTCGTTGTTCTTGAGGTTGTGGTGTTATGGGACCACACTACCTTTGGCAGTTCTTCTGTCCATTTGCCTTTGCGAAGGTTGAATAGGGTCTTCGCTATCACCGAGAATATCACTCTATTGGCTCTTTCCACTGCTCCATTTGATTCTGGGTGGTAGACAGAGGCGAAGGCCACCTTGGTTCCTATACCTTGGCAAATTTTTTTGAAGTTATCTAAGTCGAATTGCTTTCCGTTGTCAACTGTTAGGGTTCTTGGTACTCCGAATCTGCAGATTATGTTTTCCCAGAAGAATTTTCTCACTGTTTCTGATGTGATTTTGGCGAGCGGCTTAGCTTCAATCCACCTTGTAAAGTATTCTATGGCTACTACTGCAAATTTGTCCCCCCTTGTGATGGTGGCAGCGGCCCAACTAGGTCCATGCCCCATCTCTGTAGAGGCCAGATGGGTGGGATTATCTGTGTAGGGGCGAAGGCTTTGACTGATGGGGTGATGTACTTTGGTATGCTTGGCATGTTTTGGCTATTTGTTCTGCGTCTTTGATGTGCGTAGTCCAGTAGAATCCTTGCCTGATGGCCTTCGCAGACAATGCCCTTGGACCGATGTGTGAGCCACATATCCCTGAGTGAATTTCTTGTAGGAGATCTTTGCCTTTGGTTTGAGTTATGCATTTAAGCTGTGGCTAGACAACCCCTTTTTTGTATAGAGTTCCATCTATTAGTGTGTAGCTTCTTGCTCTTGCTATCATTCTTGTTGTGGTTGCCTCATGTTCTGCGTGATGCACATTGTTGAGGCAATCAATGATGAGCTGCCTCCAGTCCTCTGACTCAGTGACTAAGATTGTTTTGAATGCCTTCGGTGTTATCTGTGTTGCCGGTGCTCTCAGTACTTGGTAAAAGGCTCCGTTTGGAATGGGCTGATTATTTGCTGCTGCCTTCGCCAACTCGTCTGCCTCTGTATTTTCTACCCTTGGTATGAACTGTAGAGTGAACCCCTAGAACCTCCGCTCGAGGGCCCTTACCGTACTTAAGTATTTAATGAGCTCTGGCTCCCTTGCTATGTACTCTTTTTTGGCTTGCCCTTCTATGACTTGGGAATCTATTTTCGCGAGTAGCGTTCTTGCTCCAAGTGCTTTTGCTTTGTTGAGGCCTAGTATCAAGCCTTTGTACTCTGCTATCTTATTTGTTGCTTTAAATTCTAGCCTTGCTGCATACTTTGTGCGGAGGCCTGAGGGTGATATCAAGACGGTGAAGGCTCCGGCGCCAAGGTGCCCCCAGGCTCCATCTGTATAAAGTGCCTAGACTTGGGGTTGAGCTTGCGGATCCTGATGAGCTGAAGGTGTCCAATCTACAATAAAATCTGCTAGTGCTTGAGATTTGATTGCTATTCTTGACACATAGTTGAGTTCATACTGTGATAACTCTGTTGCCCATTTCCCAATTCTTCTGGAGACTTCTTTGTTGGCAAGTATGTCCCCTAGTGGTTGCGAAGATGGTACTATAATTTCATGTGCTGGAAATAGTGTTTCAGCTTTTTTGAAGAAATCAACACCCCGTATGCTATTTTTTCTATTTTTGTATAATTCAACTTTGCTCTAGACAGGGCTTCTAAAATGTAGTAGACCGGCTGCTAAATGACCTTCGACCCTTCGTCTTTATCCTAGACAAGTACCCCACTGTCTGCATGGTCGGAGGCTATGACATATAATAGTAGTGGGGCCTCCGGATCTGGTACTGTTACCAAGACTTTAGTGGCCATATAATTTTTGAGCTGCTGAAATGCCTTTGACTGCTCTGGCCCCAATTCAATTTGTCTCCGCCCCTCAGTGCTCTAAAGAATGGTAGGCTTTGCTCTGCTGACTTTGAGATGAATCTATTTAGTGCTGCTATTCTCCCTGTAAGCTTTTAGACTTCCTTTTTGGTTGATGGTTCTACCATGGAGACTATAGCCTTCATTTTGTCTGGGTTAGCTCTTATGCCTTCAGGTCCTATGATGTACCTGGGCATCTTTCCTCTGCTCACGCTGAAGACACACTTTTCTAAATTAAGTTTTAATCTTGCTTCTCTTAGATTGGCGAAGGTCTCCCTTAAATATGCAATGTGGTTTGTTTCATTCTTGCTCATCACCACGATGTCATCGACATAAGCTATGATGTTTTTCTGCAGTTGCGGGCCGAGGACTACCTTCGTCATTCTGGCGAAGGTTGAGCCAACGTTTTTCAGTCCTTCGGGCATTCTTGTGTAACAATAGGTTCCGGAGGGTGTGGTGAAACTTGTCTTCTCTTCGTCCTCTTTTTTGAGCCATGTCTGATGGTATCCGGAGAAGCCGTCCAGAAGTGAGAAGCGTTTGCACGCTGCTGCCTTGTTGACGGTGGTATCTATTCTTGGTAGAGGGAATGCATCTTTCTTACAGGCTTTGTTTAGATCTGTGAAGTCTATACACATTCTCATTTTCCCATTTTTCTTGGGTACCAATACCACGTTTGCCAGCCACTCTGAATACTTGACCTCTCTTATTACATTTGCATCCAATAACCTCTGAACTTCGGCTTTGTTGCCAGAATTCTATCCTCTGACATCTTCCTTTGTTGCTACTTTTTGGGTTTTACGTTGGGTTGACATCAAGGGAGTGCTGTATAATGTCTCTGCTGACATCTTTCAAGTCGGAGGCAGACCAGGCGAAGACGTCTTTGTTCTTAGCCAGAGTTTCTATTAGATCTGCTTCTTCTTCTTTTGACAAGTTGCCTCCGATGATGACTTTTCTATCTGGGATGGCATCTTCTAGTGCTACCGACTTTGTTTCTTCTTGATCTTTAAGGTCTGTTTTGCCTTTTGGCATGTCCGAAGGCTCTGGTGAGTTGCTTTTTGCTGATTCTACTGAATTGATGTTGCGCTAGGATTTGTAAATTGTTCTTTCTATGTTCCTTGCTTCTTTCTGACTACCATGCACCGTGATGATTCCATGTAGGGCTGACATCTTCATACACAGATAACCCATGTGGATGGCTGCGTTGAATTTGTTGGCGAACCCTCTTCTAAAGATGGCGTTGTAGGGATAGTAGAGGTCCACCACATCGAAGGTTACGTACTCTGTTCTTGCATTTTCCTGACCTCCGAAGGAGACCGGCAGGGATATTTTCCCTAGTGCATCGATTCTTCTCCCACCGAATTCTATCAGCGGTTTGTCCGAAGGCTACAACTGATTCCTGGTTAGCTTCATCTAGTCAAAGGCATTAACAAAGATGATATATGTGGAGCTTCTAGAATCTATGAGAACTCTATTGATTTCCCATCCTACGAAATTGGCTTTAATCACCATGGCGTCTGTGTGGGGGTAGCTTTCAAGCCGTAGATCTTGTTCTAAAAACGTGATTGGTGTCTTCGACCAGTCTGTATGACATACTGGGCCTTGAACTGCTACGTTGTTGACAAGCTTGAGGTGGTCTTTTTTCTGCCACTTTGTCTGTAATTCCATTTAAGAGGCTCCGGCTATGGGCAGTATCATGTCGATGGTGGGTAAAGGCATGTGCGGGTTTAGTTGGTTTTCTAGGTTGGGCTCGTTTTTGGGTGCTATTGGCTGTACTGGGGGAGGCAGAGGCAATGCCTCCAGTTGCCCACCGTGTACTTGTGGTGGCTGGGTTGTTTCAATAAAAGTTATATGCTGAGGCCTGGGATTTATGTAGGTGAGGTTGGCTTCTGCCCTTTGGCCAGTATTTTGCCCTTGCTGCTGGGTCCCTGGTCGCCATGCAGGTAAGAAGCTTGGGTAGTATGTGGCAGCCATAGAGGATGGGTGAATTTGGGTGGAGTTTATGCTTGGGTATACTGGGCAATATTGCTGATGGTGGGATGCAGCGAACGTGTGGCTTACTTCCCTTGTGGGTTGCTGTGGCGGAGGCTATGGATCTGTTCTGCTCTTGATCCTTTCTTGAGTTTCTTTGGTATCTAGGCAATCCCTGCTGGTGTGCCCTTTGTTTTCTCCATGAAAGAAGCAATATTGTCTTCGCTATTTTTGGTTTTTGTTTCTGTTCCAATTTCTGCTTTGACCATTTGATCTGCCTTCGGCTTGCTTCTGGTGCAGATTACTTGAGCCTGCCTTCGCTGGTTGCTGCCCTTGCTGGCTGCTTCCTTGCTGCTCTTTGTTGAAAACCTTCTGACTTGGTCCTTGTTGCATCTGAGACTGGCCTTGACTTCTGTTACTTTTCTGGGTGTTTCTACTGCTGCCTTGGAACTGTTTGCTCTGGTTTTGCTCTTCTATTCTTCTGCGGAGGTCATTGTCAGATCTGCAGTATTTCTCAAATTCGTTGTAGAGGTTTTCAATGGTCCTCGGTTTTTCTCTTGCTAGATGGGCTGCGAAGGGCCCTACACTACAAGAAACCTCTCAATCTATGACGGATTCTCGGTGACGGATTCAGAGAAGGTTACATATAGGGCACATCTCTAAATATCCTGACCAAAGCCCAATACCCGCTAACATACATTATGGAGCTAACCCCTTGCGCCTGCTGCCTCCCTTCACCGCAACAGCCGCCGCTACTCACCCCAGACCCTCTCGAATGTATCCTCCTCTGCACTAGTCGTCGTCCTCACCCAGGCCGACGCGGATTTCGTGCTCGGCGTGGAGGAGGCGGAGGCCTGGGACAACGCACAGAAGACCATGGACGCCACCGCACCCAGCCGCCGCCCCCACCCCAACCCTCGGCGGATCAGGTCCTCAACGCGGAGGATACTGAGGGTGGCGCCCCCACCTAGCTCTTGCGGGATCCGGACCCTGGAGCGCAGAAGCTCGATGCGGCCATCGAGCGCGTGGAGCAGTCCCACCCCCACGTCAAGGCCAGCAGCGAGTGGTTCCTCGACTGTATTGTCCATGGCGCTCCGCCCACTGGGTTGTCACTCCAGGTCATGGTGCTCAGGTGATTCTTGTGTTGCCGCATCTGGTCCTATATCCACCTTTATTCTTTCTCACCAATTCGTCCACCAGTGATGGCGTTGATAGCACTAGCATGCCGGTGGTGGGGATCTGCGTGCTAGGGCCTGAGGGCCGAGGGAACCCGACTGAATCCAAGTGCCATGACGCTAATATCTGCAGGTTGTGCTCAACCAGAGCAATGGTCAGAGCTTGCAGACGGACTTCTAAAAATCTGGTGTTTCACATTCCAGGAAATGCTGAATTTTTACCTGCTTCGACCATGTCTACTTTCCAATCAGTTTGGATGTAGTTTCAGTTACCAGTTGTATTCCTAGCTTATTACATGTTAGATGTGAAGCTGCATCATTCTTGGATAATATTATTGTGGCTTGGAACATTTGGTCTATAAGCTGCCTGCCTTGTCTTGTTCAATTGTTACTCAATATAGATAGCCCATTGAAATTATCCTACTCTGTTTAGTCATGATCCTGCTCTGTTAGAACACAGTCATTTCCTTAAGCAATGCACATGCTGCTACAGAATTCTAATTTTCCAGGGCAATGCACCTTATAGAACATGTGGCAGCTGTGCAGTAAGTGTTTTGTGCCTAGTGCCAATTGCTTGCAGAGAGGATAGAAAATGAGATTAAGATAAGAAATTCAGTGTATTTGCTCCATTTCCGGTGCTGAATTATTAGGGGTGAATTGTGTTAACTTATTTTGAACCGCTGAATTGTGTTAACTTAGGGACCAAACATTAGTGTTCAGTCTCTGTTGCGATTACTAGCTGTTCGGAGCAATGCAGACTTCTGTGTGTTTTTAGTTGCAGTAACTTATAATTCATGTTATACATATCTGTACCAACTCCTAATTCTGTCACTGTTCCTTGATTTACTGCAGAGCGACTAGTTACATTCTGTTTAGTGGCTAATGCTATGGATGAACCAGATTAAAAAGTTCTGGTTCTTGTGCAAAACTAGGTGGACAAAAGCACAACAGCTTGGCTCTTATCTCAGGTGAGCAATGCCAATATCTTTTGTTGGGATTTTTAGTTAGTTCAAAAACAATACACAAATTTTGTTCTACCTGAGCTTTCTCCATGGTTTATTCCCAAAACATGGCAGCAATTTGCCACTACATGCATATTTTAAAAATGAACTGTTATTGTAAACGTTATCTTGATTTATTAGCTTTATGATATTTTTTACCTGAGCTTTATGAACTGTTATTCTACCAGAGCTTTATGAAAATCTAATCAGCAGGGGTGATGAACACAATCTAGTGTTTATATAGAATGGGGTGCACTGCTTATATATTGTTCTAATTTCTAGCTGGATATATTTGTATAACTTTTGAGTTCTTTTTTGGATTAAAAGATAAAAGAAACCTAGCTAATAGAAATGAAACAGGGCTGCAAATATCAAACTTGATTTAGATATGCTCTAATGCTCAGTTTTCAGTACTTGCCTATAATCTGTCCATTGAAAGATTAAAGTAGCAATCAAGTTTTGCTGTAACCTTATGTCTCATTGTAGCGATTTCATATCATTCATTCTCTGTCCAGCTACTAATTCTTTTGTGTTTTGTTCATTTGCAGGTTGCAGCCTTGCTGACAGATTTTTTTGCGATGTGCAGTTCTGCTTTGTGTTGAAAATCAGCATGAGGCAAGCAGCTAGAAGAGATGGAGATTTTGATGCCATTGATGAGATGACCACCCTTGGTCCTTTGCTTTTTAATTAAGGAGTAGGTCATTCCTTAACTGTAGCTATCTTCGTAATGATTCAGACATGTATTTTGGCTTCAGACCATAACCTGTGATTCTTATGTAATTGAAAATAAGCCGTTCATCTATATGGGCTGTATGTTTGTTGTATTTGCTATAATCATCCACTTCATCATCCTTGTCATTATCCATGTAAGAAGCCATGTAAGCGTACATGATGATGTGGCAATTCATCCATGACGTTTATTTTTTGTCACAGAAAATGGGCTTGGGTTGGGCTAACTTGGCCTTGGGCTCTACCGTGACGGTCTAAGACCGTCATGGATTCTATTAATCTGTGATGGTTTTTGGAAAACTGTCACGGAGGTTAATCCATGACGCTCAATCTATGATGATATCTAAAACCATCACAGATGCTGCATTGTGACGGTTTTTGTTGATCCATGACGGAAATTTTTCGTCATGGATTAACAGAATTCTTGTAGTGCTATGCGAAGGCCCTTGATTGCTGCCTCGATAGCGATGTCTTCTAGGACATTTGGTGCCTTCGCCTTCATTTGTACAAATTTCTAGAAGTCGTCTTTCAGTGCTTCTCCTTGGTTCTGCTTGCACTGGAACAGATCCATTGAGGTTAAGGATTCGCTTGCGAATCCTTTGAAGTTTGATAGGATTTTGTCGCGGAGGTCCTCCCATGAGTACATGGAGCTTGGCTTTAGCATGAAGTACCAGGCTAATGCGTCGGCTTCGGCTGCAATGACGAAAGACTTGGCAAGCACCGTGTCGTTTCCACCAACGGAGGCCACAGCCTCTTCGAAACTCATGATGAACTGTCGTGGATCTGACCTCCTGTTGAATTTTGGGAGGGTGATGGGTTTGTAAGTGGTGGGCCAAGGTGAATTTTGGATGCCTTCGGACAGCGGTGATTTGGAGTAGATGGTTATGTGTACTTGTGGTGAAGTACAAGGTGTGCCGAAGGCTAGTTGCGCTGTAGTACGTGGTGGGGGTTATGTTGGATTTGGTTTGCTAAGTGAAGCTAGTTAGATGTGTTGAAGCTAAGTTGTGAAGGTTGCATGCTTTGTATCTCGGCCTGTAGGATGGCTAGTTGTTGCCTAATTTCTACTGCTTGGGTTGATGCTTGGATCGCTCGTTGGCTTGCAGCGAAAGCCGCTATGACCCTATCTCTTTCTTGCTGCATGGTCTGGAGCTGAGCCTGTAACTTTTGAAGCTCTTGCTCTGGCGTTGGGTTTGGGGCTTGCTGATCGTCGGAAGCCGGAGGCTGATCTTTGACGAGTGGCTCTTTCAAGGCTTGGTCTTCTGTGGTGGTGGCATAGGTGCTTCGAGCGCTACGCCTTGGTCTTCCCCTTGGTGCGGGGTCCGTCGATGCTGCTGCGGAGGCTGCTCTCTTCCTCGCCATTGTGAGTTTTGCTTGGCCAACACACGGTGGGCGCCAATGTTGGGAAAGCGCGGGTTTCCTACAGGGATGGAGAGAAGGCCTCCGCTCCCTCTTGGAGGGGCTGGGAGGAGGGCAGAGGGCAAGGGAGTTAGTGGAGTTGGAAACAATTATGGCTTCGTTAATGTGGTCACCCACCGTGCTTTTTACACCAGGTGCTCCCATTTTATAAGGCACCATTGCCCAAATTCATGTGTTACAATCTTGCCCCCCCCCCAACAGCTAGGGCATATTCCTAAGATATCCCTATTTCTAGCTTGAACCCTTAGGGTCATTCTGGTCTTATCTTCCATACTGTCTTTGCCTCTTGGACCTCATCTTCCGGCCCACCAAGGGCCCAACTCTAGTTTTGGGCCCTGTTGTTCCTTCCGCCGTTCGGGCATACGGGTTCTCCGCTCAGAGCGCTAGTGCCTCCGACCTTCGCCTGCACGCCTCCACCCTCGATCACTTCCTACTTCCCAGACAAGCCCGCAGGCAGGCCTTCGCCATATCCGATCACCGCGAATGGAGGCCCACCTTCGCTAGGCGAAGGCTTTCTAGGGCGCCTTCCAAGTTCCCCGCGTGGGCCTTCGCCCGCCTCTCCCGAGTCTCCGCGTCACCGGTGGCTTCATCCGAAGGCTTGTACCGAGTGTTCCTACGAATCATTCAAAGACAACCCCAGGTTGTTGAGCAACGTTAGCCTTAGCCTCTGCAAATCCATGTACTGTTGTCCCAACACGGGGGGTCGAGATCAGTTCAACTTTGACACCATCAGCTTAGCCTTTCCATCTGGACGTGGCACTGGTCACTACTACAGAATGTTACTGTAGGGGCAGCTCTAGAGCCTCTGTAGGGGCGGCTGCGCCAGCCGCCCTTCCCATGGTGTTCCTATAGAGGGTGCCTCTGTAGGGGCGGCTGGTGTTTTCAGCCGCCCCTACAGTGCCCTCTGTAGGGGCGGCTGGTAATATCAGCCGCCCCTGTAGTGTACTTCTGTAAGGACGGCTGTATCACCAACCGCCCCTGCTGTGTGTATTTGTAAGGGCGGTTCAATCAAGAACCGCCCCTACAGTGGATTTTTCAGCAAAAAAAATAAATAATTCAAATTCAAATCTGACCACATTATTCAGAACATTGACAATATCATTATTCAGGTGCATAGAACAATATCCACCATTAGTTTGAAGAGGAAAAAAAATCCATTCAGCATAGAAGCCTAGGTATGGTCATTCATGTATTAGTGTATTAGCGAGCTCACTGGTGTCACATTTTATCTAACTACAAATTGGCTAGCCCACAGCCATTTAGTTTGACTATCACAACAACTAAGTTTGAACTTAAAGATTTCATCTCTAGGGAGTCTAAAATAACTAAACATTTGTATCCACGAGCACTTCAATTGGCTTCCAATCCATAAGATGTGCTACCTGGAAATCAAAATGAATATAAGATAAGTTAGTTTTCAGCAAAAACTCTAAAAAGAAATGTCATCTAAGTAGCAGTTAGCATTTGGTGTCAAATGAAGCTAAGTTCATATTCATCATAGCAAGAGTAGATTAGATGTTACTAGGAAGCAATAATTCAGTTTCACACCAACTCTCAAATTCTCATTAAACTTCACATAGTGAAGCACAAGCAGTAATAATTCAGTAATGCTCACATGATTGAATGTTCACAAAAATACATGTAAGAATGTTCACGGTTCCAAGAAAATGGAGATATGTACCTGTAGCTTGCCAGCTAAGATTGCAATCAGCGTTAGTAGCTTGTCATGATCTGCACATTTAAACCAAATTCAGAAATCAGGGTTTTGTGGGATTTTGATATGCATATTTAATTTAGTGACTATGAAAATGGATGAACGGGATGAAACATCACAAGTCAATACTACATCAGACTCATTATGAGTAAGCTTAAAAAAAGAATTGTCAAAGATTCAAAAAAGAAATGTCATCTATTTATCAGTAAGCTTTGAAACTAATTAAATAGTTCAAACAGACTGTGCAATGAAGCAAATAGAAAGATGACTGCATATCTCCATTCAGCTATTCTACAAGTCCAACAAGATCTCAATGAAAATATGTAAAGAGCTTACTATCCTCAATAGAAAGATGACTGCATATCTCCATTCAGCTATCACAAAAATAGGAGTATGTATAGTATCTCACCTTCTTCTAAGATTTTTGCTGCCTTTAGGAACCTTCTCATGTGACAATAGAGTCAGCACTGACATTGAAATTGAGTGTTTGCATCAAAGTCAAGACCAGCATGTTCAGGCTGGGTCAGAGCACTATCCTCCTCTCCTGCAGAAATTTAAATAGGCGTGAAATTTCAATGTTGCAATGACATTACAAATGCTAACAGATATCTAGACGAGTGTTCTTATAGACATTTAATCAAACAATTCAAGTATAAATTTCAAAACAATAGTATTCCTGCATTGATTACAATACGTGGCTCAAGCAAGCAAGCGAAAAACTTCAGCATAGTTCTGTTCCATGATTAGTAGCATGCACTGACCTCAATCGACAGGTGCAGAGGTTCAGCATCTGGCTGTCCCTGCTCGACACCAGCATCTGCAGGAGCCTAAGGATCTTGACGCACCCTGCAGGAGAGACGAGATGATGTGGGGAGCCAAGGACCTACACAGCACGAGCGGACAGAGAAGGTGTACCTGATTATGCTCGTCGTCCTCGTTGCCCTCGCATCTGGCCATCCTTTCTCGACACCGCCTAGCACGGGGGCTGCGCGCTGCCGCCGGATCTGCCGTGGGAGGCACCTCCTCCATGGTCGGATCCCCCACAGCCTTCGTGCCGCCTGTTACCACCTCCTTCACGGCCAGGCGTGCCAGATCTGCCGCGCACGAGGAGCCGACGAGGCGCCAGCCACCGGCCGCCGCAGCCCAGTAGATCCGGCAGACGCAAGGAGCCCCAGGCCAGCAGCAGGCCCTGGGCACCCCGCGTTGCCGCCGGCTGCGTCCCCGGCGCCCGCCCCAGCCGCTGCTCGCCGGGAGTGGACCGCCGCCCCCTGCCGCCGTCAGCACAGCACGGCCGGGGTCGGGGTCGGGGTCGGCCGTCGGGTGGGGCGGGGCGTGGCCGTGCGTTGAGCTTTGTGGCAGAACCTCCTAAGGAATTGGGCCCACATGCACCTATCGTTGTCTTAACAGACCTCGGGTAGCGTACACGAGTTCCCAACAACTCAACAGGTCTGTCGGGTGTCCTCGGGAAACCCGAATCATCCACGTTTCTCTTTTTAAACAGAATCCCAATCACAGTCATTACAGATTACAACAGTTTATTCAAATATATACCAGAGTAAAAGATAGCGGAAGTCTTAAGATAGTATTATTACAAACCAGTTGTTTTCAAACTTACAATACCATAAGTGTCATACGACCATAGTAGCGGGATAATATTACATTAACTTTATTTATCATACAAACTAGTACCTTGTCCAAAGGCCATTCATCACTAATCATCGTCATTGACTTCGAACACAGACATGCAGCAGGGACCAAAACAAGTCTGCGCATGCGACTCACCTGCAACAAGGGTTAACAAACCCTGAGTACAAAAGTACTCAACAAGACTAACCCGACGTAACGTGGTGTAAGACTTTCGAGATGCAGGGATTTGGGGCAAGGTAAGGATGTAGCAAGATTCAAAAGTTCTTTGCCAAAAGCTTACTATTCTTCATTCTATTTTCAAGTTTACCACTAAGTTCTTTTAGTTCATTATCTCAACTAAATATACATTTCCCATATTCCATTCCTTCTCATTCCGTTCTTTTTCTCATATTTTAGTAATTCACCAAGATCTTGCATTGCTTCAGTAATGAATCGAGTCTCCATATCCATGAGCACCGCAAATTCAATTGATTCAAGTCCCACCGTGATTCCTTATCACACGACATATGTAGAACTTAATCTTGCATATATCAACCTCGCTACCGGATCCTCCTATACTAAGCCGTCTCCACGCCACCCGAGAGCACAAAGACACCTCAAATCCGCCACATTCCAGCCACGAGGGTACATGCTACTCCCCGCCATCTCTCCACTCCCGGTCTTGCGGGCATTCGTCTTAGTATTGGATTAGCAAAGTAGGCTTACCAGAGTATGTGACTAGTACTACAAAGTGTCTCGTTCGGAAGATCCACAATGAGTGGCCTTTAAGCGACATAGTCGGCAACATTACCCACAATTCAAGATAAGTCACCCGACTAGTCTCTAATTCATTCTACATCCTTTCTTTCTTTGGCGGTATGCCATCTTTGATTGTATCGAAACTTTTACTTTGAAAGCCTACCATAAAGCATACTAAGCACACTACGCCTTTATAAACGAAAACATCTTCAAGGATGGTAAACAATTATCAAGGTAGGTAATGCATCAAGTAGGTAACATTTGAATTAAACAACTTAATGCAATAAATAACATAGGTGATAACTTTTCAAAGTAAACAAGGTAATGGCTTAATGCATAAACCGGGGCTTGCCTTCGTTGACGATCTCCGGTTCCGGATTAGTACCACAATTATCAAATCCCGTGACAACCGGGGATTCTTCCAGAACTTGCTCAACTAGAATCGTTTCGTTCTCGGGTTCTACACGAAATGATAACATATGCTTTAACATGATGATAAGGTAAACATGATGCTTTCACGGCACATGAAATGTAAAAACACCATAAAGCGATTTGATTTCACAGACAGATTTGCAAGCCAACAAAACCAACCTCAGAACCCTATCATTAAGAACCACACATGTGACTTGACCTAATGGATCTTGGAACCCTACTAGTCACAAAACATGACCAAAACAAGATCCAACACTAATCAAACACTTAGGGTTTGCTTTTATTTATTTTTGAATTAATTTGGAATTAAGCCCAAAAATTAACTTGTTCCAAATGACCTAAAAATTTTATGTAAGCTTCCTTATGACAAATTAGTGTACCAAAACAAATTTCATAATTTTTTGAATTATATAGTGACTTACAAAAATCATGGAAATTGCATTTTTCAATTAATGGACTGAATATTTGATCATTCAAAATTTATTCAAATTTCAAGTTTCAAATTTTTAAATCATACTAGAACATGTACAGAAGCTACACAAAAATTTTCAGAATTTTTGGATGTGTAAATAAATTCCTACAAAATAGCAAAATTGCTACACTATTCAAAATCAGAAAATAACCAAAGCTCACTATTCTTCTTCCTCAAAGCATCATCGACAACACCCCACACGTCGCCAATGACAGTGGGCAAGACGCTGCGGCGGCGTGCCAGCTCCGGCCAAAAAAATGCTTGGTGGTGAATCTCCGGTGAGACGGATCTGCTCCTACATGATCTACATCAAGTCGCGCATCTATCCCAAGCCTCAGAACAGAAAAGGGCACACCGGATGGAACTCGACGCCGGCCATGGCGGCTCGGACCCGACGGCGGTCGATGTAACTAGGGCTACGGTGCAGTAGAGAGTCAAAGAAAGAGTGAGTAACACGCTCGAGAACCCACCGTGATCACGATGATGGGCTTGGTGCGATCGGAGATGGTCTGGAGCACCACACTTGCCACGGTGAGAGGCGATCACATGAGCTCCGACCGATCACGGGAAGACGGGTTGCGCCGGGCGATTCCGCCAACACCAAATGACGAGAGCAAGTCGAGGAGGAGCGCAAGACTAATGCGATCACGATGACGTGCTGGAACGACCGACGCGGCTCGGCGAGGGCCTACGGCGAAGCATGGAGCTACTGATGGCGGCGCGCAGAGCGAGAGGGAAGAATGGGAGACGGCAGCCATCGTGGCTATTTATAGCGGGATGAGCTCGCCATGGCTGCGACAAATAAGACAACGGAGACGCCACGGCGACGGTGGCGTGCTAACGTCTTGGAAAGCGGCGAAAAATGATCGGCGGTGACCCCAGCGTGGCGGCCGTGCACAGCAATGAGGTGGAGATGATTTTGAAATAATTACAGAATCGCCACTGCATTCATTTCTCAAATTACTCGAAATTTTCTAAAGAAGTTGAAAATCTCCAAAAATGAAAGTTGTTCAATTTTTCCAGTACTACAACTTTGGTTTAAGAAACAATTTCAAATTCTGCCTCCATTTTGAAATTCAAATTTGGGGTACATTTAAAGATTTGAATCATTTCAAAATTACTCCAAATTTTATATGTAAACTTGAAAAACTTTGAATACCAAAGTTGATCCTCATAAAATAATCTCCAACTTTGCTTTTTGCCTCAACCCCAAATTCCGCATGGATTTTGAATTAGTTAAAAGGGGCAAAAAGGACTTTTATAATTTGAATGTGAATTCAAATTTGATTTGTCTTCCTTTTACTTAGATTTTGATTTTTGACCAGTAACATGGCCCATTAGGATTATTTGAGTCAAAGGACATATGACCTCACATGATCACATGAAATTTAACCCCTGTGGTCATGATCTGTATTTAGGGTTTTTGAAACACATCACATGAAATAACAACATTATGAAATAAACTTTATTTAGTGAATGCATTCAAAACTTTATACTAAATGAATGCTTTGCAATGCACATGATGACATGTCAAATTTTAGTATTAGGTCAAAACACCAGAGGTGTTACAAGCTTGCCCGGTGGACGCGGAGGTGGGCCATCGCGCGTCGAGCCTAGCGGTCACACGGGCGGCGACGCGGCGCGGCTAGGGTTTCGGCTCTGCTCTGGGAGACTGGGATGGGGTCGACGCGAGAATGCGAGATGTGGACGCCTGGATGGGGTCACGGGCTCCCCATGGTCACGGGGGTCCTCACTTGGTTGTGCTGGGCCGCGTAGAGTGGCTAGTGGGCTTTACGAGATTGAGATCAATTAACAGTGGATCCGTGACGTCCAACCACGATGATATTTTAACTAGTCGTCGTACATTTAGCACTTATAAATAAATGGTCTCAAATTACAGCATTCTACGATGATTTGTTAGAAGGTCACCTATGAACCGTCATGTATAAGGGTATTTCTCGTAGTGGACTTTGGTGCGAGACTTCCCTCTGGCGCGCGTCCAAACCAAAACCACTCGCACACGGGATCTGCGCGACTTCGAGTGAGGAAGGCGATTCTGTACAACCATAGATGTTATTGACCGTTTTCATAGATGCTATAAACAAGGTCGTGGGATAAACAACACTTTGTTGTTGATAGGAGGTGTAAACAAGGTCATGGAATGAAGAGATGCGTCATTGTACAAGCCTTTATGTATGGACCCAATGCCAATGGGACTCGCATTTCCTTTTCCCACTAGCTCCATAAATGTACAAATCGGGTGGCATTTGAGTATAACTCATCAAGATCTACAACTTTTATTTTGGTCATCTTGTCATTTAACAAAATTTGAACCTTTCAAATTTGAAATTTTAAAAAATGACAAGTTCGAACCAAAATTTGAGACCCAAAATGATCTCAATATAAAAAGTGATGAATACCAAAGTTGTTCAACTCATTAATATTTACAACTTTTATTTTAGTCATCTTGTCATTTGACAAAATTTGAACCTTTTAAATTGGAAATTTTGAAAAACGACAAGTTCGAACCAAAATTTGAGACCCAAATTGATTTCAACATAAAAAGCGATGAATACCAAAGTTGTTCAACTCATGAATATCTACAACTTTTATTTTGGTCATTTCTTCATTTGATAAATTCTTAGCACATATTGTTCACTAATCTTACACATGTCTCATATAGTTTATAAAACCTTACGAGAGATGTGTCATATTTGTAAACAATATCGTTACCACTTTGTTATATGAAGAAATGACCAATACAAAAGTTGTAGATCTTGATGAGTTATTCAACTTTGGTATTTATCACTTTTTCAGCTGAAATCATTTGGGGAACCAAAATCTTGTCTGAAGTTGCATTTTTTTGAAATTCAAAATTTAAATTGCTCAAACTTTTTATATGTATATATTGACAAAACCAACAAAATAAATTGATAGAGAATGATTTTAGAAATTTTTAGGGAAAAAATCATCAAATTTGGAGTTAGTATGGGAAAGAAAAACTAGTTATAAAGTTGACCCACAGATTAAAAAAAGAAATCACACTGTTCACTATGATCATGTAAGGATCATCTAGAACAGTGTGATTTCTCTTTTTAATCTGTGGGTAAACTTTGTAACTAGTTGTTCTTCCTCATACTAACTCCAAATGTGATGGTTTTTTTCCTAAAAATTTCTAAAATCATGCTTCAGCATTTAAGTTTGATCAAACTTAGATGTGACAATGTTTTACACATTTTAAAATTTGAAATTTGAAATCTGACAAGTTCAAACCAAATTTTCAAACCCTAAATGATTTCATATGTAAAAGTGATGAATACAAAAGTTGTTCTAACTCATGAAGATCTACAACTTTTATTTTGGTTATCTTATCATTTGACTAAATTTGAACCTTTTAAATTTTGAAATTTAAAAAAAAGACAAGTGGACACTACAGAGGCGGCTGGTGATTGAGCTGCCCCTATAGATCAGCCCCAACTGTAGGGGCGGCTCAGGTAACCAGCCGCCCCTACAGTGCCATCTGTAGTGGCGACTGGGTTGTTGGGGCCCGAGGACGCCCATTGTAGGGGCGCCCCCAACCCCAGCCGCCCCTACAGTAAAAATGTCCCCGTTCCCGCTGTAATAATCTGGTGTAGTGGGTTATACCGAGCCGACTAAGATTAGGCCCAAATTTTTATTCACCGCACATGTGCCACCCGGTTGGCGTAGCTAGGGTTTTAGTGCAAGGGTGGTCCAACTAAATGTAATGAGCCAAATAATAGTGTTCTAAAATACAATATTCAGTATATTATAGAACACATACACTGTAGCTTTGAAATTAATCCATATTCTATGGTGGTTCAAGGCACAACGTGCCAGCTGGCAAGCTCCGCCTAGCTATTCCCGTCACTTTTTTTGTCGCCGTGATTTACATTACACTGATGTGGTCAAGCCTCTTTATGGCCATGAAAGGAAGCCTTAGCTGGTCTTAGGGTCCTGTTTATTTGAGCTTTTATTTGGCTTCTTTCGGCCAAAACTCAGAAGTTGAAACAAACGATCTAGTTGTTGAGATGGTTTTTAAAAAAAATTGTAAAGTGTCTTTTGAGGAAATGAACTTAAAATTGAAAGTTGTGCAGTTGTTCCCTATTGACGTTAGTATTTAACTGCCGACATCTGCACTATTATACTATTATAGCTAGTTCAAAATATTTTTATGTATATAATCTATTTTGCTCGTTGAGATGTGATTTTCGCAACGATGCAATCAAATTGGCATTTGAGGTTATTTTCAAAACTACGAAGTGAATAATAAAACTAGAGCGCAAAGTTATCAAATATTTATATATTTTCTTCCAATTTTGGGTGTGGTACGGAGGTGTATGCATGTACCATTACCCCCAATTTGGACATCACTGTCGGTTCAAAAACCCCTTCACTGCCGGATTTTGAATCGACAGTGGCATACCGACAGTGATAGAGGGTTGACATCACTATCGGTCCTTAAAAACCGACACTGATCTACAGGCAACAGTGTCGGTTCCTGGCTCTACCTAGCAGTGTCCAGTTGAACAACACTGCCGGTTTGTGGTCCCAACCGACAGTGATGGTTGCTTCAAGAGTGTCGGTTCTTGGCTCAAGCCAGCAGTGTTAAGCAAGCCTACACTGTCGGTTCATGAATCCAACCGGCAGTGTTATCGTCATCATCACTGTCGGTTCATGGTTCAAGCCAGCAGTGTTGAGCAAGCCAACACTGTCGGTTTGTTTCTAACCGGCAGTGATGGTTACGACAACACTGTCGGTTTGTTTCTAACCGGCAGTGATGATTACGACAACACTGCTGGTTTGTTGCTAACCAGCAATGATGGCCGTTCGCATTTTATTGTTTTATAATTTATTTTAATTTATATTTTTTAGTTAAATCCGGTTTCGCTTTATATACGCTACATAGACGATAGGTCCATCAATATTAAACATTACAAATGTTACGGTTACAGTTCAAATGTTCTTATCAAGATCTCGATCCCTCAAAATAAAAAAGAAATTATTCGATAAGATGAAGCATGCTTCTCGAACTTCTTACAATAATCTAGTGAGCCACTCTAGGCCATACTGGTCCTTGAACTTCATGGATTGTGCAATGGAAAATACTCTATCTTTTTTCAATACCTCGGCTAAGATGAATTTTGCCAGCTCCGATTGCAGTGCGACGATCTCCATGTCTAACTGTCTTTCGTGGTTATATTTCTTGCGCCGTCGCTCAAAAAAGATGATATCCAAAGAGGAATCAGAAAATAATCTTGTTGAAATGTGGATTATACACACCAACTTATCTGCTTCTTCTGATTTCCCGCCGATGTAGCGAAGCATTGCCCACATTACATAAAACCCGCATTCATTGTTTCCCGCTGGCTATTTTAGGTACTTCCCCTCCATTTCGACAACCTTGAATGGGACCTGTGTCCCACCGATATGTCTTCTTCGGACACTGTGCACCATTAAAAGAAGAAACATTAGAAAGCGATATGTGTGACTAGAAAATAATATATTATTAGGATCGCTTACTAATTCAGCACTGCCACCCGTGCATCTAGATGATGAAATGGTTTTTTCTTCGAGTCCCACACCTCGATCAGATTTTTAGCAAGATTGACACAAATGAAGACGAAACGGTTGTTCGAATAATCTTAACGAAAAAAGAAGCATAAAATTAAAAGCCGAAAATACATACTCGCAGTTGTAGGCTAGAAGTATGTGGGTTTTGTTCTTCATCTTGAATTCATCAAAAACAACAATCAATCTCTCTTTCAAGTCTTCCACGTCACATCCATGGAGGCCTAAACATGTCTTCTCATTGACTCACAATGGGTCCAATAAGCCTATGTTATCCTATTTGCTTTTTAGTATGCAAAATTTTGCTATACACCTACATAAAATCATGGGAATTGGTCAAAAGTTAATAATTTGTGTCTTGAGAGAGTAGTTAATTATAATATCGTGCGTGTAGGCTACTTACATAGTCCACAGCGTCAACATTTGTGAATCAAGAGAGCGTTTCTAGTATAGCTGGAACAAGCACTCCCACTCGACATCTAACTTCTCTTCTTCAAGATAATAAAAAACATGTGGCGAACGGATAATAACCTCAAAACCAAAGTCCTCCGTCTCTGTTGCTTGAGCCATGTAATATT
This sequence comes from Miscanthus lutarioriparius, assembly GCA_904845875.1. NCBI lineage: Eukaryota > Viridiplantae > Streptophyta > Magnoliopsida > Poales > Poaceae > Miscanthus > Miscanthus lutarioriparius. The sequence goes on from CAJGYO010000010.1 coordinate 24,585,783, forward strand.
CATGCAACTAGCGCATATATGTTGTCAAATTTTTATACTCGTCATCGGGAACCAAAAGATTGCCCCTTTCATACTTCATTGCCGGTGTTCCTATCCCTTGTACATCATAATAGATGTTCGCGGCCTCTTCCATAGTTAATTCGGGGTTGTCTTCGACGTACTTCTGTATCTTCCTTAAATCTTCATTGTATATTTCATCGGCTCTTATTGTAGCGTACTGATTCTGTATTTGCCTTTCGAATTCGGACTTCAACAAACACGGAGGCAGTGAGGCACAGAGATTGAAGAAACTAACACAATCTTCCTTCGAGATGTGTACTGTAAATTTTTCTTCCATCAAGTTTGTAACACTGCCACTGAACGGCCTTTTTCTTTTTTGTTGGTCCACTTTGGGAGCATTAGCGACCGAATCCAAGGACCTTTTCTGCGACTACGAGGATGCCTTTGATCTTGTTTTGGGCTGAGGTGGAGGAAAAGGAGGAGGATGACGACGATAATTCTGTTTTCCCGGGGCTGATGAAGATGGAGGAGGAGGAGGAGGAGTCTTCTCTTTTGTCGGGACTGAGGAAGATGGAGTCGAACGAGGAGGAATAGAAGGAGACCTCTGCCTTCATGGGGGTGATGGCAAGGGATGAGGAGGGGAGTGATCTCTATTGGGAGATGGTGAGTGATCATCGCGGGTGGGCGAAGACACACTACACCATGTCCCACTTTTCCAAACACTTAGGTGTTGGTAAATCTAGGGTTTGAACAACACATTTTATGTTGGCAATTGTGTCATCTTTTAGCGTCATATAAACTGTAGCCAAAAGTATCCTAAGGCTACACCTTATATGTTGGCATTTCTCCTCCCAATGATAAAAGTGTCGGCGAAAGTTATAGACAAAAAAATTGTCGTCGTAGCCTAATGCATCCACTCTCAAAGTGTCGTTAAAAGGGGTAGGCGCAAGCACAATAAAACAAACAGTCACTAGGCCCAATCCTCCCGTCCACCCACAAAGTCACGCCGCCGAAGCCACCGCTCCAACCCCACGTACGTACGCCGCCCAGGCCATCGCTCCTGCCGCACACCGTCGAAGGTCGACAGAGACAGCGCCACCCAGCCATCGCTGCCCCAGCCCGCCGCCGCCCCAGCTCGCCGTCGCCCCAGCATCCTGCCACCCAAGGCCACAGCCCCAGACCCCGCCACCCAAGGGAAGGACGCCGCCGCAGCCCTCCATCGCCCCAGCTCCCCGCCGCCCCAGCCCGCCGTCGCCCCAGCATCCTGCCACACCAGGCTACGGCCCTAGACCCCGCCGCCCAAGGGACAGACACCGCCGCGGCACTAGGCCACCGCCGGCGAGCAAGAGGGCTACCACCGCTGCATCCCTGTTCCCCTCCGCATCCAGGTGCATCACCTCGGCATCCCTTTCCTTCCATCCCATTCCCATGTGTGCTAGGGTTTGGGGAGGCTTCCCTTTCCTTCCATCCCGTTCCCCTATGTGCTAGGGTTTGGGGACAACTAATTTTCTTGTACTTTTTTCTTGGTGGCAGAAAGGACGAGACAAATGTGAGAAAGGACTGAAAGATTCAAGGTTTGTGTTGCTTCTCTTGCCAAACTTTCATTCAATCTAGATCCACATCTCTTCCCCTCTATGGAGAAGGAACCCTTTTTAGATGCGATGTTTACTTCTTTAGTTGATTTTGCAGAGGAATCAGCTGGATTCAATATCTTGTACACATCACAATCCATCACTTGCTTGTAAGTTTTGTTCTGCCGGATCTGCAACTTATTTCAAGTATTAAGACAAAATTCACACTGGCGGCAATTCATAGTAATTTTACTTTAGTCATTTATGCGAAAAACATGCTGTGACTGTTCTATATAAAAGAGAGAGAAGGGAATCAATTGAACTTTAAGCTGCAAGTGCAAGTATACGTTAGTCTTGGAACTATTGAAATGCATACAAGTGTCCTCGTTGCAAAAAGACCAGTTCTGAGTTTTTCTTTCTTTCTTGTGCATGTTGATTAATATCCAATAAGGAAGCAAAGAAGGATCAGTCATGCAGCTGGCTCTGCATCAAGAATCGTATTTATGTGTTTGAGTCAGAACAGTTATTGCACCATGGAAAAGGAGCTACCTATGAGGTTTTGGATCTTCTATTTTGGGATATGACGGATCATAAATATGCTCCAAGTTTTGTAGAGCCCAAGAGCAGCGAAGGATTAGGTTGTGTACATCTGTTCCTTGACTAACCTGCTTCCTAACAAGTTACCTTGCCTTGCCTGTACTGAAGGTTTGGAGTGTTACACGCTATGAACTTAGAAAAGGTGCTTTCAATTATGTGAATTCCTTTCATAGAACTGTAGCTTACTTCTTTTCTAATGCTCTTTGATTGGACTTATTATTGAGCAGGTTGCAGTAAGATTTTGCTAGACTACGGTTAGGCTGCTGCAACTTGGTAGTTTCTTTGTGTGAACTGCAATGTCGCTGAAGATTTGGAGGTATGGGAAGGTAAATTTCTTCTCCCTTCTGTCAATTGCTGCATAGAATTCATCAATACTAGAAAACCATCTGGGCTTTAAAAATTTCAAGTTTGCTGGGTAGGTTTGGTACTTTCTATATATTGGTTCCCAGATCTTGAATTCATGTCAGCTGGTTATTTGTTAACTAAACGTCAAACTCTACATATCCACACCTAATTCCTACCTTTTGCTTGGTAGGGAAAAGGTTCAACCCAGAATCATCTGGGCATGCTCTCCTCAGCTATAGGAAGCCTAAGCTATCTTGAGGATGTGTGAGTATTCTCATGGATATCCTTTGTCAGTGCTAGTGTTTGTATACGTCTAACAATTAGTTTCCTATTTGTTTCCCTGTTACGGTCTGCTGGAGAACATGTAAAACGGGCCAATCCCAACAGAGATTGGCAATGTAGTAAACTCCGTGGATCACCTTGAAAGCCTCCTGCACTTGTGAGTGGAGCATAAGCCTATCTGTGACAGCTTGTTTTTGTTGTTGTCTTGTGTCTTAAGGTAATTCTTGTTCAGTTTGTGCTCATTGTGTGCTTATGTTTTTCAGAAATTTGTCATATAATAACGTGGTGGGTGCTGATATTTGTGTAATACGACGCAAGTAAGGTTGCAATTCTTATGTTTGTGCTTCTCTAGAAGGAAGTTTATATATAAGTTTTTTTTTCGTGCTCTTGTTGCAGCATAGTCAGAAGTCGTTTCATCTGTGGTTCTAATGTGGAGCAGGATTGTAAGAGACTGAACCGATGGCAATGAAGTACCAACATGGAGAGCCGACAAGTAAGACTGCAAACTAGTCTTCATCTGCCCTTCTACTGCCATTGCTTGATTGGTATGCTCTCCTTTTCTTATGAACCTTGTCTCTTCATTTGGCATAGAATTGTAGGTTGTGTGTGATCTGTGATGTGATGATTTTGGTTTCTAAAAACTAGACTAAATTTCCCCTATAGATCCTGTTGATGGCTTGTGGTGAGACAATTTTTTAGCATCAAGTGTGGTGAAATTGATTTAATTTGGGCAATTGTTTGGCAAGATAATTATTTTTTTTTGTTGAACAACCCAATCTGATCTGAATGATTTTTTATTTTGGGAGTAACATTTCACTATTTTGACACTGCATATTTTGGGAGTAATATATCACTATTTTGACACCTTATCTCATCGGTGTTGGGTTCGATTCCAAACACCAGGAAATTCGTGAAAAGGGTCGTGGGCGGGCGACGCTGGTGCGGAGGCAACGATAGCGTGCGGGGTGGGCAGTGGTGATGAGGGGAAGAAGAGATAAGGCTATCTATTGGGGTTTACTGATGACATGTGGTGTCCAAGGAACTAGTTAACGGTGACCAAGTTTATTGAAAAATATATTGACATCTACAATACCAGATAAATGCATTATCAAAACATATTTCATGGTGGATTTAATGAAACTATTTTGATGTTGTAGATTTGGTGCATTTTTCTATGAACTTGGTCAAAGACAGAGAAGTTAAACTTACGGCAAAACTAAAATCTCCTAAATTTGGGAACGGAGGGTTTATATACTACCATGCTGCTTATAGTTTAGGTATTGGGAGCCAGGAGTAGTTGATTTGTGAGTTTGTTTCCAACTACCAAATCCTGGTTGCACCCTTACACACATGCGGGTCAATTTAGTGGTAAAGAATGTTCCCTTGTATGTGTTTAGTTTGCTGATTAGGGGCATGCATGGATTGGTGAGTTTGCTGTGCATGTGTAGTGGCGAATGTGTGTTTGCATCTTCAATTGCCAAGAAAAAGTTTGCTATTTGGGTTAACACTAATAACGAATAAATGGGGTGAAATGGACTTCAGTTCACCTGACTCCATAGTGTATGTTGTTGCCTTTTGTGGTTATGCTATGCACCACTATGTCCATCGGTAAGCTTCATGTGGAATGGGTCATCCATTTTCTTTCTTCCTCGAGATTTGCAAGCTGAATCACTGGTTCATTTTTTTATGACAGGAATTCTCTCTTTTGAATGAACAAAATGTTGTTATCATTCCTGAAGCTATTTTCTCGCTGTGTGCTGGTTTTTCATCATCAGCAATTAATTCATCAGATGTATTGCAACTGTTTGGTGATTGTAAAATTTATTCCAAGGTATATTGTTAGTTAGTCATCACAAGATTTTACAGATTACAGTCGAGTATTTCTAAACTTGTATTTGTTCACTTAGTGCCAATTTGATTTGTTTTAGATGTCTCTTGAGGACGATAATTGGGTTCTTAAAGATGAACTACCCTACTCTGTGGAAGCTTTATCAGAAATCACTCTGGATACTCGTACCAAGGTGCTTCACTTATTGTTCTCAGTTGCTCTGCTATTAGCACTTGTGAATGTTAAAAAACACTTTGCTTGGTAGTATAATCTTCTATATTTTCCTCGTCTCTCCTTTGTTTGGTCTCTTGTTAATGTTAAAAAATACTTTTACCTGAGGTTAAAAAATACTGCTATTAGCTCCTGTGAATGTTAAAAAATACTTGTACCTGAGGTTGAAGCATTTTTTGACAACTAGGTCTTTCATGTTGTAGCTAGAATATCCTTCATCACTGAAATGATATAAAGCCCTCCCAAACGTTGATGTAAAAGAAAGCATGCTTTGAGCAGCATGCCTTTTTTTCTTCCCTTTTTTGCTGTACATGGTAAGAGCTGGACTATGGTACACTTAGGCACCACCTCCTCCACACAAAAGCTCATCAAACCTGGAACTTACCATGACACTAACTAATGTACAATTTCCACTTTAGCATGGAAGTAGTTTTTTTATAAGAGAGTTTCCTTTGGTTTTATAGAAAGCAACTGGAAGCAGTTTAATAAAAAAGACTTTATCGAACTTTTCAGTGTGCCTATTAGTGTCATACTGTCATTTGTTGCAAGCACCAGCATAGTGGTTGATTCCATCTGGAATGCTTGGTATTTTGAATGGTCCAATAAAGTTTACCGGTGGTTAAACCCATAGTTTGTTGTCTTAGTAAGTCAGACTTTGGTGGTCCTAGAGATTATTCTTGAAATGTAATTTTTGTTTGACTTCTTCTACTGATAAAGTCACAGAAGATGCTTTATTGGTTACAGGTTATCAGCCTGTTCGGGAGGCCGTATCGTATCGTGGATTATTTACTGCTGGCTGGTTTGGTATGAGAGAAAAATACTGTTTCCGGCTGGAAATTTACGATCGTTTACAAGCAAGCGAACAGGCTTTATGTCTCATAAAGGCCACCGTATACATCTTCCTGGGACTATCCAGCAACCAATGCTCCTCGAGCTCATGGAATTCATCAAAGGATTTGTGGTCTCTTAGCTTTAGTCATAACCAATTAATACAAGACTTCTAGTATGTCTATACATGTCTGTAACTGACTAATCTATATCTTGGACCTATATGGCTCTATGTACTATGATCATCACTTGACCTGCTATATATATATACATATATATATATATATATCAAGTTGGTGTATGTATGAAAGATCTAATATATTATTTATACAAAAATCAAGTGAATTTGTTCAATGTGATGCCTTCTATATGAGCAAAAGTGGATTTGTCGAATTATTTTAACTGTAATTATATCTATGCAGTTTTGCCGACAATTTTTTTTGGGCAGGGTATGGTTTGTAAAATACCTTGGAAATGGTTTGGCCAACATACAAACTATCGAGAAAGGTCTTAACTGTCGGCGTAGGTCTTAACTGTCGGCAAAGGGTTAACTGTCGGCAAAGGTTTCAACTGTCGGTGTAGGTAGACCGTTTGCCTACACATAAAGTGTCAGGGATTCTATTAATTGTCGGCAAAAGTTTCACCAACGGCTTCTAGCGCGACTGTTTCTAAACTGTCGGCAAAACTTTTCGCGGGAGGTTATCTGTTGGCAAAGGCGCCCTTTGCCTACAATAGAAAGTGTCGGCAAAAGTATGTTGTGTTATAGTGACTCGCAGTCGTCCTCATTGTCAGAGGACATTTTGTGGTCAAGCTTAATGAAGCGCTTGCGCCAGGCCAATTGAGAGCCCTTGTTATGACCAAGTTTTGGCCTATCTTCCACTGCGGGGTACTCAATCTGTATCTTGTTATACTTCTTATCAAGTATTCTATCAATGGTGACGCGAGCGTACCCCTGTGGAATTGGGCGGCTATTAATGGTCACGTCTCCCGTAGGCCAGGCCTAGCCGAGCGCCACCTTGTCCTTTGTCCATTCCTGATGGATGTACAACTTGACATTGACGGGTTCAGTGATGCCGTGACCGGATAAGGCACATTCGCATCTTCTTCATCGAGCAGGGTCGATCCGCAGCTGCTGCGACCCCTAAACTGTGGACTAAAGGAAGTAGGAGTAGGGTTTTGTAGTACTCCTGACCCCTTAGATAGCAAAATTTGTTGGACTCGTGCTTCAACAGTCGCCTCAATCCATGCATCCATTATGTCTTCCATCTCTTTTAGTTGCCTCAAACACTTTGCCTCCTGATCCGCTCTACCCCTCGAGTGGCTTCGATAAGTGTGAGATTCTTCGGGGAATGCTAGTTTCTAAGGAACAACACTGGTTCCTCTAGTGCGACCAGGGTGCTCCTTGGTTCTGAGTGCTTGGGTGAGCACGTCTTTCTCCCTATTAGAAGTGCGAGTCCCTTGCCTCACCTCCTTAGTTACCTAGGAGATCCTCTGGATGAGTTCACTCATGGGTGGATTTGTGGAGCTAAAGCTCCCGTCCTCAGCATGACATACATTCCTCCCCATATAGTGTATTATCGATCTTGGCTCCCAATGGGCGGTCTCAACCTAAACGCCTTCCTCAGCAAGGCGATCCATCTTTTCAAGTTTTGCTTCAAATCCTGGCATCTTTTTGGCGTAGCCACGAGAGTCGAGACGATGAGGATTCGTTGCTTTCTGTGAGTTCTCTTTATTCTTCCTGCTCAGTTCTAAGTACTCCTTGGATAACCTACATTCCTTGAAATCTTGCCAGAAGTCCTTCTGCTTGCTAAACTATCCACCATCGAAATCTGGCTCTTTATTTTGGAAGTCAAAATTTTTGTACAATGTTCCCTTGAAATTCTTGAAGCATGTCCCCATGATTTCTTTTGCTTTTTTCTTGACTACCTCCTTGTCATACTCCGTTGGGAAAGTGAAATACTCTGGGATCTTGATATCCCATATGTAATCCTTCTCACTTCCAGGAACCCTCCACGGATCATTATCCTTCCCATTCCACTTCCTGTACCTAATCAGGATAGTCTTGTATTTGGTCAAAGCTATATTCGGCGAGAGTGGATCCCTGAATTCATTGAACTCAGTGATGTGCCAGTGTGCATTCCTACCAACAGGAATCTTTGACATGCCTCGCTTCGATCTGGTCTTCCTGCTACCCGAACCCTCTGGCTCCTCGACCGGCGGAGGCTCCTGCTGGAGACACCAAGTAAGCTATGACCCTCTCAATTGATTAGCGTGTGTGGCTACATAGTCACATGATACCAAAGTTACCTAGCCATCTTGGTCATTTTGACCTAGCTCAAGCAGGCTGGACGGGGCCCATGGCTGCTCGTTCTCACCGTCCTGATTGACACCGTCACCGTTTATCGGATCATGTGGCTCTCCCGTCCCAGCAATATCAGCCGCTTCTTGTTGCTGATCTGTTCTTCGGTGATGGGGTAACAGGCGATGGTGAGTCATGGCTGTGACACGATCCTAGTTAGTTTTGGCTGCGGACAACTACTAATAGCATATGTTCATATTATATATATATAATATGTTTAATGCAAAGTCTAATAATAAGTCCACATACAACAAAGTCAAATAATAGCATATGTTCACCTTGAACAAATTCATTGTTTGATTGACCACATACAACAAAGTCCACCTATTGTTCTATGAAAGTAAGCAATGACTATAGCCAAAAATAAAAGCATGACATCTTTCCAAGACCAAGGAGCAATTCTCCTAATCTTCATATCTCCGGCGGGTGGCTTCTCTTCAATCTCCAGTGCCAGCGGATGGCCATGGTTTGCATTCATTGGACCATAGTAGGCCGGTTGCCCATGGTTTGCAAGGTAGGCCTGATGACTATAGTAGGCCCTCAAAGCTTTAGCTTCTGTATTGTATTTTTTGTGCAAATTACCAGGGTAGCGATTGACTTGAGCATATCAATCTTCCTAGGTTCGATAAATCCCAAGCATGTGACCAACATGCACTACATACCATGCCATGGTTGCCTATACATTTAAGTAAATTAGGTTGTCATTCAAACTTGATGTATCAGAATATTAAGTTCACATACAGCTAGGATTTTGATAGCCATGGTTATATAGCACACAGAACAGGTAGGATTTACACACCTACCGATTTTTGGTATAGTTGACCTTGAACAAAAACACACGATGTGCCTCAACAGTCAATATCATTTCATGGTGAATTAATTTAAAGAAATCCCATTTTGAAGCTATGTGTCATTTTGAAGCTTTGTATTCTCTCCATGGATCACTTGTACTAAAAAACTTAGCCAGCTATGACCTTATTAGTCAGAGAGATTTAGCAAGCACTTATCTGAACTTATTGTGCTAGATGATGTGTGAGACATATATTCAGTGCATCTTGATAAACAAGAATTTATACTCTGTCCAAATGTTCAGACTACACACACCAAACATATAGAAGCATATATGACATAATTTGGCCAAGCTGACTGTACATGTGTGCTTGCAGGTTTGCAAAAGCAAACTAAGTCTTATAATTTAGCCAAGAAGCCTGTAACTCAATCGAATAGGAATCAGTTGCTACTGGGAAGACAACAACCTAATAAATCATAAATCATAAATGTACATGCACCATAATTAGGCCGGCTGCTTACTTGCTAAAAACTATTGGACAAAAAATATCTTTTCCGCTGACAATGGTCCTTTTGTTCTCAAAAAACTTTGAACCATGGATTCTGGTACATCCACATCTCCATATAAACCATGCATACTAATTCAAGTAAGCAGCAACACCTCTACTGATTCACAGCTTTTCTATGGAAAACAAGGGTCATGATTCATAGTTTTTCAATGAAAACCACAGGTCAGGGATCAGGAACATCTATTCAAGTAACTTTGAGTTTTATAATAAAAGCACAGTAGGGGCCTGCACCCTCCTGTTTTCCTCAAAAAAAAAGTAACTCTGAGTCAAGAGTGAATGCAATTAACTAGGGCCCTTGCACTCACTGTGGGGCATTTCATCGAACACATAGCGGGCAGTGAGCCACGCACTCACCGTGGGGGTGGGAAAGCAGCTGTCCGCGCGCTCCTGAAGGCCTCTGCTGTGGGAGTGCAGGCGTGGAGGAGGAGGGGCACGACCGGCGTCGTGGAACAAGGAATGAGGGCATGGACGGCGCGGTGCTCCAACGTGGGGCGGTGGATGGCGTGGGGTGGTGCTCCGGCGTGGGACGGTGCATGGGCATCGGCATTAAAGAAGAGGAGCGCGGGGCTGGGAACGGCGGCGCTGGGGGCGGTGGACGAGTGCGCGGGGAACGGTGGTGCCCGTCGGCGTGGGGTGGTGCTCAATGGCCTTGGGGTTGGCGTGGGGTTGAAATGAATTTGGAAAATTTTAACCCGCGCCTTGGTTTTATACCAATGGTACATCACTGCCGGTTCTAATTATAAACCGACAGTGATGAGGAAACATCACTGCCGGGCCATTCCTGCAACTGGCAGTGATGGGGGTGTAGTAGTTAGGGGTTAAGTAGGTATCTTTTCCCTATCTTTCGAATTCCTCCGACTGGCTCAACGGTTAAGACCCCGCAATTTAGCCCCCGAGACCCATGTTTGAGTCCCAGGCGGCCCAAATTTTTTGGTTCAAATTTATAAATTATTAAATGACTTTGGGAAATGGTTCATCACTGTCGGTTGTACGTCTAAACCAACACTGATGAAGCAATATTACTGCTGGGCTATTCGTTGAACCGGCAGTGATGGGGGTGTAGCAGTTAGGGGTTAAGTAGGATATCTTTTTCCTATCTTTTGAATTCCTCCGACTGGCTCAACGGTTAAGACCCCGTAATTTAGCCCCTGAGACCCGTGTTCGAGTCCCAGGCGGCCCAAATTTTTTTGTTCAAATTTATAAATTATTAAATGACTTTGGGAAATGGTTCATCACTGCCGGTTGTATGTCTAAACCGACATTGGTGAAGCAATATTACTGCTGGGCTATTCGTTGAACCGGCAGTGATTGCGGTGTCTCGATTATGGGTTAAGTAGGATATCTTTTCCCTTTCTATCGAATTCCTCCGACTGGCTCAACGGTTAAGACCCCGCAATTTAGCCCTCGAGACCCATGTTTGAGTCCCAGACGACCCAAATTTTTTAGTTTAATTTTATAATTTATTAAGCGTTCTAAAAGGTCAAAAAGAAAAAATAAATTAGCCTTGACACACATCCTATACTAGCGCAGCGGTTAAGTCTCAGAACTCTGCTGCCCGAGACCCGAGCTCGAACCCGAGGGCTAGCACAATTTTTTTAAATTTTTTATATATCACTGCCGGTTTTCAAAATAAACCAACAGTGATAACCAGCATCACTGTCAGTTTCGTATCATTACTGCCGGTTTTTTGAAACCCACAATGATGTTTATATATATTAAAAAATTTCTTTTATATACTCAATAAATAGAAGCATGTGTATTCTTATGTTAAAATGGCTTGAAATTTTTTTGGCAAGCATGTACACCCACATTAAGACCCCACACAGGATCTTAGGTTTTTCTGATCAGTTTTTTATTTATTATATTTTTCTATGTGCTGAATGAGATAAAAGAGGGTGAATTTCATCTTGGACCCAATAGATTTTTTCATCGACCTCCATAAAATTCTTATCCCAAGGGCACATTAGAGCCTATGTAAAAGTTTGGCACCATTTTGGATCTTTTCATGGGTAGACTCAGTTCAACCTATAATTAATCGGTGTCGTCGCACAGAAATTCAATTAAACCTCACAAAGTAGCAAAGCATCTCCAGAAAATCCCAAACTTGGTGTTTCCTTCATACGTGGCACGTGCAAGCCTAAGAAAAAGTGTGAGACCAATACGACACCGAAATGAGTATGAACCATATAAACTTTGATAACCTATGCATATAGTCATGGTTCGATGAAAGGGCTCATGTACCTCTATGAAGCATGTATACTCCGCCTATGTCGAAATGGCTTAAATTTTTTTTGGCAATCATGTATACCCAAATTAAGGCCCCAAACAAGATCTAAGGTTTTCTGATCATTTTTTTATTAATATATTTTTCTTTGTGCTAAATGAGACAAAAAGAGGGTGAATTACATCTTGGACCCAATAGATTTTTTCATCGACCTCCACAAAATTCTTATCCCTAGGGCACATTAGAGTCTGGGTAAAAGTTTGGCACCATTTCGGATCTTTTCGTGGGTAGACTCAGTTCAACCTATAATTAATCGGTGTCGTCGCGCGGAAATTCAATTAAACCTCAAAAAGTAGCAAACCATCTCCGGAAAATCCCAAACTTGGTGTTTCCTTCACCTGTGTCACGTGCAAGCGTACGAATAATTTTGAGACCAATATGACACCGGAATGTATATTTCTAGTTGCCCAACAAATGTTATACGAATTACATGCATGACAATAATTAAACACACAAGCCGTACAAATTAAAATTAGAACCCAATTAAACTACGACCTTGAAAACCTAGCTAAATAAACATTAATTACTATCGGAACCACTGCCGGGATCGATCGGGCCATGCAAACTAACATGCCTATATAGCCATATATGGTAATTAATGTCACGGATTATGTATCCGCTTGTATCGATAAAGGACAATGCCCGTATGAGTGCACTCTCTCGTGCCTCACAATACCAAAAGAATGGTTGGCCATAGATAGAACCTACTGAACGACCACTGCCCTGTTAGTAATTCTTATGTAGTACTGGTGTCCTTCTATAGTGAGCTGGCCGAGGTTTCCATTGCAGAAGTCCTAATCGTACCCGAGTTGCTCCGTAGCTTGGTCTAGAACGGCCCATAAGCCACATGCAGCGTAGGTAAGGTCCTGGAGCGCAATCTGCATGCGAAGAAAAAGAAAAAAAAATAGAGAATGTTATTACAATAATAAACAACAAATAAGCACGACTCAGGTATAAGTGACCATTTTACCACATCCGCACAGTTGTAGCTCGCAAATCATTCGCTTGCTTGTGGGACGGGGATATCACCAGCATTCAAAGCAAGTGCCTTGAAGTGCGAGAAATCAGGCACATCATAGCAAATACGTCGAAGTGCCTCTAAATAGATGCGCATGGTACTGAATTGGAAGCTTATCACATTCGGGCTCTGTCTTTCCGTCTCGTGGATATGGTTCTGATGATTTGCACCCATCAAAGGGATGGAAAAACTGAGTTCACACGTCTATAGCCGACCACTTGCATTAGATGTCGTGTTCTCGATGATGTCCGAGATAAAGAACCAGCTAAGTGCTGTTCGCAGCCAATCTATTGGGGATATAGTCTGTGACATATATGTATGTAACAATGATATTAAACTAATTACACTTATTTGTTAGCATCAAAAAACAAAAGATGTTGGAAAATATTTCATACAATAGCTGGAACAGGGAACCGTGGAATGGCCACATTAGGAGCAAATGACTCATCGCCAGGGTGGAAACCTGATTCTTGTGGTGGGGGAGGTCCGTTATTCATACCACCTGATCGATAAAATGCAAAAAAATATGAACATAAAATATATGTACAAAAAATTCTTCCAAGTAAAATGTGGCAACATAATTAAATATAGATCGAATGCAAGGAATAAGAATATATATAAATGTAGAATGCAAAGAAACATGAATATAAATATAGATCAAATGAATATAGATAGAACATTGGAGAAAACAACATATCAATACCATTGAAAAATGCAGGAGGCATGACCAAATCACGTAGAGAGAGAGTGGATTTCTTGAGAAGTGAAAGTGAAACGTGAGAAATGAGACTGTGAGAGTTCGTGGGTGGGTGGGATCGATGTATGTGGTCGGCGGTTTGTTTTATATAGGGGGCCATGGACATCACTGCCGGTTTTTAAGTAGAACCGACAGTGAAAGTTAATATCACTGTCGGTTTTTAAATAAAACCGACAGTGAAAGTTAATATCACTGCCGGTTTGTAAGTAGAACCGACAGTGAAGGTGCATATATGTAAAGGATATATTTATTTAGATAGTACAGTGGGAAAGGTTTAACAACAACGATATATTTATTTAGATAGTAATGAAATACATCAAAAAATAACAAAAATATTAGAAATAAATTACATATACGATATATACGATAACAAAGACCTTACACTAAAATTCCATATACGATAACAAAGACCTATTTATCTACAGGTCAATGTTACAATCAATGTGTATCAACTAGGGTCAAACAGCAGCACCGAGGTGGTATACGAGCTCTACCGGTTGGAGATGACAATGTGGCATCGATGAATCCATGCTTTGTCTGTACATGGCCTTTTTCCAAATGCGCACCGCAGCGGATGGCTTTGTGAACCTCGTGGCATCTCCAATCTTCGGCGTTGCTCTATCTTCAGTAGCATTCTTCTAGTACCACTTGTGTGCACCATTTTGGTGGACTACGATGCATAACAATATATGTGGTTTGTTATGAGAGGAAAACACTGTATCATGGCCAATTTTGGTTAAAAACCGGCAGTGATAGGGGCCATTGATGTGTATACTAGTTAGAGAAACGAAATGAGAAATAAGTACCAAGAGGGTGGCAAGACTTGGCTGTTGAGAAGCTAGCTCCCAGCCGAGGGCCATTTTTTAGGGGCTAGCAGTCGTGGTACGTTTTTGTTTCTAAACTAAAGTTGTCGGGGTAGATGGGAGCAGTGCTACTACTGTTGTGGTCAGTGGGAGCACTGTTGGCATGTGAGGAGCATCTAGACATCACTGTCATTTTTAGTTTAAAAACCGACAGTGAAGGTTGCCTTCTGTGCTGGTTCTGCGAACCGATAGTGATAGCTTCTATCACTGTCGGTTTTTAAACCAAAATCAACAGTGATGTTCTTTTTTTTATCCCTGCCATGCTGACACCCAGCAGCTGGGCTGCCTGCCATCGCAGTCTTTTTATAAAAAATATAAAAAAAAATCCCGAGCCTAGGATTCGAACCCAGATCTCGGTGTTCTTAGTTTAGAGCCTTAACCACTACGCTAGAATAGGGATTACGTTAGAATTTGTTGTTCTTTTTCTTTTATCCCATCGTAACGCACTACTACTATATAATAAATGAAAAATCAAAAAGTTTGGCCCGCCTGAGATTCGAGCGCGGGTCATGGGGTCGAGAGTGTGTGGCCTTAACTGCTGAGCTAGGATAGGGAGTTCGGTTAGATTGGTTTTATTTTTTTTCTTTTATCCCATCGTAATGCCCTACTAAATAATAAATGCAAAATCAAAAAAGTTTGGCCCGCCTGGGATTCGAGCCCGGGTCTCAGAGTACAAAGTGCACGGCCTTAACCGCTGAGCTAGGATAGAGAGTTCGGTTAGTTTGCTTTTCTTTATTTATTTATTAATAGAAATAATGCAGTTAGTTTATATTCTAAAATAACACAAAAATTTGTGTCTTAATTATTTAATTCTATGATAATTAATTAATTAATGGTCTATAATTATCAAATAATAGTGTTTGTGAACATCATCTCAATATTTGATTACATAGTCAATAATTAAATTATAGAGATGCGCACAAAACATAAATTAGATTTAAAGTGCGAATTACTGATACAACGTCTGCATAATGATTACATAATTAATAATAATCTAACTATCTTTAGGTGCATTAACAATGAGGGCCTCATTGTGATCAAGCCATACGTAAGCAGGTTCATCACCCTCTTGAAGGATAGGTAGGGGTACGTTCGCCCCGAATGGAGGCATTTCCTGATAGCCCATGTAGTCTTCTTTGTCCGTCACTCCATTAACACCGACAATCTTCCTTTTCGCTTCTAGGACTACTTTTAGCCTTCCTTTTGTCTTGTTGTCCCTTGCATAGAAGACTTGAATAACATCTCTTGCAAGGACGAAGGGGTCGTATCTATATGCGGTATTAGTGAGATCAACGGTAGTGAACCCTTCACTGTCAGTGTTGATTTCCTCGAGCCATACCCACTGGCAGCGAAAAAGAGTTGCCTTCAACGGACCTTAGGCTAGCTCCCATATCTCCTCTATAAAACCATAGTATGTCGCCTGCACGTTGTCATTTTCGTCGTGAGCATCAAAATGAACACCACAATTTTGGTATGTGCTCTTTCCATCTTGTTTTTTTGTGTAAAATGTGAATCCATTGATCTCATACCCTTGGTACTTAAGATATGTACTCGAAGGTCCCTTGGCTAAGACATCCAGTTGATTACCCAACTTTATTCAAAGCAAGTGACGTCGCAACCAGTTGACAAATTCCTCATGTTTTTTATCCAGCCAAGCCTGTGACCTGCTCGGATACAGAGTTTGCAGCGATTGCCTGTGCTCGTCAATGTATGGCATCACACCCTCGGCTTGCTGGAGAACAACGAACTATGCCTGTCTGAAAGAAACAGGGTTGTCTACTATAACGGATTTCTCCCCGATCGTTCCTTTGCCACGTAGTCTTCCCTCATAATGAGATTCTAAAACTCCGACCCTTTTGATGTCCAGATAATATGTGCAAAACTCAATGGCCTCCTCTGTTGACCATCCTTCAACCATGCCCTCTTCTGGCCTGAATCTGTTCCTAACATATCTCCTGAAAACTTTCATCAATCTTTCAAAAGGGAACATCTGATGCAGGTACATTGGGCCGATGGCTCTAATTTGGTCAACAAGATGAATGAGCAGATGCAATGATATATCAAAGTAAGTCGGCGGGAAATGCATCTCAAGCCTAACAAGAGTTTCGGCTATGTCCCGCTGCAGCTGCTCTAGCGTGGACACATCAATGACCTTTTTTGAGATCACGTTGCAGAACGAGCTAAGCTTTATGATTGGGGCGCGGACCTTTGGGGCAAGGATACCACGCAGGGCAATAGGGAGCAGCTGAGTCATAATGACATGACAGTCATGGGCCTTCATAGGGCCATAATTGAACTTGAGTTCTCTCATGTTCACTAGCCTCTTCGGGTTCGCACAGTAGCCCATCGTGACTTTGAGTTCATTGAGGAAAGAAATAAGCACACGCTTTTCTTCCTTCTTCAATGTCCATGACGCAACTGGAAGTTCGAACTGGCCATTCTCTAGCTCCACGGGATGCAGCTCCTTTCTGATTCCTAAGTGTTGCATGTCTAGCCATGTGGCTAGTGAATCCTTCGATATCCCCCCGGTGTCAATCAAGATGTTAAGAGTGTTAGCGCACACGTTTTTAGTGATATGCATGGAATCAAGACAGTGGCGTACACTCAGAAATGGCCAGTAAGGTAGTTTCCAGAAAATTGATTTTTTTCTTCCAAACGCTCCCATTAGGCACTGCTATTGCATTGTCCCCCTCCTAAGGACAACCTCTAGTTTGTTGAGTTCTCAAAGTATCACATGCCCGTCTCGATATTTTGGAGCTAAGCATTTCTCAATAGTACCATTGAAATATTTTCTGTTTCTGCGGTAAGGGTGATCCTTAGGTAGGAACCTACGGTGTCCCATATAAACTATCTTTGAGTTATTTGGCAGATTTACTGCATCGGTGTTGTCCAAGCACTCGACATATCCAGTATAGCCTTTTATCTTCTCTCTGTAAAACAAACCTCGACCTGGTAGGTCGATGATTGTAGCGTTAAGTACTCCCTTGATCGTGACATATTCCTTTTTGTACTCATCCCAAACATCCGGCACACCCTTTTCAAACATCTCCACTAGTTCATTGATCACTAGTTCTAGAAACACATAGATGTCATTCCCAGGTTGTCTTGGCCCTTGGATCAGTAGTGGCATCTGGATGTATGACCGCTTCATATAGACCCAAGGTGGAAGGTTGTATATATAGAGCGTCACTAGCCAGGTGCTATGATTGCTTCTAACCTAGTCGAAAGGATTCATCCCATCTATGCCCAAAAGCAAACCAAAGGTGCCTTACCTCTCCACCGATGTCCTTATAGAACATAGTATTGACAGTCCTCCAGTCATGCCCATCGGCGGGGTGCCTCATCATTGTATCTTTCTTACGCTCTTCGCCATGCCAGCGCAACAACTTGGCTGACTTTACACATGCAAACAGCCTATGCACCCGGGGAGCTATAGGGAAATACCAAACAACCTTTATGGGACCTCATCTAGTCTTGGTACCCTCATCTGACGGCCCTTCCTTGTACCGTGGAGCTCCACACTTGGGGCACTTGTCCAAGTCTTTGTATTTCACTACTACAAAATTGATTTTTAGGGGTGGTTTGGCCAGCCGCCCCTACCGAACCGTCTCTACAAATCATGCATTTATAGGGGAGGTTCCAAGGCCGCCCCAACAAATCGATTTGTAGGGGTGGCTCGTATTACCAACTGCCCCTACAAATCGATTTGTAGGGGCGACTGTAGTACCAGCCGCCCCTACAAACAGGTATTTGTAGGGGCGGTTCAATCTAGAACCACCCCTATAGTACATTTTCCAGCAAAAAAAATCCAAATTTACAATTCAAAATCGCGTTGCCGAACGTCCCGCGACCAACGTTCCGAACCGCGTTCGTGTTGCCGAATGCCCCGCGACCAACATTCTGAACCGCGTTCGCGTTGCCGAATGCCCTGCGACCAACGTTCGCGTTGCCGAACGCCCCGCGACCAACGTTCCGAACCGCGTTCGTGTTGCCGAACACCCCGCGACCGCGACTACAAGCACAAGAGTATTCCATAAACTACAATTACAAGTCCAATTCACAAGAATATATACAATCCATCATTAAATATACAAATTCCATACACATTGTTATCAATGTTGTAAAGCTAGCCTTTCAGTCTCACGAAGGTGTTGGTACTGAGGATTTGTACCTAACTTACACTCTCGGTCATGGTAGGCGCCTCTGACGTGTACAATCTAGTCCAATATGAAGTTGCAAAGGTCGCCGACGAGCTCTAAGAGTTGGTCATCCTTGTATGAGTCTCTTTTCATTCCTTTCTCTTCTCTCCACTACAAGAGAACAAGTTTCGGTTTAGTATTTCATACCATGTACGAAATTTTTATACTACGGGTGAAGAGGTTCAAACTTACCCTTAAGGGGTGTCTCTTGTAGGCACCGGTGTTACTCATCATAGAACATATATAGTATCCACAATGTACACTCCTAGGCTTCTGCTTGGGGCACTGTATGTTTTGCATATAAAAATGTTAAGTAATGCTTTTGACAGCCATGTAATGGAGTACCGAAGAAGTAAGTTACACTTACCGCACATAGTGTTTTTATAGCCAGCTTTTCCTTCCTTGCTGGATCATGCCATCCATGATGATTGGTGACATAGAACCTAAATGCCCTGTTCGAATTATTTTAGCAAATACAACTTGTTAGTATCCAAAAGTGAACGTTACAAGTATGTATACAAACATATAAGCTAATAAGGATTGTCGATATGTATACATCTTGAGAATTGATATGAAGTCTTCGTATGTCACCGTATCCCTATCTAATGAATCAAAGACCCATGCCATGCTCCTCCCGACATCGACGGCTATACAAATCTAGTGGTTGCTGCATGGATTTAATCATAGAACTAGATAAGCTCTTTTGCATCGAATAAAATATATCGAACAAAGCTTCAAGTATAGAGTTGAACTTACTCAAAGTTGTATAGTAGCCATATAGTAGAGTGTTGTTGGAGATTTTTGAAAGCCAGGGCAATGTATGCCGCAACCTTAAGGGACTCTTCCCTTAGTTTCACCGTACGGATGCACTCTTTCTCCCGAAGAGTCTTTGCAGCAGCTAGCTCTTTGGCATCTAGTGTCCACCATTTAGGGTAATTAAAATTTGTTTGGGCTATAGCTTGAGGGTCTACATACCCGGCTTTCACACTTGGCATTTGTTTGACAATGTGCACTTGCATTCTACAAATCACGACGTGGGTTAGTTACAATAAAATTCAAAGATTACATTCGTATCATATCGGGAGGACAAGGACTTACAGGCACCACGTGCGAATTAGATTCATCTCCATTTCTCCCACGTGAAAGCATGTGTGCATGTGATTGAAGTCAAAGACAATTTTCCCGGTTGGGCTTCCAAATGTGCCGGTGGAGAAGCATGCTTGTATGATATCTATGCTCGTTGGGAGAACACGCAAGTACCAATCATGGAACCTTCTCATTCCAAGTGGTAGGCGCTAGATGTCCCGGTTTGGTACGAAGGGGTTGCCTCTTTCATATGTTTTTGGGCAATTCTTTGACCATTTGATGGCATCAACATTTGGATACTGCTTTGTTGTTTGGTGGAGTTTGCTAGTGACGGCCTCCTCAGAATCCCATGATGAGACTTTTTTAACTTGGTTCTCAGGCTTGAACTGGTCATGGGCATAGCACTTGTGCACCGATGAGACGTCTTTCATCGGAACATAAATTGGACTTATGGTGATTGGATGCTTCTTTCGAAGTTCCCATTCAGGCACGTCCTCATCTTCTTGTGCATCACCTTCTTCAGGAGACACTCGTTGTTCATGTATCTGCTGTGCTTATTGAGAAGACTGTGGCATCTCATCATGCACTTGCTCGGTATGAGCTAGAGAAGGTTGTGGCTTATCAGGCACATGCTCGCTAGGAGGCGGGGAAGAATGTGGCATCTCAGGAATGTGATGGTCACGAGCTGGTGAAAATATCTCCCCGTCCTCAACAACTCGCTCCAAATTTGAGAGAGGGGGAGGCGGTGAAGAAACAGTTAATATAATGTCCCATTTGTGCCAGAGGATGAACTGCCCCATTACGTCTTCGAGTAACACTAGCCCCTCGGGAGTTGCGTAGTCTATCCTCCACTGCATGAACTCAGGCTTCACGGTATGCACCTCGACCCTAGTGTAGTCCAGCGGTATCTTATTATTGTGGTGTAAGCCACTAGGAGGATGTGCCACACTCATTGCCACCTCCATCACAGTGTTCTGCCTGTCGCTGAGAAACACCAAGGTGCAACTAGTTGGTTCCCATATGCAATCGATTGGGGTTGTGGCTGCAGTGGAACCTTGGCTGCTAGGAACTTTCGAAGGGCTACCAACTAATGCCAGTTCTCCCGGCGGCGTCACTAATATCCGTGGCTCCGTAGACAGTCCCTGCTCCTCCAGCGCCTTCACAACTAGAGCCTTCACTTGGAGCTCAAGACTAGTCTCCCAGTCTCGGCCATGATTCTTGTACATGTGCCTGTCCTCTTCGAATCCTTGCTTCCAGGTCATCCTTTTCCCTAGCCCCCTGGTGTAGCCTGTGTGCTCCTTATTTCCCAAGCCAAGGCTAAGCTCGTCCCTCTCTCTGGAAGGATTGAATGAGCCCTTCTCCTTGTCTTTAGCATATTTCAGTATCCTTGATACCGCCTCTTGGGTCTCCGACTTATCAAACTTAAGATTACCGTCGGATGATTCTGTACTCCTCGCATATATCTAGTTCCTCTTCGCCAGCTCGGTGTTATGGGCACTGAGCTCCAATGCCTCCGGTGAAGTCTTCTGAGCCACGAGCTCCTCCCATTGACTAGATGTTATTTTGCCGAACTCGTTGAAGGGAGTTAACCCCTTTTGGATATACTTCGTGTTAAGCTCCGACCTCCAATGTTGGAAAGACTCTCCCATCATCCTGATAGCATTTTTTTACCAATTCATGCTTACCCTCCGAAAATCTAAAATTGAGCTTCAGTTGCCTATCCCATAGTGCATTCTTTGTGTTCTCTGGTACCTCTTTCCAGTTAGGGATTGCTGGGTTCAATTTATCTCTTACTAGGGCCCCGACCGCATTACAGAATCGTCCTCTTAATTCCTTCGGCTCAAGGATCTCCCCTGCTGGCCCGACCTCCATTATCACATAGTATGCCTTATCTGGATGTAGATTTCCTTTTCTATCCCCTCGTTTCCTCTTAGGCTTGGTAGTCGTGGTTGTGTCTTGAGGTTGTGGAGCAGAGGCATCATGATCCGTCTCTATGGCTGTTGCCTCTGCTCTCCTTTCCTCTACTCCGTCTTGTCCAGCGAGATGTCGCGAACGTTGACGTCGTCTTTTCCGAGTTTCAGGAGGGACCTGTATATACGATAGGTCAAAGTGTTAGCAGAGGTAACACAGCCAAAGCTTTAGCAAAATTTACAGGCTAAGGCTTTTTCCATACCTCCTCGTTCGGGTCAAAATCCTTGTTCAAATCTTCCTCCGTTGGCCTCCTTCTGGCTTCACGTGAGAAAGGATCCTCGGGCTTTCATATCCCTCTTCTGAGTCATCATCATCATCATCCTCTTCTTCTTCGCCTTCAGCAGCCTCTCCTTCGGGGCCTTCCTCCTCGTCACACTGCTCCTGAGTAAGCATCACTTCTAGATCCTTTTCTACCTCGTTATCGAACTATTCCTGAGTAAACTGGTCCTCTAGTGCTTGCTCCTCAAGGGTTGGCTGCTCATCATGCTCGGGGCATCGGGCTGCACTGTCTGGTGTCCACGACATTATTTTGCGCTTTGTTCTAATAGATGCAAGAAAGTGTGCTTTAGGTACGCGAGAAGGTATAAGAAATAAAAAAGGTCTATAAAACAAAGTAGTCCTATAAAACAACAATATGTCAAAAAATGAGAAGTAGCAGTAGTAGAGGCCTTAGAAACATGTCAATCATCATCTGATCTTGAACTTGGAGCATCAAGGCATCATAACAGAGAAGAGAGAAGAAGGTAATGTAGAGGCGGCTGCTAATGATGCCAAGTTCCTCACAAGTTCTTGATCATCAGCTCATATTCCATATAATGTATGGACTTAAACAATTTCATCATCGGTAAAACAATGGAGAGGAGAGGAGAGGGGAGATTTGGCAAAAAAAAGCAACAGCTGCTTAACAAATATAGAGAGGAAAAGGTGTAAAAACAAGCGGCTGCTGCTTCCCAAACATAGAGGATAGGAAATGTGGCAAAAATAGAGGAGAGGGGAGATTTGGCAAAAAACAGCAGCTGCTGCTTCCCAAAAAAAGCAACAGTTGCCATACTGACTTTGCTCGATCACACATGAACATCATATGCTTAATATCTTCCAAACCTGATAGGCAGATCGGACAATCAGAAGTAGTAGACAATAGTAGTACGGAACCTGTTATCTAAAAAAATAAGCAAGAACAGAAATATACTGTGTAAGTCTATAAATAACAAGGTGTCGCACTAAGCCAAGCATTCAAAGCTTTCACTCAGTTTCGTACATTGTAGAGATAAAGTGAATATGCAGTTCTTATTTAATTCAACACTTTCTACTAGAACAGACAACAGGCAAAGGACAAATCAGCTAAGAAGACTTCAATATTACAGACATAGAAATAATCCTGTAATCATGAAACAATTATGATAGGGATAAATTGTGAAAAACAGTTCATCATCTTCTTCTAGCTGCATGAAATTCCTCATTTTCTCCTTCCTATATTCCATAATATTGTTCCTAGAGCTCATTATCTAACATTTACATGTAGGACAGACAAATCTTACATATAGCATGAGTGTGCTGCTAGTTGACAAATGATTAATGTGTGTGACAGCTAGCAAGTACCAATTAATTATGGGGGTGGGGACAATCAGGAATGGATAAAGGTGCTAAACTCATAGAACATGCACTTATATAGAGAACAGTCACAATAAATTGGACTTCACTGTCAGGCACCTATTTTCATCCGTCCAGATATTTCCAAACTCATTCTCTGGATTCTCAAGTGGCCAGCCTTCAATTAGTCCTTTGACTTGTCAGGTTAGTCATTGATGGAAATATAGAATTACCCTTTTCATTGTTGATCTGTCAGATTTAGTTAGACTTGCAGCATTTGTATATTTGATTGAATCAATTTCAACTTTTTTTCGTAGTTTTCAGTATTTGGTCATTTCTTGCTAGATCATGGTTAAAGCTGATTGCCTGCGTCTGAACATCTTGTCCCCATTACAATGTGCATTCAGCACTGTTCAGATTTTAAATAATGTTCCTGTTGGTTTCAGTAGTCTAAACTTTAGGAGCTGATCCTTAGAATTTGACCCAACAATCAACAATGATATATGTATCTAGAATTTCAGTACACGCTTGATCACTCTATTTTGATGCAAAATGCCAAGTTAGAGTACTAGAAATAATGATGAGTTTAGAAGAGGTAATAAAGCGTAGGGGAAGAAGCTTGCCTTGCTGTTCGGCAGTAGCTTGTGAGGCTGCACTAGAAGATTAGAGGAACGCAGGGCTAAAAGATAAGTGGCTGACAGTATGTTCAGAGATCATCTTGAAGAACAGAACCGGCCCTGTTGCACTAAGTTTCCGAAAAGAGAAGCAAGGTTCGCTGTAAAAGTGGTTGAGGAGCAGAGTTGTTCAGTCCTGATACTTGCAGTGCGTGGACTTGATTTAGTTCAGCCATACAGATTTTTTTAGTGCAAAGCAGGCAAATTGAGAACTTTAGTAAAGAGTGGAGGTATTTGTGCAGCTTGACGAAGTTCAGCAACGATGATTTTAAAAAAATACAAGACAAGGAGATGCCAAATGGAGGATAGATGATCACAGGGCAGTGTATGACTTTTTTTGTTTGATTGAGAAGCTTGTGGCAAGTAGCACCGGTTATACAGCCCTTGATATAAGCAAGCAGTACAGTTCGGCGTCCACTACAGAGATGCAATGTAATATCGTTTGTGATGAGTAGAGCTAAGGCTGTAAACCACCGCCGGAAGCAGCAAGGCTTGGACATTGATAGTGTTCAGTCATGTAAACTTTCAGTATATGTGCCCCCCAAATTGCAGGTCTAATTTGTGATGCAGAGAGATCAGTAGAATAGCAGCTGCATTCGGCATCATTTTCTTAGTATTTATTATTTTATATCCAAGTATTAAGTTGTGCTTATTTGATTCATTTTCTGTTAAAGCCCCACGGCTAACTGAATCAAGCAAATGGTTTTCATGCAAGTCAACTTTAGTCACCGGATTGAATAACAATGAATACCAGATAACCAGGTCAAATAAATTGTGAGACGCTAGAAGCCTACCTCACCGTTCCGCAGTGCACCAAGCCTCTCCGCCATCGATCCCTGCCTCAGCTAGACCGTCCTCGCTCGCACCGTCTTCACCTCCTACCTGGCGTGCCCTTGCCCCAGATCTGGTCGCAAATCAAGCAGCGTGCTCGCTCAAGGCCGCCATCGGCTCCGCGGCGAGGCGAGCGGTCGTCGAGGTCTAGACGAGTGGTTGGGGGAGGTGGAGGGCGACGACCGGCAAGGAGGCGAGGAGGACACCGCGCGGAGGCGAGGAGGACACCGAGCACCAAACCCTAGGCCGCCCGCCGGTGGCGGTACGCGGAGGCCGCCCGCTGGTGGAAATCCTAGGGTGGGGAGAAGGCGCGCGGGTGCGGGGAGGGGGCACATGGGTGCGAGGAGGGGGTGCACGGGTGCGGATGTGGGGCGTACGGGTGTGGGGAGGGGGCAGGGGCCGGCGTCGGGACAGGACCGGCCGGGAGGCGACGTCGGCGGGGCAGCCTGACGGCGTCGGAGGAAAAAGACAGAGCCCAACAGGCTGACTCCCGTGCGCCCTAGTATTTATACCCGGGACTATTTCTAGGGGCGGTCCCTGATCTAGCCGCCCCTACAAATGCATTTGTAGGGGCGGTTCCTGATCCAACCGCCCCTACAAATATTTTCTATTTTTTAAAATTATAAATTCTATATTTTTTATATCATAAAAACACAAAGTAATATAAAAAAAATGTGTATATGCACAAATATAATATTTTGTATTATTGTATATATGAAGAAATATATATATAAACAATTGTAGTTAAAACAATATAGAAAACAAAAAAACAAAAATTAAAAATTTGAATTTTAAAATTCGACTACAATTTTATGACATTAAATGAAATAAAATGAAAATGTTGTAAACATAAAAGTTGTATAACTCATCAACATGTAGAACTTTTATTTTGGTCATCTTGTCATGTGACTTTGTTTGAAGGATTCAAAGTTTGAAATTCAAACAATTTTAACTTGAAACAATATTTTGAAAGAGAAAATGATTTTAGATGAAAAACTCATGAATACCAAAGTTGTAGAACTCATCAATATGTACAACTTTTATTATGATCATATTTTCATTTGACTAAATTTGAACAGTTGAAATTTTAAATTTCACTAAATGGCAACTTCAAACAAGATTTTGAAACCTTAAATGATTTCAACAATAAAAGTCGTGAACATAAAAGTTGTTGAACTCCTCACTATCTACAACATTTATTTTGGTCACTTCTTCATGTGATAAAGTATTAGTAAACATTGTTCATAAATTCACATATGACTCATAGTTTCATAAACTATACGAGAAACATGTTAATTTTTGAACAATGTTTACTATCACTTTGTCGGATGAAAAAATGATAAAAATAAAAGTTGTAGATCTTGATGAGATATACAACTTTGGTATTCAGCACTTTTTCAGCTGAAATCATTTAATGGTTGAAAATCTCATTCGAACTTGTCATTTTTTAAATTTGAAAATTTAAAGTGCTCAAACTTTGTCAAATGAAAAGAATGACCAAATCAACACACTAACTTGATAGGGCAAGATTTTAGAAAATTTTAGGAAAAAAAATCATCACATTTGGAGTTATTTTTAGGGAGAAAGACTAGTTACAAATTTTATCTAGAGATTAAAAACAAAAATCACAACTGTTCATGATGATCAATGATGAACAAGTGTGATTTCTTTTTTTAATCTATGGCTGAAACTTGTAACTAGTTTTTCTCACTCATACTAACTCCAAATGTGATGGTTTTTTCCCTAAAATTTTCTAAAATCATGCTCTATCATTTTAGTCTAGTCATCTATCTTTGTCACTAATTTTGAAAAATTCAAATTTTAAATTTCAGAAAATGACAGCTTCAAACCTGATTTTCAAACACTAAATGATTTCAGCTGTAAAGGTGATGAATATAAAAGTTGTATAAGTCGTTAAGATCTCCTACTTTTATTTTGGTCATTTCTTCATTTCATAAAGTGTTAAGTAATTTCATAAAGTTTTAGTAGTAATAGAGTGGATGTTCAAATAGAGTCATCTGGATGTTGCAAAGGGTAGTCTCACACATATGCATAAATGTAGTCTCACACACATACAAAAATATGTAGTCTTACACACGTACATAAATATATAGTCTCACACACATGCATAAATGAAGTTTTACAAACACACACTTACACAAACACTCCACGTTCAACAACTAGCTAGCCCACTGTAACGACTTTCCCCTTGACACCTTTTCGTTCCCATAGCAATATGTCTTTGGGGAGGTTCTTTTCCACAACATTGATTTTCTTAGGAAAGTCTATGAATAGCGGCATCTCATCGTAGTTATTATAAGTTTCAACATCGTCCACGCCATCAACTCCAATAATGTGTTGTTTTCCGGAGACAACCACGTGCTTTGTCTTCTTCTCCGGGGTAGGTTACTTTGTGGGTCAAACATATAGAAAAGTTGTGCGACACATGAAGCGAGCACCCAAGGGTCATCTTGGTAGCCTAGATTCTTGAGCTCCAGGACTCTCAATCCGATCTCGTTCAGTTGGTGTTGTTTGATCTAGCAGCATCGAAACAGGGCCACCGTTATATCTATTCCATAGTCAAGTTCCCATATCTCTTCAATGATGCCAAAGTATTGGATCTTTCACCCCAATCCATCGAGAGCCTCTATTCGAACACCGCTGTTGTGGTTCACATATTTACTATCCTTTGCGTGGGTATAGTACGTATACCCATTGATGTCATAAGCATTCCAAGATGTCACTTGTCTCGATGGCCCCTCCGCCAACCTACTGATGGTAATAGTGTTTATGGTTTCTCCAGGCAGTATGTTTTGGTCCTTCAACCATGTAGTTAGTCGTTGCTTGTGTTGTTTGATGACCCAATCATCCGAACGGCCATTTCTCTCCGCCATAATGATAGCCAAGTGTTCATCAATGTATAGTTGCATCAGTTGTGTACTCTGCAAGACACTGTAATGCGCCCGACTCACCTCTTTGTAATCATGGTCGATGAACACTTTTCTACCACTAGTGCCCTTCCCAGCAAGCATACCCTTGTGACGAGAATCGGGTTTACCAATCCCTTTATGTACTTTTAGGTACTCTTGACAGCACTCGATGACTTCTTCAGTACTGTAACCCTCTATCATGGAGCCCTCTGGGTATGCTCGATTATGCACGTATTGACTTAGAACCGACATGAACCACTCGTAGGACCACATTTCATGCAAGTAGGAAGGGCCCAGCGCCTGTATCTGATGAACCATGTGAATCATGAGATGTGGCATTATATCAAAAAAAGCAGGAGGTAAACACATCTCCAGTTGGTTTTGTGTCTCCACCACAAATTCATGTAGGTCACTCAGCTCTTGCTTGCCAATCATCTTCTGTGAGATCTACGAAAAGAAGTAGCACATGCGGGTGATGGCCATTTTCAAGAACTCTGGCTTTGTAGCCCTAATTGCAATAGGTAGAAACACTGTCAGCATCACATGGCAATCATGAGCCTTGTAGTGTGTTATTGACAAGTCCTTCATCGACACTAGCTTCTTCACATTTGCTGAAAACCTAGTCGGGACTTTGATCCCCCTTTGGAAAGTGCATATAGCTCTCTTCTCGTCTGGTGTTAGGTTGAAGTACGTCGTGGGCAGAGTGTATTTTCCATTAGCCTCAGGTACCGGGTGAAGCTGTGGCATCACATTTAGCTGCACCATGTCTTTCCATGCTCTCAGACCATCCTTTGACTTGCCTGTGTCCATCAAGGTAGCAATGAGACTCTCAAAGACATTCTTCTACACGTGCATAGCATCAATGGCATGGGAGACCTCCAAGTCTGGCCAACAAGGCAGATAATGAAAGAAGATCAATTGTTTCTTGAAAGGTACGCCTTCGACAGGAAGTGTGCTTCTATCTCTATTCGTCCCATCTAGATTCTTCTTTCCATAAACGACGCGTATGTTTTTCACCATTCTGTACACGTGTTCTCTGTTATGACGTCTCTCCGGAGGGGGTTCAATCTCCGGGGCGTTGTCATAAAATCTAAAGAACAATTTGTTGTAGTACTTGTGACTTGTCTTTAAGAAGCGTCGGTTCCTTAGGTAAACTATCTTCTTGGATGCATCCAGGTACACCCATGTAGTACCATCCAAGCAAACCAAGCATCCCGTCTTCCCTTTGATCTGTCCAGACAAAGCAAACAGCGCGGGGTAATCATTGGTAGTAACAAATATTATTGCTCTACATATGAAGTCCTCCTTTCGGAACATATCGTACATCTGCTCCCCATGCCTCCATAGCCTCTCCATTTCTTGCATCAAAGGCTCAAGGAACACGTCTATATCAATGCCTGGTTGTTTCGGGCCAGAAATAAGAATAGTGAGGAGAAGGTACTTTCTCTTCTGACACAACCTTTTTTCTCTGCTCCCCATTCTTCTCTGCTTTGCATCGTTGCCTAATGGAGTGTCCTCTGGGGGCTGAGATTCTTGTACCACCTTTTTTGTACCCTTCTTATTCCTCTTTTTCCCCGTGGAGGCTTCATCCGCACCGTAAAAGTCATTTTTCTTGTACCGGCTGGCCCCACACCGGGGACATTTATCCAGTGACTTGAACGTTTCGCCACGAAAAAGTATACAGTGGTTGGGGCATGCTTGGATTTTTTCAACCCCCATTGTCAATGGACTTATGATCTTCTTCGCTTGGTATGTGTTGGCGGGAACTGAGTTTGGTTGTGGCAGCACCCATGACAGGAGATGCAATAGATCATTGAAACTACAGTCTGACCAGCCGTACTTAGCCTTCAGGATGAGCAGCTCATGCACAAAACGTAGCAATGTCCAATGTGTCGGACAGCCCTTTTCAACACCATACACAATCTCCTTCGATGCTTTTGTCACCCTTTCCAAATTTTCTAGACCTTTTGGGCTATTTAGTAAAATCTCTGGTCCAAGGGCTCGAACCATGTCCTCCAAATCGTCTTCATCCCCGACACGTGCTCCACCATCATTATTGGCACCACCTTCGTCGTTACCATCCCAACCACCAGCATCCCCACCTTGTTCATTGCCAAACTCAAAATCCATTCGTGCATCAAGCTCTACCGAATATTGGGACAGGGATTCTATGGTTTCGTCATCGTATTCCTCCTCATCCTCGTCGTTAACAATAACCGTTTCACCATGATGAATCCACACTGTGTAGTCCTCAACAAATCCTCGCATAATCAAATGTGATATGATGATAGTCACATCTGTCCATGCCATACGGTTCTTGCAATCTTTATAGGGACAAATAATTGTATCATTATTCTCTTTCAATGTCGTTGCATGCTTCTTTGTGGCTTCAATAAATTTATCCACCTCTTCACGGAAACCTGCTTTGAACCTTAATGAACCATACATCCAAGAGTTCCTGTATTCCATCTTTTATAACAACAACAAAACAAAAATTAAAAGACTACTTATTCAACTATATATAAAAATGAATCAAATTAATAATTACTTGAGAATAATTGTATATATTTTAGATATATATGAATATAAATCTAATATAATTACATGAAGCATACAAACACACCATGGTAGAGGAAAATTAATTAATGGCCCATTTATCCATAATTAATTAAAATACATATTCATTGATTACAATAAACAATTTTAAAGACAACAATTAGCAACAATTATACTTTACCCAATATCTTTCATACAAACCTTAGTCCAAATTTACAAAAACAAAATTAATAAAAAAACCAAACCCTAGATCTAGATCTACATGCACATGAAACATGCATAAAACTAACTAATTGTTCACTAAAATCAAGAAACATGGACCAAATAAGGGTATGATCTTGTTTCCCTCCCTAATTTACCCTAGTACATTTAAAACTTGGGTCTAATTTGCTTCATAAGTAGCTCAAGCACCATAGAAGAGAGAGAAAAACAAAACTTTAATTACTCACTAACCAACCATTAAAACAAAACTTTAATTACTCACTTACCTTCTACAACCTCTCCACTAAAGGATTTGAGACCAAAACCTTCCCCCTTAGTAGAGCAATTTTTGGGAGGTGCCCAAGGCCTCCCCACCTTTCTTTCACGGGTTGGAGTGAGTGACCCGAGGAGGAAGAAGGTGCTGCAGCTATTTTATATGTGGGTCATTTATAGGGGCGGCTGGTGATTGAGCCGCCCCTACAAATCAGAGCTATTTATACGGGGGTCATTTGTAGGGGCGGCTGGTGATTGAGCCGCCCCTACAAATTGGAGCTATTTATACGGGGGCCATTTGTAGGGGCGGCTCAATCACCAACCGCCCCTATAAATAGAAACGCCGGGGGCGGTTGGTGAGTGAGCAGCCCCTACAAATCAGACACATTTGTAGGGGCGTCTCGTATCACTAGCCGCCCCTGTTATTCCATTTGTAGGGGTGGCTGGTGTCTGGGCACCCGAGCACGGCATTGTAGGGGTGGCTCCATCACCAGAGCCGCCCCTACAAAAAATTTGACCCGTTGCTAAAAATCGTTTTTTATATAGTGTTTTTCTGCATGGTACAATATGCAATCATTGGAACACATGTGGATTTTTTCAACCTCTAGGCCGATGGGGCAGATCATTTGCTTGGCCAAGTATGTCTTTTCTGGCAACTCATTTTTTTCTGGGAGCATTTTTCTTAGTATACCTAACAACTGATCAAAGCCTTTATCGCTCAATCCGTTTGTCGATTTGAACTCTAACAACATGATGTCAGCTTTCGGTTTGCTCATTGGACAATTCCTATACAATGGTGGTTTGCCATCTTATCTCATTTTCTCTAGCTTTCTCAGTTGTCTTTCACTAAGACATCCGGTCTCTACATTACGTAGCAGCTAAGAAATGCCATTGTTATCCTCGGTGTCATCAGCTAGCGTGTTCCTAAACACATTATTAACTATGGCCATAGGTTCCGTGTTGACACCAGGTTCCTCGTCAGCATCGTGGATGGCTACGTCAGGCATGTCCACATCATCATTGTTTTCCTGCAGAACATTCACACCAACCTCACCATGCATAGTCCATATCGTATAGTACGTTTGGCGTGAACCACCTGGTAATCAAATGCGATCGTATAGACTCAATTTGATGAAAGTTCCTTTGATTCTTGCAATCTTTGCATGGACAGAAGACAGGGTTCCCATTCCCAGCATGGGCTTTGGCATCGGTGATAAACTGGCTGATGCCATGCATGTACCGCTTGTCCGTTCAGGACAGATGCATCCACTCTCGATCCATCTCTACACAAAAAAATATTGAGACAGTAATTACAAAGAATTAATAAGAAATCAAGCTTCATGAACAACAATTGTAGCTCGAAAGTACCATTTTTGGAAAACATTATTGTACACTAATTATTGGAAATTGAAATTGGTAGCCCCGGCCCTGTAAATTGAAAATCGTAGTCAAAAACAATTATTGCACAATAATGAAGAACATCTATTCTACTCTACTTCTATGAACTAAGTATAGCATCACATATTAACAACGATGATCTTGACCACCATGGAATAATTAGCTAGGAATTTAAATGTGTTCATAGACACCAACCTTTTGGATGATGGATTCATCACAATTTAAGCCTTGCACAAATGTCCAATTGGAAAAGTGCTCTCTAGAATGGAGAAAGAACTTGAATGAGAATCAAGCAATGTAGCCATCAAAACGAAGATAATTAAGCAACAAAATCAAAGGAGTGGATGTTTGTTACTAACCTTAAAGCAAAAAGATCAAGTCATTCTTCAAAATTCAAGCGCTAGCTTCATGGCGAACAGCAGACGCAACAATGGAGGGAAGGGCCAAAACGCGCTCCTCTGTTCTCGGGATGGAAGAGAGGAGGAAGCAAAGGACGGCTGCAGCCTTTTTGTGCTGTAGGCTTATCACCGTCGGTTGTTAGCTAGAACCGATAATGATAGATCAAAATCACTATTGGTTTTTGGCTTAAATCGGTAGTGATGAGTGGCCGCCAAAATACTGCCGGTTCAAACCACAAATCGACAGTGATGTGGTCCTTCACTGCCGATTTTAGCCCAGCCCCAATCATTTTCTCATTTTCAAGCTCATAACCGGCAGTGAAGGTACATCACTGCTGGTTGTCACAAATCCAGCAGTGATGTCCAAATCTGGGGTAGTGTACTAAATAATACGGTTTTTGTAATTTAAGGCTCATTTTTTACCACATACGTTCGAATATGACCAATTCCATTCAAAAAGAACAACCCGAAGGAAAGAAACGAAATAAAATATTTATTAAGTTATTTCTAGACCCATTGACCAATCAGCATGTGTTAAAAAATACAATCAGCAAAAAAATATAGTTGGCCATTTGTTACACAAGCCATGGGGTCAACGAGTAACTATCGCCTATAGCATTTGAATAACGGACCGTCTGTATATGTGTGGGTAATTGTCTAACTGTTGGCTATCGTAGTCATTTGCCATGTGTAATATTAAATACTCTAGGAAACAATTTTTTTCGGTCGGCTATCTACTATAATGCCCAACTGTGCGTACGGTTGCTAGACCAGTTGGTCAAGCCTTCAGGACCAGTTGGTCAAGCCTTCGGGTGGCGTTCCCCATGACCAGAGTTCGAATCCTTGGTCACGCGAATTTTTTGTTGTTGGTGTGGAAAAAAACTCCCTCGCCTGTCCAACATGCCAAAAGCACAGGAAAATGGATCGGCCCTCTCACCGGGTAACAGGCCCCAGTGTGCGGGTGGGGCATGGGGTTAGGGGGTTTTTTCTCGGGCTTGGTGAGAAGTCCTTTACTTTAAGCTAAAATAGTTGGGGGTCCTCCGCAGCCCGATTTTTTTTATAAGTCCCAACTATTGAATATCTAACCCATGGTGATACTCTATATGGTTGGCTATTTGATTCAAAGACCAACGGGACAACTTATAACTATCGGTAATACCTTAACCGTTGGCCATTCACAATCTCTTCAACTGCTCGTTGGCCATTATACTTTCCTGTTGGTATAGATTGCCTTTCTAGTTACGTGACGAAGAACAGCTTGTTTCACACACACACTAGCAAAGGAGCTATCGAAGTGCTTGTCCGGGAGGTACCCCATTAGGACAAGGACTTTGCCGGGTTGCCCTAGGTTGGCCAGCAAGCCTAGGGATCCATCGTTGGTCATCAGATCAACCGAAGGACTACAACATGAATGTTGGAAGAGATTAGGGCAAAGAGAGGTGTCTGATGACCGGCAACCTTGCACCGGGGTTACCCGGAGCGAGGATTGGTGGGGATCAGCATAAGCTGAACTCAATGGTGAATGCAAAGATAGCAATTTATACTAGTTTTGGTGGCTAAATAGCGTAATACCCTACGTCCAGTGTGGTGTGTTGCCTTGCGTTGGATTGCTATGTATGATGATGTTACAACGGGTACTCCTGCCTCTCTTTATGTAGTCGAGAGGGTAGGCGCATAGTTCTAGTCCTATATTCAGTTACAACATAAGAGTTCTAATCCTATTATAGAGATAGACTTTCCTATAAACCAACTAGGTCGGTCTTTCTTGCCTTGAGAGACACGCCACCTTGTTCCATGCCTTCTATGGAGACCATGGGCCAGCCCATCGTCTTGCTAGATAGTCGGCCCTATGGGAAACCCTTAGGATCTTAGTCTATCAAGCCCCGAGCTCTTCATGGCTAAACATTGAAGTCTTCTTGAATCTCCCTGTCTTGACCAAGTCAAATCAAATAGCATCAGAGTAGTCTTCTTGGGAGAAGCGATGAAGTGCTCTTGATATAGTCATCAAATGGTGTGCGCTTTGTTGCAATGCACACCCAGTGGGTGTAGCCCCCGAGCGAGCCTCTTCCTATTTAGCATAAAAAGCTAGAGGGTCTTTTCTATAATTTTTCAATTCCTTTTTCAAAGAAATTTCAGTGCATGCGTCGTCAAGGACATCTGTCCCGCAGCCCTCGAGCCCAGAACAAACTACCCTAAGTCGATTACATGGTCTTAGACATCCTCAGTGGTGCTGAAGATTAACCTCCCAAAAACAATAATCAAAGACTGCTTGTCATTGAGTGGTTTAAATAACCCCTGGCGAGCTTAACAATCCACCAATGGTAATCTTTGGTGCAAAACTTGGCCTTTCCAACCTTGAATCCTAGGCCCCAGCTTAGTTGGAACAAGACTAAGCCATGGAAGTGGCCAACTAGGTTGTGTACTTGTCCCTCAATGTAGACTGGATCGTCTTGACTTGGCCGAGTAACATCCCTCAATATGACTGATTGTTGACGAAGCCAAGTAAGTTTTCCCTTGTTCACTCTATGTTTGTTGACCGCCGCATAATTGATGGTCAAAGTAGTAGCGGTCCCCTAAATTACACTTGTGGTAAAAAAATCCAACCATTGGCATCCGTATCGGTTAGAAATATCCGCCTGTAGAGTCTACAACAGTGAAAAAGATCTGGCCATTGGGACCGCAATGGTTACTTCCAAGAGGAGGTGACTCCCTAATTCCTTTAACAAATAGAGAATCCTAGGGTAAAGTATTTTCACCCTACCATTCGTGCACACCTGATTCCTTGCCTCTTGCCCTCCTGCTCCCAAATCCGTGCGGCGCCAAACCCTAGCAAAATTCTTCCACTGCTGAATGCGAGTAAAGACCCACGCATTCATCTGTGCAATGGGAAAGAAGGGAGTCGCCAAGGCTAGGGGTTTGAAGAAGGCAGAGGAGAAGAAATTGATCAGGCTCAAGCAGACGGTGCCACTGAGTCCATGGCTTGCATGAGATTCTCTGAGAATGACAAAAGCATATCTGCTCAACCTAGTAGCTAAGGGTATACTACAGAAAAAGATCATCAACAAGTGGAAAGTGCCCGGAGATCATCGCTTCCCATCCCCGTAGATAGGTGAAATTGTTTTCTTCACCTCTTTCTTTGAGTGAGGTTTGGTTTACCCACCTCAGATTTCCTTCACAGGGTCCTTCATTATTACTCGATTTCCTTGAATTATCTAAACCCCAACTGCATCCTCCACCTATCTGTCTTTGTTCACCTCTATGAAGCCTTCTTTGGTATTCCTCCAGACTTCACTCTCTTCCACTATTTCTTTCGTCTCGAACCACAGCCCAGCGATGTTGCTCCTGCTGCAGTCGGCGGAGCCAGCTTCTAACTCCATGCTAGGATGAAGGATGAGTACGTTGACTATACTGTCCGAGATATGATCAAGAATTGGAAGACCGGGTGGTTCTACATGGGCAATCACAATCCACAATGGAGGTGGCCACCGGGTTCTCGCCAGTGTACAACTTCCGTTGGGGGGAGGGTACTTCCGAAGCTGAGAAGAATAGGGTATAGTCTCACGTCAAGATGATAATAACACTAAAAGAAGCAGGGCTAACTAGTGGTGGTGTAACCTCCAGGTTCCTGAGGCGGCGCTTCCAACCCTTGCAACAAAGGGAAAATTATGGGTACGAGTACCTTGGAGTTATCAACCCGGCACAGCCGACCCACGATGAACTATCAGCTAGAGAAGTATTCGCTCGTCTGAAATGAATCTTGCCTGAGGAGACCAAGATGCCACCGCAACTAATAGAGTTTGGCGCAACAAACCCTCCACCTGCGGTGAGTCTATTGTCAAGTAACATTCTAATGCAAATTCCATTGTTTAGTATCTACACTCAGCCTCTGTTGCTCTTTTTGTAGGGCCTCTGGCAGAACGGCATCGATCTGCCAGCAGAATTACCACCCCTAGGTGAGGTGGTGGCACCCCGCTTGGGCACAGGGCTCATAATCGAAGAAGTCCCGAACCCGGAGAAAATTTCACTTGGCCTCGATGGGTCCACCACGAAGTCAGATGCTGCGGTGAGGCACGAAGGCGAATGCAAGGAAGCCAGCAGCAAGAATGCTAGAAGCAAGAGCATTGAGCCGCTAAGCTCGAGAGTGTCGAAGAAGGTGAGCATGACTGCACATAAGTTGTCGGTGAGCCCGGCCATGCGCATCGAGCCCAATCCGATGGGAAAGGAGCCGGAGGGTACTCCACAGCAATACGAGTACCCAAGGCACAGGTATCCCCATTTCTGACTACTCTCTTAACCTGGTTTAGGGTTGAGGGCTGAGTTGAATATGACAATTCCTTCAGTTAGAGCTGCACCTAGGGTAGAGGATCTTGATTGATGCAAGGCCTGGTTTAGAATGGCTTCAAAGCTACAAACTACGTAGGTTAAGTCATATAGTACTCAACCTGTAAGTGTTGACAACAAAATGGATATGAGAACCATGCAATAGACATAGCAATAAATCTGGATATAAGCCATGAGGTCCACATCGAGTTTACCACATTATTTAGGATGTTTTGAGCAATCCTCAAACAAACGCTCTACACATCATTACCGAGGTCCTCATTCAAAGCGTATATCAACATGGAGGAGAATGTAGGTATATTGTACCTAATATTGCAAGTGCCATTAAGCAGGCCATCACAGCATATTTTTTTTGCATTCATCCTGTGGTGTTCTCCATTTCCCATCTCCAAGATTTGTACAATTTGACCTTGGTTACCCACCTCATGGCAATAGAAAAGCCAGTTCAACATTCCATGAGTCATCCATTCTGTATAGGGAATCTCTCAACATTGACATCACTAACCTTGAAAAATGAGAGTGTCTCTTTGAACAACTTGATCGGGCAAATTACCTATGGTACACTCAAGAATCATGTACATCAGAAAAAAATTTCTGTAGAGGCATCTTGAAAACATATTAATTCAGTGAAAACATGTTGCTTACTATGCTTAGATGTGGGTATTCTACATAAGGGAAACGTGGTTTCAATCCCCGATTATATGTATCGCCCCAACTTGGTGTATCCGGTGTAGGCACACTTCTAGCCTTCTCTTCTCATCAATTTATGTTAACACAATTATGGTAGTTACTTTTGTAACTATGCACGAACGAGGTGTTTGAAGGGACCATGACACCTAATAGTGGTGTTAATTAGGCAACTTAAAATCTACTTCTAACTATTGCCTCTAAGATCCACCTAGTCAAGACCTATGCAATAAATAAACTATCTAGATGTGAAACAAAGGTTTTGCTAGGTGTGTTGCTATCTCTACCACAAACCCAGAGTTATGCAACCCAGATTCCAATCCTATCAACTAGGATATGAAACTAAGCACATACCTAAGGTACACAAAGTAAATGTGGAAGCTAAAGTGTGGTAGAGATGCAAACTCCCAACGACAACTCTAGTCTTTTACCGAGGTATCGAGAAGCTCACACTCTACCTAGTCCTTGTTGGATCCCCTCGTAAGGATGCCCTCACAAAGGCCAAGCTCCCAATTGGGTAACTCCGTGGATAGCCCCCGGTCCTTCCCCACACATAATTGGGTCTCCAAGATGGCCTTTCCTGGACCGCTCCCCGCCGTCTTCACTATGAGCTTCTAGCCAAACCACCGCAGGCCTCGCTCCCTTTGGTATAAGGTGGTGGCCACACCATAAATGCGGTTAGTGTGGTCTCATAAGACTACAAGCCCCTTCAAGTGTACAACAACGATGCTTGTGAGCAGCACCTTATGAGCAAGAGGTATGCAAGCCTCACTAAACACTAGGACTAAACCTAGAGGAAGCGCAAAAGCATTGACACTAATCAAATGAAAGTGTTTCACTAAACACTTGTGCAGGCAAGAGCACTAGAATGGAGAAACAACTCCCTAAACAATTCAACATGATCCTCAGCTCCTACACCCCTCAAATGGCTAGCCAAGGGTGGTATACATAGCACCCAACTCAAAACTAGCCATTGGAACATGCACAACACAATTCAGCAGGCACCGGGCGTGTCTAGTGCGGCGCAGACAAATAGGTCTAGTGCCCTTCCCATAGTTAGTCGTTGGAGTAGCCGTTGCCAACCGTTGGAGTATTGTGCCTCCAACTCGATCTACAACCTCTCTACTAGAAATGGATGGTGCCCATCCCGTGCATCACCGGACGATCCATCAGGTCTTGCATTGCTTGAGCTTACCCTATGTACACCATGGCATCCGTGCACACCGCTCGATCGCCGTCCGCCATTGAGCTCGAGCTCGGCTATAAAGCCACGGCCCTCGGTTGCCCTAAGCGCTTTCTCAGGCCCCGCCGCCACCTTGTGGCCGTCCACAGCACACCCTAGCCAAGAGAGAAGAGGGAGGAGAGGAAGAAGGGGGGGGAAAGAAATACCGGAGCCGCTGCCGGGAGGAAGACCGAGAGATCACCGGAGCCAGAGCGGACGACACTGCACGACACGGCTTCCGGAGCTACACGGCCTCGACTCTTCACTGCACCACTATCCTCTCGCCCTCAACACCTACGGTGAGCCTTCCGACCTCTCCCTGCTCGCCGTCGGAACTTACCGTGTCGGCCAAGGCGCTCCACATCATGAGCGCGTAGGCCAAGGCCATCTCCGCCCACCGGGTACACACGCACGGCACACTAACGCGCCCACCGCAACCACCTTCGAGCCCTTGGACGTTGTAGACCCCTCTAAGCCCCACGGACGCCAAGGCAGAGCACTCGCTCATCACGCTCACAACGCCACCGTCGTGGCGTGGCCACCACCGGCCAGAGCACCAAACCACTGGCCAAAGCACCAGACCATTGGCCAAAGCACCAGACCACCGGCTAGAGCACCAGACCACCGGCCGGAGCACCAGACCACCGGCCAGAGCACCAGACCACCGGTCGGAGCACCAGACCACCGGCCAGAGCACCACCACCACCGGCCCGAGCACCAGACCACCATGGCCAGGTCCGCTGGGAGCGCCTGGCGTCTCCTTGTCTCGCCCATCCTATTCGCTAGAGTCACGGATAACTCACGCGCACGCTGTGACCACCCCGCTAGAGCCCCGTAGTGCACCCGTGCGCCTCGTCGTCGTCCCCATGTCGCCATGGCCGCCGGGAAGCCCCTACCGGCCACTTCGAAACCCAAAACCCTGCCTTGAGCCCTGGACGTCCTCGCCGCGTCCCCACAGATCCAAAGGAGCCTACGCACCCCACCGAGACACTTCATTGTGGCCGTAGCCCCCACACCGATGCCACCGTCGTGCTCGGAAGGCCGCCGCCGTGGCCAAGGCCACCGGAGGCCCTGGAGGACACCTCGACCTGCCCAACATGCTCGCTGGAGCACTATGACGCTCACGCGCACCATAGACCCGGCCTATGCCGCTGCACCCGCGCCACCCTCGCACGCCGGTTGTGCTCGAGCCGCCGCTCGCCATGGCCAGTGACATAGGGAGTCCTAGCCATCGCCCCGAGACCACCATCGCAGTCGCCAAAGCCTGACGGTGCTTTTTCCCATGCTAATTAGGCGCTAGCACCGCTGCGGAAGCTCGCCGATGAGTACGTCGCCGGCGGGAGTGCGCCGTGGAAGAAATAGAGGAGGAGGGGCGAGTTGAGCAGCGCAGCCTTGAACCCAGTGCACAAGAGCCAAGCCAAGGGAAATAACGGTGGACTTGGTCCACCAGGGACCCTGCCTTAGGTCCATGGACCAGCGCCTCTTGGTCCACCGTGAGCCACGCTCACGCCCACAGCCGACGACCACAGCCCAGTGGAGGCCCAAGGCCGTGACATGGCAGCGCCACAGCACGCCACGTGTCCGGGTCAGCCCGGCCCAGACCGGCCCAAATCCAGCCCTGTCCAGGCCAGTTTGAGACCCGGCCCGTATTGACCGATGACTGGTCAACCATGACTGTTGACCTGGTCCCACATGTCAGTGGCACAGACACACTGGACCCACACGTCAGATGCTGACGTCATACTGACGTCGTGCTGACGTCACGCGGGACCCCCTTGTCAGTAGCAGCACGGCCGAGGTGACGTCGTGCTGACGTCAGCAAGCCACATGGACCAACCACATCGTGACACGTGTCAGCCCAGGATTAAGTCAGCCTTTTTCATTTTCAGAAATGGATTAAATCTTCAGAAATTCATAACTAATTCATATGACCTCAGAAAAATATGAAACCGGGACCAAAATTCATCTAAAATCGAGCTCTATGCAATGGACCCATGCTTGAGTGCATTTGGTTCTTTTGAATTTTCATTGCTTCTTTGTGCTATTCTAAAGACATCGCTAACGCGACTATAATGCGGTCGTTTGCAGACTCGGAGGAGAACCGGACGGACGAGGATCGTGAGTACCATGAGGAGTACGGAGACGACTACACTGAAGGTGCCACATCCCACCTAATCTCGTAGCACCTATTACGCATGGCTAATATAGAAATGCTAGTGCTTACTTTATTGTCATGATCACATTATGGTAGGACTTGCATGGTAGTATGTCTTCTTGATGGCCTTTACCTTGACGCAACCTTACCCCTGCTCACCCTACTGATAGGCTAGACACACGCTTGCTATTACATTTCATCGCTTATTACTTCTACTACGCTTGCACTACATTGACGTGTGGTGGAAACTGGTGTTATCTGGACCATGGGGAGAGTGTTGCGTGTGTGACTTGGGTGCGTGGAGGGTGAGGGTTGTGTCGACCAAGTTGGAGTATACGACGAGCCTAGGGCAAGTCTTGCCGTGTGGTGCTACCTGGGCACCCCTAGAATGGATACCTGTGGTGGGTAAATGGAATATGAGGTGGCCTTGGGTGTGATCCTGTGATGGGAGGAGCCCAGGGTGGAGGTGCTGTGGTGGCACGGTAAATGGAAACCCTGATGAAGACATTCTGGCTTGGTCACCCCTAAGGACTTACTAGTACTCAGATTCACCGGGAAGCCTTACGTACCACTCGTCCTATATGGTGCGGGACGGTCGGACTACTTGGTAGTATATTGCCACTACTGCTAGGTTGATAGCGGACAGTATGAGGAAGGTACGGGGTGCGGAGGATTTCCCCCACACCCTTCCGAGACTTCATGGAGACCTTGTGGACCTGGCTCATGACTCACAGTTTCAGCCACCCCAGACCAGACTTAGGGTGTACCAGGGCTGAATGGTAGAGTGGCATTATCCTAGGCTAGCAAGCGGCCGGAATCAGCCCAGTTGACGACGGTAAGCGAGGAAGGCAGATCTTGTGGTTATGTAAAACCTCTGCCGAGTGTATGGTTGATCGATCGATACATATGCCGACTCGTCGGCAATGGACCTTTCCTGGGTTTCGCTTAAACTAGATAGTGAGATGAGTCCTTCTTTTCTCCCCCTAGGAGTGAGTGTTCGGACGTAGCCAGGGGCTACGGGCCTTGAGACAGTGCCGAGAGGGAGTTGGCCTATCGATTGAGCGATGGTATGACTGTGGTAGGGTGATGGTGTGGAGATGGTGGCTTATCGATCCCAGGATCGAAACCTGGCTCTAGAATGGGAATGGGGTGGAATGGGTGTGTGACTGGTGTTAAAACTTGACCAACTATTATTAGGAACTTGATATGCTAAAAACCTAGGAAACCCCAGCCTTATAGGTTCCTTTTGATTATATCGAACTTGCATCCAATTTCCACAAAACGATACTCATAGGGTTGGGAGTGGCTAGTACAAATCGTACTGATAAATTTTGGCACACAGGTTCTGCTGAGGAGTATAGCTCCGAGGAGTTTGACGGTTGAGGGGTTCGTGCCTACGCTCGAGTTTGGCGATCTTATCTTCAAGATGTTCTGAATGAATGCTGCTTTTGATTCCGCCAATGCGGCGATGTAATAATTTATGTATTCCGCACTATTTGTACTCTGATATTATCGTTGTATGGAAGTGATATTTGACTGAAATTTGGGTAATATGATCCACCACGGTCTTATTACACTTCGACTCTGTGGATTTCCCTTCGTGGAAATCGGGGTTGTTTCAGTTGGTATCAGAGCCATACTTGAGCATAGGACAAAACCCTTAGAAATGGATGATAGAATAGGACGTGGACAGCCCTTCTTTCGGTTATATACCGACCCTGCATTTACTTTTATGCAAGGCTTATCTATTTATTGACCTGCTAACACCTGTTCCTTAAAACATGCAGATGGCAACGAACGTCGAATGGCCGCCTCTAGGACCGCTACCACTGGACCACGCCAAGCTTACCTTCGACCTACGTGAGCTCGGGGGTTTTGCACAGATCCTCTGCCGAGTTCTCGTCATGTTAGGAGTCCCCGACGAGCTTGTCAAGGTCACCTGTACCGGGAAGCCATCTCAGGAAGGAGGAATCGAGGGACCAGCTGTCACCTCAGCTGAGTTTCCAGCAAGCACTACCTTACCTTCTGTCCCAGCTTTCACCGAGATGACCATAGAGGACACAGTCGAGGAGGGACTGCGAGTTGTCTCACACAAGGCACTTCGCAGAGTGATGAGGGACCACTACGAGCACCTGAAGATGACAGAGTTCCATCTACTTCCCTAGGCCCTCGACCTCAGCCTTACCCCTAGTGAGCAGAGTTTCGCAGTCGGCAGAGTTATCCTTGCAGAGGAGGACAGATGCCTTCATGTCCCGGCTATCCACCTACTAGAGCAGGACAGGTACGTGACCCAGCTTGAGCAGAAGAGACGTCAGGACCGGGCTCTTCTATGGGACTGCCAGGAGCGAGACTCGCAGGGAGCACAGGAGCGAGCTAGTCTGCTCGAGGCAATTGCCAAGCTACAGAACGAGCTCAACTGTCGTGAGGAAGTCCACAGAGCCGAGGTCGCTGACTTACAGGACAAAGCAGCTGACCTAGGCAACAGGAACTGCTACCTCAACCGTAAGGTCTTGGAGTTGCAGAGAGAGTTGGACGACAAGAAGGCCGAGTTCCACCGTAGAGGAGACAGAGAGAGGTCCAAGGGGATTGATATGCTGAAAATCCAATCTCGGAACAAGACCATGACCCAGGAGCTGGAGGAGTTCAGGAAGAAGGCCGTTCGCAACCAGGGTCACCTGATCGAGGCACTCAGGCATACCGAGTACCTACAGTACAAGTGTGAGAGGACTTGCCAGGCTTGGCAGAAGTCTGACAAGAAGCGCCTCAGGGAGATGAAGGGAATGTGGGATCAGCTACCCAAGGAGATTTGCAGCAAGACGAAGCCTAGGATAGAGGAGTTCGAGTTAGCACCGACTTGCCTCAACCTAGACGCCTGCCCTACTCTACCTGGAGCCAAGCCTACTGAGGAGCTCGCCGAGGCCTTGAAGTACGTGTCCCAACTTCACAAGTCTGACAAGGAGATCGAGATCAACAGTCGTATCCCAGCTGCGGTGTACGAGTTAGAGTAGATGACCCTGCGTGGTCATGAGATATGTCAGTAGCTTCCATGAGTTGTACCCCATGATGTACCCCTTATGAGATGTATTATGAGACGCTATGCGTAGTACGATTCTCGCATGTCTTCAAGTGTAGCTACTGGAGATGATGCTATGTAATAAAACCCATGTAATGAATGTTTTGGATCTTATTGCATCTTATGGATCTTATTGCTTCTTTGTAATGAGTGTTGGATAGTATAAATATTTTTCTTAAATCGTCAAAATCATGTAATCATATTGAATTATAAGCACTTATGGCACAAGCACTAAAATTCCTGTGATCCGTGTTGCAGATGCCGAACCACCGATCAAATCGCCTAATGAACCGTGGGCGTGCGCCCACCCCTGAACCAGCTGAACCAAATGGGGGTCATGGTGCCAACAACCGTGGCCGTGGCCGTGGCCGTGGTCGTGGATGCGGAGGGATACCCTTCAACCTGGAGAATACCCCGCCGCCTATTGAGGAGAACATTCCGCCACCACCACCACCACCGAACCTGGTAGAAGTGATGGCGCAGCAGACCCAGCTTCTTGCAGCCCTTGTTGAAGGAGCAAACCGTCGCCAGGGAGGTCAGCAGAATGACTTCCAAAGGAAGCTGGAAGGATTTCTGAAGCTA
Organism: Miscanthus lutarioriparius; assembly: GCA_904845875.1. NCBI lineage: Eukaryota > Viridiplantae > Streptophyta > Magnoliopsida > Poales > Poaceae > Miscanthus > Miscanthus lutarioriparius. Next base: position 24,630,271 of record CAJGYO010000010.1, read on the forward strand.
AGGCCACCTACCTATGATGGCACCGATCCTGACCCGCTTGTAGCCGATGACTGGCTCAAGGAGATGGAGAAGAAGCTTGACCTCACCACTTTCACCGATGATGAGTGTGTTGGAGCTGTCGCACACTAGCTCACAGGTGCAGCACGCGCCTGGTGGGACAGTTTCAATGATTCCCATGAGGGCCCTGCCAATATCTCGTGGGATGAGTTTGCCGAAGCATTCACTAAGTATCACATTCCCAAGGGTATCATGGAGGCCAAAGCCGAGGAGTTCTGCAACTTCAAGATGGGAAAGGACAAGGTGACTGAGTACACTACTCGTTTCACCAACCTTCTACGATATGCCCCTTCCTATGTTGTGAACTCTGAGAAGGAGAAGCTGTACTATTACCGCAAGGGACTTAATCCGCACATCAAACTGAAGTTTGGCGGTATTGAGAGTAACACACTGCGTGCTCTGGTGGATCGCTGCATCCAGATTGAGAAGGACCATGCTGAAGCTGGAGAGGAGTATAGGGAGAGAAAGCATAAGCCTGAGGATTCTTTCCGTGGCCATGATCGCAAGAGGTTCTGTAGAGATGCACCATCCAGGGAACGCTCACACCACAACAGGGATGACAACCCTGGATCGAGTAGGGGAAGTAGAGGCTACACCGCCAAATACTCTTGCCCTGCTCAGGATCGTTACACCCAGGACCGTTATGCACAGGACCGCAACACTCAGGACCGTTTCAACCGTCCCCGCACTGTAAACGAACGCCTAGCACAGAACCGCTTCGCATCAGGCACTGGAAACTGGAAGGCACCCGCGCCAACCCCTACAGGCGGTGAGCCTTTCACCTACTTTGCTTGTGGCCAACCAGGTCACAAAGCTGCTGAATGCCCTCAGAACTTAGCTTCTTAGAAGTCTCAGTTCAAGGGATCTGCTACTCGTGGACGTATCAACCATTTGGACGCCGAGGAAGCACAGACTGCCCCTGACGTTGTGTACGGTATGTTTTTAGTTAATGGCAATACTGCATCAATTCTATTTGATTCTGGAGCAACTTGTTCATACATATCATCCAAGTTTGCACGAGAGCATGACCTGCCTGTAACCCCACATGAAAAGCCTATCATCACCAGCTCACCTTTAGGAGACCTAAAATGCACCCACATCTGTAAGGGAGTGAGTCTTACCATTGAGGGTCTTGCCTTTAAAGCTGACCTAACCCTGTTACCTTCCACTAACCTAGATGTCATCGTAGGCATGGACTGGTTAACCATTCACCGAGGTATCATATCATATTCACCAAGATATGTCCAAGTGACCCACCCATCAGGCCATGTCATTAGATGTGAACCCCAGTTCAGAAAGTCCACCTCTATCCTATGCGCCCTTAAAGCAAGTTCAGAATCACAAAAAGAGGAAAAGACAGTTCATGTTGTGCCTGTGGTCAGAGACTATCCCGATGTATTCCCTGAAGAATTACCGGGTATGCCACCAGACCGTGATGTAGAGTTCATCATTGATCTTTTGCCGGGAACAGGACCCATTGCCAAGAGACCCTATCGCATGTCAGTTGATGAACTGGCCGAGCTCAAGAAATAGCTTGATGAGCTCATCTCAAAGGGATATATCAGACCCAGTGCTTCACCCTAGGGATCCCCTGTTCTGTTTGTTAAGAAGAAGGATGGCTCAATGAGAATGTGCATTGATTACCGGAACTTGAACGCAGTCACCATCAAGAACAAGTACCCCCTGCCAAGGATTGATGATTTGCTTGATCAACTCAGAGGTGCCAAGTATTTCTCCAAGATTGATCTCAGATCTGGCTATCATCAGATGAAGATTCGGGAGAGTGACATCCCGAAGACAGCTTTCGTGACTAGGTATGGACAGTTTGAGTTCACTGTGGTATCCTTTAGACTCACAAATGCTCCCGCATACTTCATGAACATGATGAATAAGGTTTTCATGAATGAACTGGATAAGTTCATGGTAGTGTTCATTGATGACATCCTTGTCTATTCATCCACTGCTGAAGAACACGAACATCATCTGAGAACTGTACTTGAGAAATTAGCCCAACATCAGGTTTACGCAAAGTTCAGCAAATGTGAGTTTTGGTTATAGGAAGTTGCCTTCCTAGGCCATGTACTATCAGCTGAAGGTGTTGCAGTTGACCCAGCTAAGATTGAGGCTGTGAAAGAATGGGAACAACCTCGGAATGTGACAGAAGTCAGAAGTTTCTTGGGATTGGCTGGATATTACCGCCGATTCATCGAAAACTTCTCCAGGATAGCTCGTCCGATGACCAACCTTCTGAAGAAGACTAAGGAGTTTGAATGGACGCCCGAGTGCGAACAAGGCTTCCAGGAATTGAAACGGAAGCTTACCACAACCCCTGTGTTGGCATTGCCTGACATCAGCAAAGATTTCATGGTCTATTGTGATGCATCCCGTCAAGGACTTGGTTGTGTATTGATGCAAGATGGAAGAGTGATAGCTTATGCTTCCCGACAGCTGAAAGAACACGAGAACTATTACCCTACTCATGATCTTGAGTTAGCAGCAGTTGTGCATGCTTTAAAGATCTAGAGGCACTACTTGATAGGCAACAAGTGTGATATCTACACCGATCACAAGAGCTTGAAGTACTTTTTCACTCAAGAAGATCTGAATATGAGGCAACGCCGATGGCTAGAGTTGATCAAGGACTACGACCTAGAAATTCACTATCATCCGAGAAAAGCTAATGTAGTCGCAGATGCCCTCAGCCGTAAGAGTTACTATCACACTTTGATCACTGAATCCGTACCACCTGAGCTCAAGGAAGAGATTGATGATTTCCAACTTGAGATACTACCGCATGGCTTGCTGAATGAGCTCCGCATATAGTATGATCTCACAGATCACATCCGTCAAGCTCAGAAAAATTGTGAAGAGATCGAATATCTTCGTGGTTTGATGAAACTAGGTTACAAGACCAACCACCACGAAGATGAACAAGGAACCATCTAGTTCAAGGACAGAATATGTGTACCTTCTGATCCAACCCTACGAGAGGAAATTCTGTCAAAAGCTCATGATTCTAAGTACTGTATTCACCCTGGAGGTTCAAAGATGTATCAAGACTTGAAGAAACACTTTTGGTGGAAAGGTATGAAGACATACATTGCAGGACATGTGGCACGATGTGACACCTGTAATAGAGTCAAGGCTGAACATCAAAGGCCTGCAGGATTGTTAAAGCCTCTTGATGTTCCCGAGTGGAAATGGGAGAGTATATCCATGGATTTCATAGTCGGATTGCCCTGTTCACAGAAAGGCAATGATTCCATCTGGGTGATTGTTGATCGTTTGACCAAGATTGCTCACTTTGTACCAGTGAAGACCAAGACCAATGCGAAAAATTAGCGAGATCTATATATTGAGCATATTCTCGATCGCATGGAGCTCCCTCTAGTATTGTATCCGATCGTGGTCCTCGCCAGTCCCGATTCTAGGAAGCCCCGCACAAGTCCATTGGAACCAAACTTGATTTCGATGCCGCTTACCACCCATAGATGTATGGATGCACCGAGTGAGTAAATCGATCTTAGAAGACATGCTTCAAGCGCTAGTGTACTTTGAATTATGGCTCGATTGGGAGAAATGCTTACCCTATGCGAGTTCTCTTACAACAACAAATACTACCAAGCCAAGATCAAGATGTCGCCGCTTAAAGCTCAGTATGGCGAGACCTTGTAAGACACCTTTGATGTGGTCTCAACCGGGTGAAAGATCGTTATTTGATTCTCGCTAAGATTCAAGATGCGTATGAGTTGCTCAAGTAAAGGAGAATTTGAGAATCGCTCAAAGTCGATACAAAACTAGCTATGACGACAAAAGGAGAAGAGAACTTGAGTTCAATGTGGGAGACTTCGTTTATCTCAAGGTATCCCCTTCGTGGGACCTGCTGATTCCATGTGAAAGGGAAGCTTGCCCCTAGATTTGTTGGCCCATACAAGATTTGCAAGAGGATTGGGAAGCTCGCCTATAAACTTGAGCTACCTAAGGAATTGGTGGGTGTACATCCTGTATTTCATGTCTCTCAGCTACGCAAGTGTATGAGAGTGCCCGATGAAGTAGTTCCAACTGATACACTTGACATTCAAGATACACTTGAGTATAGAGAACATCCCATCAGAATTCTGGGCAGAGATACCAAAGAGACCCGAAGCAAGACTATTCCTATGTGCAAGATCCAATGGAGTAATCACACAGAGAGAGAAGCAACATGGGAGAAAGAGTCTGACCTCCGGCTACGATATTCTTACCTCTTCGAAGAGTACGTTACACTTTAATCTTGGGGACGAGATTCTGTTAAGGGGGTAGGACTGTAACAACCCAAAAATCCATACACCAAAAATACCAACTACAAAAATTTTTCCTCAAGAATCCCATGTGATGATGAGTGTCATGCATAGAAACCCAACCTAAGAGATGCATTAAGTCTAACCCAACCCCAGTCAACATATAAGCATGGCATGTCATTAGATAACTGTGTTTATTAATTTCTAACAAATACAATGTTGCATACCTTGTTAATTCAAAATGTGATTTGGATTTCCATTTGAGTTATGATTTGCTAAACAATTCCAATACAATAATAAACCATAAAGTTATTATTAAACAAAATTGCCTAAACTCCAATGAATAAGTTACCTCAGTTTTGAATTCAAATTCTAAACCAAATTTGAATCGAAACAATGGAAAAGAAATGAAAAATAGAAAAAGGGGAAAAGAAGAAGTGGGCCTCGCAGCCAGCCGCTCGGCCCAAGCTAGCTAGCCCAGCTCGTGGCCCAGCGCGTTGCTCACCCGCGCGCCCTTCTTCTTCACCCGCAGCCGCTGCCCGCTGGACCCCGCGTGTTAGCCGCACACCCATCTACAGTGTCGTCTTCCTCACCCACGCCTCAACCGCCTGCGCGACCGGTGCCCGATAGTGGTGGCAGGGCGGGCCAGGGGTCACGCCCGGGGCATGGCCCTGTCTCCCTGGCGCCGCACCCACACAACCCTTGCGCCGCGCCTACGCCACTGCACGCGAGCCATTGGATGCCACTGATCACGCCTCCACCACTCGATCGCCGTCCGCCATTGGAGCTCGGAGCTCGGCTATAAAGCCACGGCCCTCGGTTGCCCTAGCGCTCTTCTATGCCCCGCCGCCACCTTGTGGCCATCCACAGCACACCCTAGCCAAGAGAGAAGAGGGAGGAGAGGAAGAAGGGGGGGAAAAGCAAATATCGGAGTCGCTACCGGGAGGAAGACCGGGAGATCACCGGAGCCGGAGCGGACGACACTGCATGGCACGGCTTCCGGAGCTACACGGCCTCGGCTCTTCACTGCACCGCTATCCTCTCGCCCTCAACACCTACGGTGAGCCTTTCAGCCTCTCCCTGCTCGCCGCCGGACCTTACCGTGTCGGCCAAGGCGCTCCACATTGTGAGCGCGTAGGCCAAGGCCATCTCCGGCCACCGGGTACAAACGCATGGCACACTCACGCGCCCACCGCGACCACCTCCGAGCCCTTGGACGTTGTAGACCCCTCCAAGCCCCACGGACACCAAGGCAGAGCACTCGCGCATCGCGCTCGCAATGCCACCGTCGTGGCGTGGCCACCACCGGCCAGAGCACCAGACCACTGGCCAGAGCACCAGACCACTGGCCAAAGCACCAGACCACCGGCCAGAGCACCAGACCACCGGCCGGAGCACCAGACCACCGGCCGGAGGACCAGACCACCAGCCAGAGCACCACCACCACCGGCCCGAGCACTAGACCACCGTGGCCAGGTCCACTGGGAGCACCTGGCATCTCCTCGTCTCGCCCATCCTGTTCGCTGGAGTCATGGATAACTCACGCGCACGCCGTGACCACCCCGTTGGAGCCCCGTAGTGCACCCATGCGCCTCGCCGTCGTCACCATGTCGCCGTGGCTGCCGGGAAGCCCCTATCGGCCACCTGGAAACCCGAAACCCCGCCTTGAGCCCTGGACGTCCTCGCCGCGTCCCCACAGATCCCAAGGAGCCTACGCACCCCACTGAGACACTTCACTGTGGCCGTAGCCCCCACACCGACGCCGCCGTCGTGCTCGGAAGGGCGCCGCCATGGCCAAGGCCACCAGAGGCCCTGGAGGACCCCTCGACCTACCCAACATGCTCGCTGGAGCACTATGACGCTCACGCACACCATAGACCCAGCCTATGCCACTGCACCCGCGCCACCCTCGCACGTCGGTTGTGCTCGAGCTGCCGTTCGCCGTGGCCAGTGACCTAGGGAGTCTTAGCCGTTGCCCCGACACCACCATCGCAGTCGCCAAAGCCTGACGGTGCTTTTTCCCACGCCAATTAGGCGCTAGCACCGCTGTGGAAGCTCGCCGGTGAGTACGTCGTTGGCGGGAGCGCGCCGTGGAAGAAACAGAGGAGGACGGGCGAGTTGAGCAGCGCAGCCTTGAACCCGGTGCACATGAGCCGAGCCGAGGGAAATAACGATGGACTTGGTCCACCAGGGACCCTGCCTTAGGTCCATGGACCAGCGCCTCTTGGTCCACCGTGAGCCACGCTCACGCCCATAGCCGACGACCACAGCCCAGTGGAGGCCCAAGGCCGTGACGTGGCAGCGCCACAGCACGCCACATGTCCGGGTCAGCCCGGCCCAGACCGGCCCAAATCTAGCCCTGTCCAGGCCAGTTTGAGACCCAGCCCGTATTGACCGATGACTGGTCAACCATGACTGTTGATCTGGTCCCACATGTCAGTGGCACAGACACACTGGACCCACACGTCAGATGCTGATGTCATACTGACGTCGTGCTGACGTCACGCGGGCCCCCCTTGTCAGTAGCAGCACGGCCGAGGTGATGTCGTGCTGACGTCAGCAAGCCACGTGGACCAACCACATCATGACACGTGTCAGCCCAGGATTAAGTCAGCCTTTTTCAATTTTAGAAATGGATTAAATCTTCAGAAATTCATAACTAATTCATATGACCTTAGAAAAATACGAAACTAGGACCAAAATTCGTCTAAAATCGAGCTCTACGCAATGGACCCATGCTTGAGTGCATTTGGTTCTTTTGAATTTTCATTGCTTCTTTGTGCTATTCTAAAGACGTCGCTAACGCGACTATAATGCGGTCGTTTGTAGACTCGGAGGAGAACCGGACGGACGAGGATCGTGAGTACCGTGAGGAGTACGGAGACGACTACACTGAAGGTGCCACATCCCACCCAATCTTGTAGCACCTATTACGCATGGCTAATATAGAAATGCTAGTGCTTACTTTATTGTGATGATCACATTATGGTAGGACTTGCATGGTAGTATGTCTTCTTGATGGCCTTTACCTTGACGCAACCTTACCCCTGCTCACCCTGCTGATAGGATAGACACACGCTTGCTATTACATTTCATCACTTATTACTTCTACTACGCTTGCACTACATTGATGCGTGATGGAAACTAGTGTTATCTGGACCATGGGGAGAGTGTTGCGTGTGTGACTTGGGTGCGTGGAGGGTGAGGGTTGTGTCGACCAAGTTAGAGTATACGACGAGCCTAGGGCAAGTCTTGCCGTGGGGTGCTACCTGGACACCCCTGGAATGGATACCTGTGGTGGGTAAATGGAATATGAGGTGGCCTTGGGTGTGATCCTATGATGGGAGGAGCCCAGGGTGGAGGTGCTGTGGTGGCACGGTAAATGGAAACCCTGATGAAGACATTCTGGCTTGGTCACCCCTAAGGACTTACTAGTACTCAGATTCACCGGGAAGCCTTACGTACCACTCGTCCTATATGGTGCGGGACGGCCAGACTACTTGGTAGGATATTGCCACTACTGCTAGGTTGATAGCGGATAGTGTGAGGAAGGTAAGGGGTGCGGAGGATTTCCCCCACACCCTTCCGAGACTTCATGGAGACCTTGTGGACCCGGCTCATGACTCACAGTTTCAGCCACCCCAGACCGGACTTGGGGTGTACCAGGGCTGAATGGTAGAGTGGCATTATCCTAGGCTAGCAAGCGGCCAGAATCAACCCAGTTGACGACGGTCAGCGAGGAAGGTAGATCTTGTGGTTATGTAAAACCTCTGCAGAGTGTATGGTTGATCGATCGATACATATGCTGACTCGTCGGCAATGGACCTTTCCAGGGTTTCGCTTAAACTAGATAGTGAGATGAGTCCTTCTTTTCTCCCCCTAGGAGTGAGTGTTCGGATGTAGCCAGGGGCTACGGGCCTTGAGACAGTGCCGAGAGGGAGTTGGCCTGTCGATTGAGCGATGGTATGACTGTGGTAGGGTGATGGTGTGGAGATGGTGGCTTATCGATCCCAGGATCAAAACCTGGCTCTGAAATGGGAATGGGGTGGAATGGGTGTGTGACTGGTGTTAAAACTTGACCAACTATTATTAGGAACTTGATATGCTAAAAACCTAGGAAACCCCAGCCTTATAGGTTCCTTTTGATTATATCCAACTTGCATCCAATTTCCACAAAGCAATGCTCATAGGGTTGGGAGTGGCCAGTACAAATCGTACTGATAAATTTTGGCACACAAGTTCTGCTGAGGAGTATAGCTCTGAGGAGTTTGACGGTTGAGGGGTTCGTGCCTACGCTCGAGTTTGGCGATCTTATCTTCAAGCTGTTCTGAATGAATGCTGCTTTTGATTCCACCAATGCGGCGATGTAATAATTTATGTATTCCGCACTATTTGTACTCTGATATTATCGTTGTATGGAAGTGATATTTGATTGAAATTTGGGTAATATGATCCACCACGGTCTTATTACACTTCGACTCTATGGATTTCCCTTCGTGGAAATCGGGGTTGTTTCAAATACTCCGCCCATGATAGCCAATCAACCCAAGCACGTGGACGATCCCCGGTGGCGCAATGAAGGTACATGGCGATGATCTTGTTGATGACCTCCGACTGGCCGTGGGTCTAGGGGTGGAATGTCATGCTCAAATGGAGCTTGACGCCGGTGGGCTTGAAGAGGTCGCGCCATAAGTTGCTGGTAAACACCGGATCATGATCGCTGACAATGGAGTTGGGAATGCCATGGAGACGCACGATGCTGTCGAAGAAAGCGTGGGCGACCGAAGCCGCCATGTACGGGTGGCTGAGGGCGATGAAGTGCGCGTACTTGGAGAACCAGTCGACGACGGTGAGGATGACAGACTTTCCGTGGACCTTGGGAAGGCCCTCGATGAAGTCCATCGAGATATCCACCAACACTTGGGACGGAACATCGAGAGGCTGAAGAAGGCCTACCGGCTGGAGAGTCGATGTCTTGTTGCGCTGGAACGTGACGCAGGCACGAACAAAGTCCTGGACAAGCCCGCGGTCGCCGGGAATGTAGAAGTCCTCTCGTAGGCGCATGAGGGTCTTCTAGATACCCTCGTGGCCGGCAGCATGAGCCAGCATGATCGCCTGATGATGCAAGTCATACTATGCTGGCACAAAAATGTGCTTACCGTGGAGGAGGAAGCCATCGTCGGTGGTCCAAGGCGCCCCTAGGGAGGCATCCAGTAGCTGCTGCAAGAGGCGGCCAGCCTCTGGGTCAGCCGTGGTGGCATCGTGGATGTCGCTGAGGAGGCGGAAAGAGGGGCCGGACAAGGCGTGTAGCTCCCCGGGTGCGTTGGCTGTATCAGCGTCGCGACCAGAGAGAGCGTTGGTAGCAGAGTTGAGCCGCTCCGAGCGGTACTCCACTGCGAAGTCAAAGCTGAAGAACTTGCTAATCCACTAGTGCTGAGGCACGGTGGACAGCCGTTGGTCCAAGAGGAACTTCAGACTGCAGTGATCGGTGCAGATCAAGAAGTGGTGTTCCCAAAGATACGGCCTCCAGTTCCATACAGCCTGCACCAGGACGATCAACTTGCGCTCGTACGCCGCCAGCTTGTGGTGGCGAGCAGCCAAGGATTGACTGAAGAAGGCTAGGGGGCTAGCCCCTTGGTGCAGCACGGTGCCAAACCCAGCGCCCGAAGCGTCGCAGTCGATGACAAACTACTGCTCAAAGTCTAGCATCTGCAGCACTGGCCCCAAGGAGAGGGCGCGTTTTAGTGCCGCAAATGCCTCAGCGGCGTCCGGTGTCCAAGCGAACGCCTCCTTGCCCAGGAGACGAGTCAGCAGCGCGGCGATGGTGCCAAAATCCTAGATGAATTTCCGGTAATAACTGGCCAACCCCAGGAAGCTGCGCACGCCCTGGTGTGAGCGGGGCTCTAGCCAGGAGTCGACGACGTCCACCTTGTCACTGTCCATCACGACCCCGTCAGTGGAGATGATGTGGCTGAGATAGGCGACCGAAGGCGCCCCGAAGGTGCACTTCGACCTATTGATGAAGAGGCTGTGAGCGCGTAGGGCGTCAAAGATGAGGCGGATATGCTGCAAGTGCTCAGACCACGACGAGCTATAGATCAAAATGTCATCGAAGAAGATGAGCAAGAACCTATGGAGGACGGGCTGGGGGGCATCGTTCATGAGCGGCTAGAATGTGGCTGGCGCGTTGGAGAGACCGAATGGAATGACGAGGAACTCGAAGTTCCCATGGTGTGTACAAAATGCCATCTTCTCAATGTCCTCCGGGTGCATCCAAACCTGGTGGTAGCCGGACCGTAAGTCCAGCTTGGTGAAGAATCTGGCATCGTGGAGCTCGTCCAATAGTTCATCAACCATCGGGATTGGGAACTTGTCCTTCGATGTTTTGCCGTTCAGCGCCCTGTAGTCGATGTAGAAATGCCAAGACCCATTAGCCTTCTTGATGAGCAGCACTGGCACCAAAAACAATGAGGTGCTAGGGTGGATGATGCCCTACTCCAACATGGCAGAGCACTGCCACTCGAGCTCATCCTTCTAAAGCTAGGGATAGCAATACGGATGCACAACCACCAGTGGTGTGCCTGGCAATAAGTGTATGTGGTGGTCATAGGGGCGCGCCGAAGGGAGCCCGTGGGGCTTTTCGAAGATGGCCTCATACTGGTGAAAGAGCCGATCTAGCAGTGGCTGCTGGTGAGTGCCTGTCACCGTACGGAGGGCCGGTTCTGGGATGTCATCGCATGGAGAGCCCACGCCATTCCACAGGATAAGCCAATCACCATGGCGGAAGGACATGTACAGATCATCAAAATCCCATAGGATGGGTCTGAGGGTTCGGAGATAGTCGATGCCGAGGACGAGGTCGAAACCGCCCAAGTCAATGCTGAAGCTGCTGATGGTAAAGTCCTCCTTGCCGATGTGCATGGTCACATTGCAAGCCACGCTGGTGCAGGCCATGCGGTCACCGTTGGCCACCGTGACCCACATGTTGCTATCACCTATTACTAGTCCGATGCGGCACATGACCCCGACGTTGATGAAGTTGTGGGTCGAGCCGCTGTCGAGAAGGGCGAGGAGCTTGTGAACATGGATGTAGACGTGCAGGTGCATGGTCTCCTTAGTGCAGATGCCGACGAGGGCGTAGAGGGGGAAAATTGGGGCGACAGACGGTTCTTCTCCCAAAGCTGCCTCAACAGCCACATCAGCCGCCCCCTCGTCCACAAGGTCATCCACCAGGATGTCAGCTGCCTCCAGATAGAACAGGCGCTGGCACTAATGGCCGCGTACGTAGGGCTCATCACAGTTGAAGCACAGCCCTTGATGGCGATGTTCTCACATCTCGGCTGGCGTCAAGCAGCGAAAGGGGCGCTGCGGCGCAGGCAGCGCTGGGGCCGGCTGCCACTGCTGTCCGAGCATAGCTGCTCTAGGCGGAACACGCACGGAAGGAGTAGGCAGCGCTAACTACTAGTGCTGGGGCCGCGCTGGATGCTGCACTCGAGCTTGCTGGACGGCCATGGCACGACGCTCAACGTCAACGTGGATGTGCTCCGGAAGGCCCCCCATGAACAAGTCCACCTTTTGGCGCGCCTCCAGGTTGGTGTTGTTGCTGACCAGGGCGTTGAAACGCTCCTGGTAGTCCTCCACCGTACTGTGGAAGGGCAACTGTGCTAGCTTGGAGAGGCGGTTGCAGCGGACCGGCGGCCCAAAGCGGAGATGACATAGGTCCTTGAAGCGCTCCCAAGAAGGGACACCCTCGTCCTATTCTAGGGAATAGTACCATGTCTGGGTGGCACCACAAAGATGGCAGGACGCGAGCCAGACGTGATCCGACATGAGCGTGCGCTGCCTCCAAAAAAATTGCTCACAGTGGGTGAGCCAATTCAGGGGGTCCTCTGTGCCATTGTAGGAGGTGAAGTCGAGCTTGCTGAACCATGGGACACTTAACCCAGGGGACGGCCCAAAGGTGGGTGTCGGCACGCCGAGGGAAGGTGTAGCTGTGGTGTAGTGGGGAAATTCCGACGGCGTTGGCAGCAAGAAGCTGGGCAGTGGTGATGGTGATGGGGGAACTTGAGCAAGTGGATGGAAACACCGTTGGATGGGGTTGGGGCGGTGGATGGGGGTGGAGCGGCGGGCAGCGTGGATGTGGGCAGCATGGCGTGCGGGGCAGTGGTGGTGGGTATGGCGGTGGGGGTGGAGAAGGTGGACAACGCCGATGTGCTGTACCCTGGCAGCCCATAGGGGAAAACCTGGGGCATGGCTACCGCTGATGAAGACGCCTGATGACTCTCCACGGTGGCCAGGCGAGATTGCATGGATGCCTGTTGTGCAGAGAGGTGCGCCTACGTAGCGTTCAGGTTAGCCAGCTATTGGGTGATCTCCGTGAGGGCCTTGGTGATGGCGTTGGGTGCGGGAGGCAGCGCCCCCTGCGTCGCTGGCGGCACGACTGGATGGACCGGTAGCGCCATGGTCTTGGCGTCCACTGCAGCGGTAGCATCGGAACCTGACTTCTCCGATATCAAATTGATATGATCCTTGATCCTACCCCCTCGTCCACAAGGTCGTCCACAGGGAAGTCGGCTGCCTCTAGATAGAACAGGCGCTGGCACTGATGGCCGCGCACGCAGGGCTCATCATAGTTGAAGCACAGCCCGTGACGGCGATGTTCCAGCATCTTAGCTGGCGTCAAGTGGTGAAAGGGGCGCTGCGGGGCGTGCGCCAGCGCTGTAGGTCGGCAAATGCTTAGCACTCACTCCAGCGTAACATGCACGGTGGGAGCAGTAGCACCAATCGCTAGTCTTTGGAAGCGCTACCGGACGCTGCACTCAAGCTTGCTGGACGACCGCGGCACAACGCTCGACGTCGACGTGGATGTGCTCCGGAAGGCCCCCCATGAACAAGTCTGCCTTTTGGCACGCCTCTAGGTTGGCGTTATTACTGACCAGGGCGTTGAAACGCTCCTGGTAGTCCTCTACCGTACTGTGGAAGGGCAACCGTGCTAGCTTGGAGAGGCGGTTTGCAGCGGACCGACCCCGAAGCGGAGATGACATAGGTCCATGAAGCGCTCCAAAGAAGGGATGCCCTCGTCCTGTTCTAGGGAATAGTACCATGTCTGGGCGGCACCACGAAGATGGTAGGACGCGAGCCAGACATGATCCGATGTGAGCGTGTGTTGCCCCCGAAAAAATTGCTCTCAGTGGGTGAGCCAATTCAGGGGGTCCTCCGTGCCGTTGTAGGAGGTGAAGTCGAGCTTGCTGAACCGTCGGACGCTTAACCCTGGGAACGGCCCAAAGGTGGGTGTCGGCGCACTGAGGGAAGGTGTAGCTGTGGTGTAGTGGGGAAATTCCGACGGCGTTGGCAGCGAGAAGCTGGGCAGCGGCGATGGTGACAAGGGAACTTGAGCAAGTGGATGGGAACGCTGTTGGATAGGGTTGGGGCGGTGGATCGGGGTGGAGCTGCGGGCAGCGTGGATGTGGGCAGCGTGGCGTGCGGGGCAGTGGTGGTGGGTATGGCGGTGGCGGTGGAGAAGGTGGACAACGCCGTTGTGCCGTACCCTAGAAGCCCGTAGGGGAAAACCTAGGGCATGGCTGCCGCCGATGAAGACGCCTGATGACTCTCCACGGTGGCCAGGTGAGATTGCATGGATGCTTGTTGTGCAGAGAGCCGCGCCTGCCCAGCGTTCAGGTTAGCCAGCTACTGGGCGATCTCCGCGAGGGCCTTGGTGATGGTGTCGGGTGCGGGAGGCGGCGCCCCCTGCGTCACTGGCAGCACAACCGGATGGACCGGCGGTGCCGTGGTCTTGGCGTCCACCGCAGCGGTAGCATCGAAACCTAATTTCTCCGATATCAGATTGATAGGATCCTTGATCCTACCCCTGCTGTGTAGTGCGTAGGGATGGAAGACGGGAGGTCGGGGCTTGATCTCGCAGCGGCGGCGTGGAGCCTTGTCGGCGAGAAGGTGCGGCGGCGGCTGGTTGCTACGGCTGCCCTAGGGGCTCACGTGAGAGGGAGAAGGGAGGCAGGAAAGTCACATAGATGGCCCTTGAGGCCATGCAAAGATATTTGCCTTGCTTAATTCTCCAATAATTGTTTACAAGATATATATATATATATAACCTCTCTATAAAATCCAAATAGCAAATAAAGATAACTGGGCCATTAGCCCATCTAATCCGGGCGCCTCATAGTCCCTGTGCACGGGCCACCTAGCCACCTGTGCGCCGGCGCCTGATGTACTAGACGCCGGTTATAACATCTTGTTTCAGCCTGATAGAACATGTCCAAAACTTAAAGTCGGGTATGTCAGGCATTAATCTTGGATGGGCCATCATATGACCGGCTGGAAAGGGAATCAAACAAATTATCAACAACAGAATATCTTATTCCTTTACTGCTATTGTTCATCTTCCTTCCTAGGACTTCTCTGTACCTGGTTTCCTCTCTATTTCAACCTCCCTCTCCCCTGAGAGTTATCTGTAAGTAATCCAGTTGGGTTGCTAACAATTGGTATCAGATCTACTGATTCTCGATACCAGGCACCACGGATCCCTCCTTCAAGCTTGCCTTCGACGAGATTCTCGGGAGGTTGGACGAGTTGGACGCTTGGATGGAGTCGCTGTCGAGTTCCACGTTGGTGGCCTTGAGCAGTCCGGCGCGACGTGGCTGACAACCGGGGCGGTCTATTCAACAAGACCCTGCTGTCTCCCACGAGTCCGTCCCGCACCCGACGCCACCTCCGCTGGCTCCATCACCCTTCCCTTTGTGCCCGTGCCCTACACCACATCCACTGACTCTGCCGCTGCTTACGTAGTCGTCAGGGAGAACACGCCCGTGGAGACTTCCCTAGTGGAGTACCAGGTCCAGATCCAGGAGCTCGAGAAGCCGTCTCCGCGTACGCCAGCATCCGAGAAGTTCGTCTCCATCGCGCTCGACGCGGCATGCGCCTTCCCCGCCGCCGTGGACCCCTCCGACCTCCTCCTCCTCCACGCTGCCTCGGCTACCCCACGTGCATCGCCCACAGGGTGCTCGACGTTGGGTCGCAGCCACGTCGCGCCGGTGCCACAGAGGGTCGTCGCCAGTGACTGCGACGGCACTGGCGTGGACCGGCTCGAACACGCCTGCGAGGTCGGCCCCAGCGCCTGCACGCTCTGCCTCTTAAATGACATCCTCGGCGGCCTGCTCTGCCACGTTCGCCGTTCCCTAGCCTTCCTCAGGCTCGTTCCACGGCGGAGGCGTCCGCTCCGGCGTCTCGTATGGTGTCGCCTCGCTTCATGTGATCGGCGTCCGTGACGGCACGGACATCGCACCCGCGTCCCTGTCCCCGCCACAATGCAGCTTGGCATCGTACACCACTGCCTCGAGTTCCACCTCGTCGTCACCAACAGCTAAATCCCCAACGACAAGACGCTTAACCGAGAGCAGGAGGAGGTTCTTCGCTCCAAGCCCATCGTCGCTTCTCTGATCGACGAGCTCGAGCGCCTCCGCCCCCCGCTCGCGTCCACCCTCGCAGAGGAGCTCTGCTCCCGTCCGGCCCCTGCCCCGCCCCCAAGCTGCCGCCTCTGCGCTGCTGCCGCCGCCGGCTGGGGAGCCGTTCCGCGTGTTCGAGGGGTGCGACCCACGTGAGCACGAGGCGTACGAGGTGTGCCGCCGCAACCTACTCCGTCGCAGCGGGTATGTGCGCCACTGGATACCTGAGCGCAACCCCATACCAAACACGGTGCTGCTCGGTGGCCTCCTCGACGCCAGCCGAGTTGACGAGGCTCGCAAGTCGTTTGATGAAATGCCAAAGACGAATGTGGTGTTGTGGCCTGCAATGCTATTTGGGTATATACATGATGGCCGCGTAGCTTGATGCAATGCTGGATCACCCGTTGGCCGCCTGCAATGCGATGATAATTAGGTTTGGGGCAGCGACGGATGGTGGGTGCTGCTAAGGCAGTCTTACAGTTGCATCGATCGCAAGGAAGATTCAATCAAAAGGGGAGTGTTACAAAACAGCATCTGAGTCATCTAGTGCAATTAGTGATAGGATTAGCAGTTAATCATGTCACCAGAGGAACATGTCCTTTGGACGCTACTCTTAGTGAACAGTTGTGTCCGTACGACAACCCCGTCACATGTATATATAACCAAGAGATCAATAAAATTGACAGTTCTTCCAAATTTTTTTATTTACATTCACACTTTAACAGTTTTCACTTCTTTGCTTCTCTTTCACGCCACATCCTGGCCAACTGAGAATCTGTTAGATTAATTTTTTGTTGCGATTTTTCTATGTGTAAATATCGACAAAGAAACGTACAGACAGAAAAACAAGTATTTTTCTATCGGTGGACCATCCACACATGATTTTTTTTTACTCCAAAATAAAGTTATTGTCCTGATCGAGTGGCAGAGGACAGAAGCTATTTTTGGAAGGGCAGCCGCAAAAAAAAATTAGAAAAGAATTTTGCATCTGAGCAATTATGTTGTCAGAACAAAAAAATGACATCGACAGTAACAGTAGCATGCATTGAGAATAAGCACATATGCTATTATGCTAGCAACACTACTGTCCCAGTGCTCACATCAGGGCGCAAACATTGGCAAGCAGTTCGCATAGAAGAGAGAGGCAACTTCTTGTCAGATGCTGAAACTCATCACAATCATCCGTCACCGTCTTTTGATGTCCCGGCCGGTGACTTGAGGAACTTGAAGCATGCCTCCTTGAGCCCTTTGCAGCCATGCTGCTCCGCAAGCACCAAAGTATAGTCGTTGCCATGCAAGTGCTCATGCACTCACAAAGCTTGTGCTCGCACATGAGCTTCAGCCTTTCTTGGTCATACCTATCCGCCGCCACAAGCAGATGCTGAGCCATGGCAACGGTATCACCCTTGTGCCTTCCTCTCAATGAATTTTAGGTATCCCCATCCGTTGCTTGTGGAGTTGTTGAAAGTGCGTATGATGCCATCGCTTAAACAATACGACGGCACTGGTTCTCCGACGTCATCAAGTAAACTGAACATATAGCTTGCCTCAGCACCTGTTGCATTTTTGTGATTGAGCTGCAGGTAGAATTCGACCCAACCAGCGCTCTCTTCTCGGTTTCACTATCAGGGTAGTACCTGATACACCAGGGATGGCCTCCGATGTCGAAGGGCTCGGAATTGATGAAATTGCCATTGCCGAGGCACTTGGTCCGGGAGTACCCATCGATCTTGAGGACGTGCGACCCCTTCACAGCCGTGGCGACGATGGCTGAGGCGCTGTTTGCATCGCCGGCGCCAACCACGGAGCAGGACATGCACGCGCCCATATTGGAAGGATCAGAATATAAATTTGCAGGCCACAAATTGCAATTTGCAAGTGGAGCGTGAACCGAGATAATATATGGTCATATACTCATATGGCGATGGAGACGGAAACCGAGTCGTTGGCCAATCTGAATCCGAGGAGACCAAAATAAATCTGTACAGTTCTCGCAGATCTGTCTCCACCGTCCGATTGTTGTTGATAATCGATGAGCCAACGACTTTGCTACCCAATTGTCACCTGGACCTTTTTACGAGGAGGGAAGGGGGAATTACGTTAAAACTTGACATAGTTCATATCTCTAAATTACATATAAAAAATCTTACATAAAAAATACAAAAAAATGTTGTATCAAGATTTTCTACTCTTCATCATCCCTCATGGATGCTCTACGTGAACAGAACAAACACCGAAGCCAGAGTGTAGTTCTTATACTGAATCCAACAATTATGACCCCAAAATATTGAACATATCACAGGATCCAACGTTTTGGAACTACTCCAAAATGCATATAAATTGATAAACAAAACATCGGCACTGCATCGTTAGGTATAACATATGTTGTAGATTAATTCATCACCTCCAACTATAGATTGACACCCGGCAATTCGGCCTGGCCTAGGCAAGGCACGCCCCATGGCCATCGTGCTCGTGCCTATTTGGCCCATACTACTAGAAACCAGACATTTCATCCCGCCTCTATTTTTGCCTTTAGTCCCGGTATTTTTGTGTTCAGGACTAAAGGGACTATTAGTCCCGATTGTATCCTCAAACAAGGATACAAAGTTCCTGCCCCAAGTGTGTGGCGACGGCAAGCAACAATTAGTCCCGGTTATAGCTCAGAGCCGGTACTAAAGGTTATCCTTTACTCCCGGCTGGACCCTCCAACCGGGAATAAATCTTTACTCCCGGCTTGAGGCTCCAGCCGGGACTAAAGGATGACCTTTAGTCCCGGCTCTGGGCTATAACCGGGATAAAATCTTTCTTGATAAAATAATATAGTCGCGCTGGACAAAAAAATGGGGCAGCCAGGCATTGAACCCACGACCTCATAGCCAAGGTCTAAACCGCAGCGCACTAGCTAGCCATCTGAACTAAGTCACTTTCTCAACAAGAAAGCACCCAAACATTTATTTAATAAGAGAAAAAACCCTTTAATTGATTATATTCTTTTGTTAACTATACTTTGAATTTTCTGGTCCATGTGCTTTCTAGTGCCTGATTGATCTCATAATTTTTATCAGGGTTTCAAATGCCCAGTGTGAAGCCACCACCAAGTTCGAGATTTTTCTGAATTGGTTTGGTAATTTTTTCACTTTAATTGAATTTCCACGCGACTTCACCGATTAATTATACGTTTAACTGAGTCCACCCTCGAAAAGATCTGGAATGGTGCCAAACTTTGCCAAATGGTCTCTTGTGCCCTAGTAGACAAATATTTGTGGAGGTTGATGCAAAATTATATTGTTTTGAATATGTAATTCGCCGTATTTCGTCTCACGCGGCACAAAGAAAAATGTAATAATAAAATAATTATCAGAAAAACCTAAGATCTTGTGTGGGGTCATATTTTGGGTGTAAATGACTGCCAAAAAAATTTTAAGCCATTTCGACATAGGCGGAGTCGACGTGCTTCACAGAGGTATATAGAACCTTTCATCGAACCATATCTATACACCTAGGTTCTCTAGGACTCTGAAGTCCATTTGCTTTCCGGTGCTGGATTGGTCTCAAACTTTTTCTCAAGACTACAAATGCCCTGTGTGTAGCCACCACCAAGTTTGAGATTTTTCTGAGGTGGTTTGGTACTTTTTTAACTTTAATTGAATTTCTGCCCGAACTCACCGATTAATTATACAATAATTAATGAAGAACCTAAAGATTTACGTTACAATTACGTGAAAACTAATTTCTTGTCGAAAACCAATAAATTTAATAATTTCAATTAAAGTCTACATTTTTGCATTAAAGAAAATAGTGAGTATTAGTTGCATTATGTTCAACATTTATAATAAAAAACACAATAGTTTAGGTCACATATTTTTTTTGTGTGCAGTAAATGAAAATAAAGTTTATTACTTTTTCTAAAAATTTTATGCCTAGTATTGAATTTATCACAAGCAAATAATAAGACTTAAACATTTAAATACAAACCATATATAAAATAAACTGATCTGCTTAAAAGTTGGCGAGAAATGAAAATATGCCCACCTTTGGTCCCGGCTCCTGCCACCAGCTGGGACTAAAGGTGGGCTGCATTTGGCGACCCGGCCAAAATCCTTTAGTCCCGGCTCCTTCCAACAAATGGACTAAAGGTCCCCTTTAGTCTCGGTTGGTGGCGGGAGCCGGGACTAAAGTTTCCCTTTAGTCCCGGTGGTGGCGGGCCGAGACTAAAGGTGCTTTAGTTCGGGGTGGTGGATGGAGCCGGGACTAAAGGTCCCTCTCCTATATACCGCCGCCTCCCTTCTCTCTTCCTCCTCATCGATCGTCTTCGTCTTCAGCGCCTCCCCAGAGCTCCGCCGCCGCCAATTCGCCTCCCCGGCCACCCCCGACGCCGCCTTCCTCACTTGAGGGCACCCCCGAGGCTCGCCCACCTCACGGAGTAGCCCCAACGCCGCACCCTCACCGAGGAGCCCCAGCCGCCCCGACACCAAGCACGCCATGCGCCATGCCGCCACCGATTTCACCTTCCCAGCCACCCCCGACGCCGCCTTCCTCACAGGAGGGCACCCCGACGCCCGCCCACCTCGCCGTAGTAGCCCCGATGTCGCGCCCCTCAAGGAGGAGCCCCTGGCTGCCCCCGACGCCGCACGCGCGCCACGCGGTCGCCGATTTCGCTTTCCCAGGCCACCCCGGCCCGACATCGCGCCTTCTTCCTCACCTGAGGGCATCCCGACGCCCACCCACACCTCGCCGGAGTAGCCCCGACGATGCCGCGCCCGGCCAAGAGCCCCCGTGCCTTGATCTAGTGCCGCTGTCCACCACCGCCCGTCGCCAACACTCCATTAATTCTAAATCACGGTATATATATATATATTGTATTTATTATATTTATTATATTTATGAATTATATTAACGAAATGTGTATTAATGTATATATGCATGAAATTATATATGTATGAAATGTTTATGTATATATATATATATCAATTAATGTATATATGTATGAAATTAATGTGTGTGTATATATATATATCAATTAATGTATACATGTATAATTTTTCCTTAGGAAAAAAATCAATTATGTTATATTCTGATACCATGTGGCCTATACCCTAAACCCTAAACCACCCTAAACCCTAAACCACCCTAAACCCTAAACCCTAAACCACCCTAAACCCTCCCTGGCCACCGACACTGGCCGGCCACCCCGCGCAGGCACCACCGCCCCGAAATGTGTATGAAATGTCTATGAAACCCTAATTGCATAATTATTGTTTTAAAATTGTTTAGGCTCTCTATGGCCGACCCGAGAGACGATGACCTGGAGGCGGAAATGATGGATATTATCAACGCCGGCACTGAACATTGTGCCGATGTTGATAATGACCAGCAAGAAGACGACGGGAGTCAATACTTGAATCTCGATCATATTGTTGAGGAAGTTGTTCATGAAGATAATTCCGGCGAGGTGTATATTTCTCAATATCTAGCTCTCATTTATTTATTTTGCATACATGTAGCCCACTGGATCGACCTTCGTTTTATAATACTTTTTGTGTTTCTATCGTACATAGCCGCGGATCGATCGATTGGCGATGGGGGGAACACAAAGAATGTTCGAGGGGCCAAAAAGCCGTTGGAAGGCCGCTACATCATTTCGTAATTCAATGTGGCTACAAAGTAACCACTAGGACAATATGCACAGAAATTCATGTACCACTGTGGGTACCTTGTAAGGGACAAGCTCCCGATCAATGCCCGTGAATGGAAAAAAATAACAATGCTCCTCATATTAGTTATGTCTCTAATAAGGACAAGGAGCTGATTTGGCAAGTTGTTCTTGCACATTTCACGCTCCAAACAGATGATTATCATGAAGACATCACCCACGAAAGGTTGACGGAGCGAGTTAGGCACTGGACAATGAAGAAGATGGCCACCCAATTCCAATCTTGGAAGAAGCAAATTGATACAAATCATACGTCAAGAAGAACAAGACTCCAAATTGACGATAAGGGCCCAATCACGAAGGCAAGGCCCTACTAGGAGGAATTTGTACAAGACAAGACATCACAAGAGGGTGCGGAACGGGCGAGAAGGAACCAAGAGAATTCCAGACAAAAGTAATACCACCATAACATGGGATCGGTGGCTACGCTGACTTCCGCTCCCAAGTGGCAAAAAATAGAAGCGTACCTTATTGCCAAAGGGTTGTATCTCGAATCAAGCACCCGTGGCACGAACGCACAGAGCGCTGGTTTTAGGTCATGGGAGAGGATTGGACCTAGTCACCGGAAGCTCGTCCATGGCACAAAACTCGAAAGAGCAATAGAAAGGTTGATTCAAATTCTAAAAGCTAGAGATAGTGGACTATTCCGCCCAATAGAGAGAAAGATGAACCGACATATTCCATCGGGACCGCTGAGCATTGTGGACGAACTAGAGGCAAAGGGTTCGTTCCGTGGGTGCAAGGTTTCCCTAAATGGATCGATTAGTACAAAAGCCGCCAGAGACGGAAGGATGAGGAGGCAGAGAGGATCCGCATCTTGCAGCAATATGTTATTGAGTCACGAGAAGCGGTGCTTGAATCACAAAGGCGAGAAAAAGAAATGCAAGCAAAAATGCAAGAGGAAGTCGCAAGGCAAGTGCAAATACAATTGAGTGCCCACGAGATTACAACAGCTCTAGGAATCAACATTAGCCCCCGATCAGTTGAGAAGCAGTTGTGCTTCTACGGAGCTGCCTGATGCCATAAAAGATGTAGAGCTACGCTTTCCCGTGGATGACGTCACTGAACCTTTTACATCATATGAGCTGCACATTCCAAAAGATAATGGCACAGTGAAGGTGGCTATTGGTATTGTAAACACTATCGACCGTACCAAGACACTAAGAATCCATGGGGCAGTAGTACCAGCTGGATATGCTACCGTCTCGGTGGATAAAGCTATTGAAGGTTTTAGCGATATGCCTCTTGACATTCATGGAGGTGATGCGGTGAAGACCGTGGGAGAAGCAGAGAAGTCATTCATTGCATGGCGCAAGCGCTACATCAATATTCTCGGGAAGCCGTTGCCGCACAATAGGTACAGATGAAAGTGAACGAAACAATTTTTTTATTAATTTTATATTGCCTCTTAAATAACAATTGACTCATTGTCCTCTATACGCACACAACAGGGCCTCCCCCAACCTAAGTCCAATAGTACAATCACCAGACCAGCATAGTGCTCCGGGCGGCGGTTACGATGGGGTAGAAGACACGGCTGCATCCCCACCATCTCCAAGACGGTCTCCACCGCCGCCGCCACCGCCTCCAAGGCGTTCCCCAACGCCGCCTCGAAGGTCTCCTACGCCTGTTCCCCCACCTCCTCCCATGAACCAGGGAAGACGGCTGCAAACAAATAAGCCATTTGCCCCGCCGGCGAAGACGACCAAGAAGGCCACCGTGAAACCAAGGCCAATTCCATAGAAATTGCCTGGTGAAATGAGTAAAGAGGAGTTAGATGATGCGGTTAAAAAACCGTCGAAGCATTCTTGTCAGGCATAGGGAAGAGGAAGCAGCAGGAGCAGAAGCACTTCCTCCTACCTCCAGCTAAACTAAGGCGGATGGTGGAAGCTGAGCAGAAAAAGAGGCGGCAAGCTCGTAAGCCCTCGCCACCATCAGACTTTGACCGCACTCTTAGCAAGATAATCAAGAAAGCTGCTAAAGCAGGGAAAACTGTTGCACAACTCGGAGAACAAGAATTGCAATCAGCCCCTCCTCTAGTTATTGCTAATGAATATGGTTCAAACATAGATATGCTGGATATGATGGAAATACCTGCTAATAAAGAAGTGGATATGGCGGAACTTGCTAACTTTTATGCTATGAGAGGTATCGACCTTGGCGATTTCCTCTTCGAAAGTGCGCCGGTAGCGGATGAATGGCAGAAATATGAGCATGACAGGAGTCTATGGAATCCTAAGACCATCAATGAACTGGGTACACAATTGTTCAAGCTAAACACCTTGTACCTCGACGCGTATCACTGGAAAGAGTTCTATATTTCTGTCAGAATCAAAGACGACCATTGGTTCCATGGCGATGACGTTATGTACATTGAGCTTGCTGAATTACACCAACTAGTCCACCGGAACTCTCTCGACAAGACTCTCATCAGCTGCTATTGTCTGTAAGTGATTCTTTCTACTAATTAATAATAAGTCGCTACGTACGTACATGTCTGTGTTTATTATCCTCACTCTATATATATGATGCAGGTTTGAGATGGGAGAGTGCAAAAAGAGAGGGTGTACTGATATTGGTTTCATTGATCCACATATCGTATTCAAAAACCCTAAACCCCAACCAACATGGAAAGTAGAAACGGAGACAAATATCAAGATGTTCTTAGAGAAGCAACATGACAAGAAATGTATACTCTTCCCCTACAACTTCAGGTAAGTGTTCATAATGTCGACGATCGTGTATCCATATATATATGTTCACTGTACCTGTTAGCTAATTAATGAGTGTTAATGGACATGGTAGTGAACACTGGATATTGATGGAACTCGATCTGGAGAAAGGTTTTCTAGGCATCTGGGACTCGATGAGAAAAGAGCAAAAAGAGTTCCAAGAGATGATAGATTTATTCAGAGGTAATTGCAGTCTCACTAGCAAAACTATTCCAGTCTCTCTGCATGTAAATTAATGGTCCAAATATTTTTTATGTTATTTGGTAGTTGTTGGGAAAAGGTCAGTCAGGAACACCATATGAAACACAAAGTGCCACTGAAAGTAGTGCTATACAAAGTAAGTACTATATACCTACCTTAGTTCAATTTCCCTATGCTCGGATGATGACGAATCTTTTCTCGTAAAGTGGGTTCTGCTTTGCAACCCTGTGGGGACCAATCTCTGTGGATACTATGTTTGCGAGTTCATGAGAGTGTGCTCAAAAAGAACTAGTCTAGAGCAAAAAAGGGTAAGTGTACACATATATATATATATATTCTTCATACATATGTTTATATATATATATTCGTGATAGATACAATTTATTTATCATTATTCTTGATACATATATATATATATACTAATATACTTTTTTCTTTATCTCATATCTCAAATTGAAGACTCGTTGGTTGAAGGAAAACACCCTGGACACACACCATCTCAAAGCAATCCAAGAGACAATAGGTGGATTTCTGAATGATCAGGTCTTAACTCCCGGCGGCGAGTTTTACTATGACCCAAATATGTGATGATGAAAGCCAAATTTCATATTGATCCAAAGAACATGTGATGATGAAATGTACAATTAATGCAAACTTTACATGTGACGATGAAATATAATATTATGTTTTAGTTTACTTTTACTTATGTTGCTTGCGTGCATTGATCGAGCGAAAACTTTACAGTACGCGCGCGTATACGTATATTACTTTGCAGCGAATAATGCGTATTCGAAAACCAAATTAAAACAAAAAAGAATCATCAATTGAAATAAGCAGGAAAAGAAAAAAAAAGACCCTTTAGTCCCGGTTGGTAATACCAACCGGGAATAAAGGGGCCAGCCCAGGCGTTGGTGTGGCTACCTTTTTAGTTCCGGTTGGTATCACCAACCGGGACTAAAGGTCCACTTCTATTCCCGGCTACTAACTCTTTATTCCCGAACTCCTATTCCCGGCTGCGTAACCGGGAATAAAGGGGGTTGGCAGCCGGGAATAGAAACCCTTTTTTTACTAGTGCCAGGCACGACATTGCCCAATGGCCATCCGGCCCGTGCCAGCCTGGCCCGATGAGGGGGTCATGCCTGGGCCACACCTTCGGTATGCCGTGCCTACCTAGCCTGTGCGATTAGTAGAGGCCTTAGAAGGCCCATCTCAGTAGTCACCTGCACCTCTCATATATAAACATACCAAAACTCTAGCCCAATGTCTTCGACTCCTAGCCGTTGTAGACCTCTACATTTTCTCCGCCCTGCGAATTGAATCTCTCCTTCGAGTCCTGGTCTCCTCGGCTCCTCGGCCTCTGTATGCTGTCTTTCTCCAATTCGCAGCTTGCAACTCTCCTCCATGTTCAACTCCAATGCTTCCCATCCCTTCTCCACCAGTGCTAGCGGTGGCGCCCTAAGTCGGATGTTAGGCATGCGTCCTTGGCCACTGTGGTGCCGCACGTGACACCTTCTCCACCAGCGCAGGCGGCCTCAGCCTCAGCCGGCTTGGATGGTGGTTTGTGGGTTGGAAGAGGCAGGGGGCTTCAAGCTCCCATGCTGTCAGGTCATGCCTTCAGTAGGCTCGGGCCGTGTCAGGATGTGCCACCCATATTTGGCCATCTATACCTCCATCCTTTGATTCATCATGTTGGATGTTGATTTCCCTTCACGATGTTCAAAAATAAGATCTATGACAGTTATTGCCCTCATGGGGTGTGTCCAGTAGCACTCCTCTCCCCTTATAGATAATGCTCCAAAATTATCCTCCTGTTGATCAGACTGATGCCCGAAATAGCAACCATGTCATGGAAATCACAGAAGTCATCACAATAATAAATTGTAACAAAAACATTTGACTTCATTAATAGATTTATTTGTACTAATCCTAAAGAAACCACATTTAAATAACAATGATAAACAAGAGATGGGTCTCTCTGCTTCCTCCCGACAGGAGAGGAAGGAGGGGGCTCCCAGACGGCAGCGTTGGTGAAGGTCTATCCAAAGGTACTGTCATCACCAATAGGGTTACGGACTCCCAAGGGTTCTACCTTCCCTTGTGGCCTGGGTACCCACACATTTTACTTTCCCTCAGAGGTTCTAACCAGTTTTACCCTTCCACGGAGATTTTCAGGGGTAAATCCTTTCTCGAAGGTTAAACCTTCTCACAGAGGTTCTAGGAGGTTTAACATTTTTATGGAGGTTCTTGGAGATTTAACCATCTCATGGAGGTTCTCAATGGTTTAACCTTTTCTCGGAGGTTCTCGAAGGTTTAACCTTCCCTAACATGGTAATAGGGACTCGAGGTTAGCATCACTAGAATTAGGGCTTCCTTTCCATTGTAGAGAACCCTCTCTCCGGTCAGGTTCTTGGGAACTTATATAGCGGTTGGGAGCTATCATTTACAAGCAGGTTATTGGTGGGACAATTTTTTACATGAAGCAATCTAAACCTCTATTTGGGCCTCTTTCGGGCCAAGGGAGGCCTAGCTCATATACCTCATGGGGTCCCCAACATTAGCACCTCAACTATTAAGTTATGATGAGTAACATGACCTAACAGATGCTCCTATTAGAATGAATTTGATTTGTAATTTTGTTATGCTCTTGCATTAATATTCAAACTTACACGCAAGTAATATAGAAAAATTATCCATGTGTGCACTACTAACGAAAGTGTTTTTGGAGATGGTTAAAATCGATTTGTAGAGGCAAGCAGTGTGGCCTCCTCTAGCAAATGGTCACTATTACTCGGTCATTTTCAGAGGTAGTTGCATGCCCACCTTTGTAAATCAATTAATAGGGACGGACACCTTAAGATGCCCTACCACTCGGAACTTCAGCACATATAGCACTACCCTACGACTAGACCACACACTCATTTGTGAGTAAATATAGACATCTATCTTCTATAAAGATTTTGCAATCTTTTATTTAATATTTCAACCACTAAATGATTTCAAATAAAAAAGTTTGAACAACAAACTTTTAGAGATTGTCAAGCAGTAGAACTTTGGTATAGGATGTGTCTCCATCTGAGATTGTTTAAAAAATTCAGAATGTTGAATCTCAAAATATATGAATTTAGAAAATATTTATTTGAGACTCTAAAGAACTTGAAATAAAAAAACTTCTCAACTGCCAAGTTGTAGATCATGTCAGCAACTATAAATTTAGTATTAACCATGTGAATATTCAAGGTTGTTTGGAAATTTCAGATTTTGAATTTCAAAATCTATGAAATTAAAACACATATTTTACCCTAGAAACAACTTCAAATAAAAAAAGTATTCATCTATAATGTTGTATATTGTGTTGAGGACTAGAACTTTGGTATATACCATGTCAATATCTGAGGTTTCTTTTTAAAAAAATAAAATTTTAACTTCTGAACTTAAAACAATATTTCAGAACACTAAACAGTTTCAAATAAAAACCTTCTGAACTATAAAGATGTAGATTGAGTAGAGAGCTACAAGCTCGATATAAAGTTCATCATCATCAGACTTTGTATAAAAAAGTTATGATATATTTTTTGATGCAACTATTCTCAAGACTGTTCATCTCTGTTAATTGATTTCCAGATACAGATCCTCAGAAATCGACATCTCAAGATGCCTACCTCTGTTAATCGATTTACAGAGGCATGCATCTTAGGACAACCACCTCTATAAGTCGATGATTAACAGAGGCGACTGCCTCAAGATGCCTGCCTCTATAAATGATTAACAAAGGTGGACGTTTGCATATAGAGGCCATCCAACCATTTATAGAGGCGGGCTCTAGATATGCCCTCCTCTGTTAATTAGAGAGGTTGTCTTAAAATCTTTTTTCTAGTAATGATGTCTACATTCATCATGTGTACCAAGCAAGGAATTGGAGATTTCTTTTCTCCTTACCTGATCATTTCAGTGCAAACAAAGAAGAAGCTGACAAAAATAATTATTGCATGAGGGATGCTGAGATTCTAGGAGTTCTTTTTTATTTGCTATTTCATTTTGCTAAATCTAAAAATTAAAGGCTATGTTTTTTTAAGATCTTATCTCCTAAAAGGTAACCGGAGTACCGCAGCAAGTCCCGCTGATTGGAGATAACTTAGATATTGTGAAGAATCACAAGTCACAATGACGATGGGAGAACTGAACTGATTAGTAAGGATCAGTTGTATGTGATTTGAGCTTGAGGGATGAGGATGGGTATAAAAGCAGACTTTTCAGGACAATTCAAATGTTGCAAAAAGATGTGTGGCCGAGCAGGAGAATGATTCTGTAGGTATCGACATTCCTGTGTATGAGGCCATTGCAAAAGTGACAGTGGTTACTTCTGATATGGACCATCTAAAATGTACATTGGCACTACGTACCCATCAATGGTCGAATTCAGGTTGGCTGTAAGGCAACTTGCCATAAATGAAGAATTTGAGCTAGCCATATAGAAGAATCAAATAAGAAGATATTTAGAGGGTTCTGTGAGTTCAGTAAAGATTGTCCTTGGAGGATTACAACAGGACCTACCCTCTTCTAGGTTGAATCTTTATTCACTACAACAGTTTCATTTTCACATCAGGGTTTCAACTGTCAGTCTGCCCAAAACCATTGGTGATAATTTTTGCCACTGGTTCAAAAGCTGGTGGGACACGGTGGTATGAAAAACCGGCGTTGAAAATAGTTTTCTCCGCTGGGTCGGCGGGATGATTCAGTGGTGAAAACCGTCACAGTTTGTACTGCCGCAGGTTTTTCGCCCAATGGCTGTTTGAGCCTACAGTGAAAATTCTTTTCGCTGTCAACTTATTGTATGATCCGGCGGTGATAACCACATTGGTTTTCTCCAGTGGATCGTCCATTGCCATAGTGACGAAAACGATCCATCACGCCGGATCAAACAGCAACTGCACTCCACCTACTATTAACCCGCGATGAAAACCACCTGGGACCAAACCCCTTTTCCCACCTATTGTTCCTCACTCCCTTCAATTCTTTAAGGGCCATTGCTAGATCGAGTTGCTCTTGCTCACATATTTACATTAGAATCATACACTGATGGCCTAACAAAAAAAAATCCCATGCTGCTGCGATGCTACTGGAACCTGATTATATCTTGGCAAATTCTAATATGCAGTGAAAAAAGACATAGATTAAACAAAACTCATCAGTTAACAAGTGCCTCAGACCACACTTCCAGCCATACATTACTACTCCACATTAGATGAAGTGGATTACATTGCCCTGAATGGAAACTAAACATACCCTCGTCACAAATGTGAAGACGTCATGGACAGGGAGCAACCTTGGCCAGCAGCTCTTTGATAAGAGATGGGCAAGAAGCCAAGAGAAGGTCAAAGCCCTCGGTCGCCATGACAGTCTTCAGATGGCTTGGCGACTTCAGCAACTCAAAACATGCCTTCTTGAGCCCCTGGCAACCATGCCGCTCAGCGAGTGCCAGTGTAGTCACTACGGTGCTTGTGTCGATGCACATGCAGAGCTTGTCCTCACAAATCAGTTTGAGCCTCTCTAGATCATATCTGTCCGCTGCTACAAGCAAATGATGTGTGATCACAAACGCATCTTCCTGGTCAATATCAGGCATGGTGTCGGTGTAGATGAAGTGGAGCATAGCCTCGAACACACTTGCTTCCATGTCTTTGATCTCTATGCAGTTCATGGCCTTCTCCTTCATGGGGCCAAAGAGCTCTGCCATGAAAACCGATGACCTTGCAGCCAGCACACACCTGTGTGCAGCAAACATATCTCCGGCAACCTCAAAAGTGACGTCGGCCCCCACCGCGCCTGAGAGGAGGGAACCAAAATGCCGATGCATGTTGGACGGCGGCACGAGGACGAACTGCATAGTGGCCTCTGTGCTGATGCCCTTAGAGACGATGACATCGCACCTTATTTTAAGGCAATCATCTCTTATATAAGACGATTCCTCCAGGGCTTTCCTTGAAACGAATTTGGAGAAGCCCCAGCACCGATTTTTGGAGGAGAACGTATCGTCCACAGAGGTTTCTGAGCTAAACATCGGTACATATTTGCCGCTGTCGTCCAGAACACCAAATACGAATCGAGCATTGACTTCCACAGCGGCATCGGTATGATCGTGCTGCAGGTAGATAGAAATCCAGCCGGCATTTTCTAAGACATTGCCATCAGGGTAGTACCTGATATACCAGCGGTGACCACCCACGCTGAATGTGCTGGATTTGATGTGTTTGCCGTTGCCGAGTTCCTTGGTCGTTATGGAGTAGCCTTTGATCTGGAGCACGTGCGACCCAGTCATGGCCTCCGCCGCAACGATAGCCGACGTGGTCAGGGCCTCGCCGTCGCTGCTGATGATGCCGACGGCAGACGCTGCATTGGTTGATGACATGATAACGGAGTGCTCTTCGTAGAGTTTCTGACTACGACCAAAATAAAGCGAATCGAGAGGCAAAAGCAAAACGAGATGTTCTGTCGATCGGATCGAGTTTGTTGCCGGGAAACCGAGATCGATATTCTATTGAGTTTCTGGATCGCGTACCGAGCACTAAGTATTTGAGTACCTTTATTTCTATTAACATCCGGTTTTCTATTCCGTTTTGGTTTTGGTTCGAACTTCCGGTTTTTTATGTATATCTATACTTCTATACTTAATACAGCCTAATACTATCCTACTCGGATTCGGAGTAGCCTTTCAGCGAACACAACCTCCTGCTCCTGCCGCGTCCGTGGTTGGTGTCCGTAGTTTTTTGTTTTCGTCAACCCCCTCTCCTGTTCGATCTAAAACGCCTCCAAGTTCCTCTCGCATCGTTCTTGCTAGGGCTCTCGCATCTCAGCCTCGCCACAGCGCCCAAACTAGCAGTTTTTAATCCATCACCGCTCCTCCTGCGTCGACCTGGGCTCTTGATTCCGTCACACGGGGTGCTTGATCCAGGGAGTAAAGTTTCCTGTCACATCGGATATCTAGATGCTAATTAGTAAAATTAAATATGAGCTAATTATAAAACTAATTACATAGAAGAAGACTAATTTGCCGACGAATCTATTAAGCCTAATTAACCCATCGTTCACTACTACGAAACCATTTTTAGGGTGGCTCGTGACCCTTTGTAGGGCGGTTTGGCCAGCCGCCCCACCGAACCGTCTCTACAAATCATACATTTATAGGGGCGGCTGTAGTACCAACCGCCTCTATAATACTTCTTTTTGTAGGGGCGGTTCAATCTAGAACCGCCCTACAATACGTTTTCCAGCCAAAAAAATTCTAATTTCCAATTCAAATTCGACCAGAACACTATTTGTTTCACAGTATTCCATCCAGCGTTAGGTGTTGCCGAACGTCCCGCGACTAACGTTCGAACATGCGTTCGAGTTGCCGAACGCCTGCGACCAGCGTTCCGAACCCCTTAGACTACAAGCACAAGAGTATTATATAAACTACAATTACAAGTCCAATTCACTAGAATATATACAATCCATCATTAAATATACAAATTCCATACACATTGTTATCAACGTCCTAGGGCTAGCCTTCCAGTCTCACGAAGGTGTTGGTACTGAGGATTTCTACCTAAGTCAGACTCTCGGTCATGGTAGGCGCTTTTGACGTGTACAATCTGGTCCAATATGAAGTTGCAAAGGTCGTCGACGAGCTCTTAGAGTTGGTCATCCTTATATGGATCTCTTTCATTCCTTTCTCTTCTTTCCACTACAAGAGAATAAGTTTCGGTTTAGTATTTCATACCATGTACGAAGTTTTTATACTACGGGTGAAGTGGTTCAAACTTACCCTTAAGGAGTGTCTCCTGTAGGCACCGGTGTTACTCATCATAGAACATATATAGTATCCACAATGTACACTCCCAGGTTTTTGCTTGGGGCACTGTGTGTTTTGCATATGAAAATGTTAAGTAATGCTTTTGACAGTCATGTAATGGAGTACTGAAGAAGTAAGTTACACTTACCGCACATAGTGTTTTTATAGCCAGCTTTTCTTTTCTTGTTGGATCATGCCTTCCGTGATGATTAGTGACAAAGAACCTAAATACCCTGTTCGAATTATTTTAGTAAATATAACTTGTTAGTACCCAAAAGTGAACGTTACAAGTATGTATACAAACATATAAGCTAATGAGGATTGTCGATATGTATACGTCTTGAGAATCGATATGAAGTCTTTGTATGTCACCAGGTCCCTATCTATTGAATCAAAGACCCATGCCATTCTCCTCCCGACATCAACGGCTATACAAATCCAGTGGTTGATGCTTGGATTTAATCATAGAACTAGATAAGCTCTATTGCATCGAATAAAATATATCGAACAAAGCTTTAAGTATAGAGTTGAACTTACTCGAAGTTGTATGGTAGCCATATAGTAGAGTGTTGTTGGAGAGTTTTGAAAGCCAGGGCAGTGTATGACACAACCTTAAGGGACTCTTCCCTTAGTTTCGCCGTACGGATGTGCTCTTTCTCCCGAAGAGTCTTTGCAGCAGCTAGCTCTTTGGCATCCAGTTTCCACTATTTAGGGTAATTAAAATTTGTTTGGGCTATTGCTTGAGGGTCTAGATACCCGGCTTTCACACTTGGCATTTGTTTGACAATGTGCACTTGCATTCTACAAATCACGGCATGGGTTAGTTACAACAAAATTCAAAGATTACATTCATATCATATCGGGAGGACAAGGACTTACAGGCACCACGTGCGAATTAGATTCATCTCCATTTATCCCGGATGAAAGCATGTGTGCATGTCATTGAAGTCAAAGACAATTTTCTCGGCTGGGCTTCCAAATGTGCCGGTGGGGAAGCATGCTTGTATGAGGTCTATGCTCGTTGGGAGAACACGCAAGTACCAATCATGGAACCTTCTCATTCCAAGTGGTAGGCACTGGATGTCCCGGTTTGGTAGGAAGGGCTTGCCTCTTTCATATGTTTTCGGGCAATCCTTTGACCATCTGATGGCATCAACATTTGGATACTGCTTTGCAATTTGGTGGAGTTTGCTAGTGATGGCCTCCTTAGAACCCCGTGATGGGACTTTTTTAACTTGGTTCTCAGGCTTGAACTGGTCATGGGAATACCACTTGGACACCGATGAGACATCTTTCATCGGAACATAAACTGGCCTTATGGTGATTGGATGCTTCTTTCGAAGTTCTCATTCAGGCACGTCCTCATCATCTTGTGCATCACCTTCTTTAGGAGGCACTCGTTGTTCATGTATCGGCTATGCTTGTTGAGAAGATTGTGGCATCTCATCATGCACTTGTTTGGTACGAGCTGGAGAAGGTTGTGGCATCTCATCAGGCACATGCTCACTAGGAGGCGGGGAAGAATGTGGCATCTCAGGAATGTGGTGGTCAGAAGACGGTGAAAATATCTCCCTAACCTCAACAACTTGCTCCAAATTTGGGAGAGGAGGAGGCAGCGAAGAAGCAGTCAATATAATGTCCCGTTTGTGCCAGAGGATGAACTGCCCCATAACGTCTCCGAGTAACACCAGCCCTCAGGAGTTGCGTAGTCTATTCTCCACTGCATGAACTCAGGCTTCACGGTATGCACCTCGACCCTAGTGTAGTCTGGCGGTATTTTATTATTGTGGTGTAAGCCACCGAGAGGATGTGCCACACCTGTTGCCACCTCCATCACAGTGTTCTACCGGCCGCTGAGAAACAACAAGGTGCAACTAGTTGGTTCCCGTATGCGATCGATGGGGGTTGTGGCTGCAGTGGAACCTTGGCTGCTAGGAACTTTCGAAGGGCTGTCAACTAATGTCAGTTCTCCCGGCAATGTCACTAATATCCGTGGCTCTGTAGACAGTCCTTGCTCCTCCAGCGCCTTCGCAACTAGAGCCTTCACTTGGAGCTTAAGATTAGTCTCCTAGTCTCTGTCATGTTTCTTGTACATGTGCCTATCCTCTTCAAATCCTTGCTTCCAGGTCATCCTTTTCCTTAGCCCCGTGGTGCGGCCTGTGTGCTCCTTGTTTTCCAAGCCAAGGCTAAGCTCGTTTCTCTCTCTGGAATGATTGAATGAGCCCTTCTCCTTGTCTTCAGCATATTTCAGTATCCTTGATACTGCCTCTTGGTTCTCTGGCTTATCAAACTTAAAATTACCGCCGGATGATTCTGCACTCCTCGCATATATCCAATTCCTTGAGCATACCTTCAAATTTGTCACATCAAGATTCCTAGCAGCTGCGGCCTCTTCGTCCATCTTCCTAAACTACTCTTCCTTGGCATAGTAGCCACCAGGGCCTAGATGATGGTGGTGTTTGTTCCTCTTCGCTAGCTCGGTGTTACGGGCACTGAGCTCCAATGCCTCTGGTGAAGTCTTCTGAGCCACGACCTCCTCCCATTGACTAGGAGTTATTTTGCCAAACTCGTTGAAGGGAGTTAACTCCTTTTGGATATACTTCTTGTTGAGCTCCGACGTCCAACGTCGGAATGACTCTACCATCATCCTGAAAGCATTTTTTTACCAGTCCGTGCTTACCCTCCGGAAATCTAAAATTGAGCTTCAGCTGCCTATCCCATAGTTCATTCTTTTTGTTCTCTAGTACCTCTTTCCAGTTAGGGATTGCTGGGTTCAATTTATCTCTTACTAGGGCCCCGATCGCATTACGAAATCGTCCTCTTAATTCTTTCGGCTCAAGGATCTCCCCTGTTGACTCGACCTCCGTTATCACATAGCATGCCTTATCTGGATATAGATTTCCTTTTCTATCCCCTCGTTTCTTCTTAGGCTTGGTAGTCGTGGTTGTGTCTTGAGGTTGTGGAGCAGAGGCCTCAATGTTCATCTCTGTGGTTGTTGCCTCTTCTCTCCTTTCCTCTACTCCATCTTGTCCAGCGAGATGTCGCGGACGTCGATGTCGTCTTTTCCGAGTTTCAGGAGGGACCTGTATATACGATAGGTTAAAGTGTTAGCAGAGGTAACACAGCCAAAGCTTTAGTAAAATTTACAAGCTAAGGTTTTTTTCCTACCTCCTCGTTCGGGACAAAATCCTTGTCCAAATCTTCCTCCGTTGGCCTCCTTCTGGCTTTACGTGGGAAAGGATCCTCGGGACTTACATATCCCTCTTCTGAGTCATCATCATCAACTTCTTCGCCTTCAGCAGCCTCTCCTACTCTTCCTTCTGCCCCCCATTCCTTCTCGTCACACTGCTCCTGAGTAAGCATCACTTCTAGATCCTTTTCTAACTCGTTATCGAACTGCTCCTGAGTAACCTGGTCCTCTAGTGCTCGCTCCTCATAGGTTGGCTGCTCATCATGCTCAGGGCATCGGGATGCACCTTCGTCACAGTGTCCGTGACATTATTTCGCTTTGTTCTAATAGATGCAAGAAAGTGTGCTTTAGGCACGCGAGAAGGTATAAGAAATCAAAAAGGTCTATAAACCAAAGTAGTCCTATAAAACAACAATATATCAAAAAAACAAGTAGTAGCAGTAGTAGAGGCCTCAGAAACATGTCAATCATCATTTGATCATGAACTTGGAGCATTAAGGCATCATAACAGAGAAGAGAGGAGAAGGTAATCTAGGGGCGGCGGCTAATGATGCCAAGTTCCTCACAAGTTCTTGATCATCAGCTCATATTCCATATAATGTATGGACTTGGACAATTTCATCATCGGCAAAACAAAGGAGAGGAGAGGAGAGGGGAGATTTGGCAATAAAAGCAACAGCTGCTTAACAAACATAGAGAGGAAAAGGTGTAAAAAAAATAGCTGCTCCTTCCCAAACATAGAGGATAGAAAAGATGGCAAAAATATTTGAGATGGGAGATTTGGAAAAAAAAGCAGTTGCTGCTTCCTAAAAAAAGCAACAGTTGCCATACCAAGGGGACCAAGCAAGCAAAGCCCACAGTACGCTCTGCACAGCCATCTGCTCAAGTTATTAACTGAACTGAGATTCAACAAAAAAATTGAAATAGTTCACACTTGTACGAATGAAAGCACAGTCAACACATACAGCCACATCAAAAATGGAAATGAATAAAACTGAACAAAAAAAAAGACTACTAAAACTAAACCACAAATAATCTGCAGCTAGGGAGGCTGTAGATTCTAAGGGAAGTTGAATGTCATGACATATTTCAGATTCAGACCACTAAGGGAAGTTCAAATTTGGAAGTTGAAACAGAATGCTGACGATAATTTACCTATTATTGTTGTTTTCTATTTAATTACAGATTTTTTTGAGAAACTTCTATTTAATTACAGCTGTTCTATTTAATTACAGCTGCTTTACTTATTCTGAAGTCAAGAACAAACGGTCTGCGGTGAGTTGTTTCAAGAAAATCGAAAGAATGAGAGCACTACTTCAAAGTTCGAGTAGAAAATGAACCTATGATTTGTCACCGTCCATTAATAATGCCAAACCCATAGAAAACAGTGGAAGGACGGCAAAACAGCGACAAAAGAAACTGGAGCAAATCTCTCGAGAATCCTTTGGTTAGTGGCATCAAATAACAAACAGAAAATAGATGTCGCTTGCATGTACAACTACAAAGATCGTTTTTTGAGCGTCAGCATGTGCGCCGTCAATGGTTGGAACAGCCGGTGCTGTGCTTTTGGTACAATGCGAACTGAATGCATTATCACATCTTTTCTGTGAATTGTGATTTGCTTCCACCGTATTCCGTGGGGGCCGCTTATATATCAGTGGACAGCAAGAACATCAGTAGTAGTTTTTTTTTTTTTTCTTTTGAAGATCAAGAACAGCTGAGTCAGTGCTCAATTATGCATTAAACAGATTGTGATTTTATATGGTAGTGACAACTGACAAGGATTGAACCATTGAAAAAAGAAACAGATAAATTTGTATTAGGCATGATATGTTAGCCGGCCAAATTTCGATTGTGACAAGTGATTTCAAAATCCTCTACGTGGATCACGGAGTTAAACGGTGATATGTTAAAATTAACATCAACGACAAGAAACAAAAAAATACTGGTGCCAAGCGTTACAATGGTACAAAATTTACTCTGTAAATGAAAGCACTTTTACAATGATTCGACTTGGTGGTGACAGATCTCATGAAAAAATTTAGTTCAGGTTGTGAACACAAAAAAGGAGACAAATTGAGGTTCTGTCCTGATATTTTTTCCAGTGCTAGTGGAAAATTGACCGTGACCACTTGCCCCCATCTTATTGGCTTCCTAGTTGCCATCACAGTGTGCAGCAAACCAAAAAATAACGTGTACTGACAGATGTCTAGAATATAACAGTAGGCCATGCAGTGGTGCAGGTAAGAGTAAGAGGCTAGTCAGTAATCTGGAACGAATTAGTTAGGACATGAAAAGCAAAAGTATATAAAAACACAAACACAGTGATTCGGAGAGGAATCAAACAATGCGAGAACTGCTACTATGCTTAACTAAAGGTATAGCTTATACATGCAGTAATCTAAACTTCTGAAAATTGATAGCATCATGCCATCACCTTTTGCTTTAACATATAAGATACTGAATTAGTGAATCAACAGATAGTGCCACTGGTGGATAAATCACCTAACACAATACAAACTACTAGTTCTACTTGCCTGGTTTTAATCACTATGTCTATGTGGTCTAGTCTTGGCACAGAGCTCATTATGAATATTTGCAACCAATAACTATGATTCAGCTTAA
The DNA here is from genome assembly GCA_904845875.1 of Miscanthus lutarioriparius. Lineage (NCBI taxonomy): Eukaryota > Viridiplantae > Streptophyta > Magnoliopsida > Poales > Poaceae > Miscanthus > Miscanthus lutarioriparius. The sequence goes on from CAJGYO010000010.1 coordinate 24,668,362, forward strand.
ACAGCAAAACTTGCCTGGTTTTAATAAACATACATATTTCAGATTCAGACCACTAGGGGAATGGAGAAGGGGCTGGGAGTACCTGTAGAAGACATGACAGAGAGGGACGCCGGCGGCTGTGCGCGGGCCGGCGAGTTCGGTGGTCGAGGTCGGAGAAGGAGTGCCGGTGGCGGGGACACCAGCTAGAGCATGCGTCCGAGCCGGCGGAGCTCAAACCCTAGCCCCGCCGAACTCGCCATGGAGATGGGGGGCGCGGCGGCCCGGGGATGTCGAGCTGTGGCCCAAGGGTGCAGAGAGGGGGCGTCGGCGTCGGGAGAGGTCCGGGAGGTGGCGGAGAGGGAGGCGGCGGCGTCAGGGATGTCGAGTTGTGGCCCAGGGGTACGGAGAGGGGGCGCTGGCGTCGGGAGAGGTTCGGGAGGTGGCGGGAGGCGGCGGAGAGGCGGTGCGGAGAGGGAGGCGACGGCATTGGGGATGTCGAGCCGGGGGTGCGGAGAGGCGGCCTGACGGCGTCGGGAGGAAGAAGAGAGTGCCCAACAATTTATCACCCTAGCGCCCCAGCTTATATACCAATGGCGATTTGTAGGGCGGTTCTCTGATCCAAATTACTTAAAATGCATTTGTAGGGCGTTCTGGTCTAGCCGCCCCTACAAATACTTTCTATTTTATTAAATTATTAATTCTGTATTTTTATATCACAAAAACACAAAGTAATATAAAAATAATTGTATATATGCACAAATATAATATTTTGTATTATTCTTTATATGCAGAAATATATATATATAAAACAATTGTAGTCAAAACAATATAGAAAACAAAAAAACAAAATTAAAATTTTGAATTTTAAAACTTTGACTACAATTTTATGACATTAAATGAATAAAATGAAAATATTGTAAACATAAAAGTTGTATAACTCATCAACTTGTACACCTTTTATGTTGGTCATCTTGTCATGTGACTTTTTTTGAACGATTCAAAATTTGAAATTCAAACAATTTCAACTTGAAACAATATTTTGAAAGAGTAAATGATTTCAGCTGAAAAACTCATGAATACCAAAGTTGTAGAACTCATCAATATGTACAACTCTTATTTTGATCATATTTTCATTTGACCAAAATTGAATAGTTGAAGTTTTGAATTTCAATAAATGACAACTTCAAACAAGATTTTGAAACCTTAAATGATTTCAACAATAAAAGTCGTGAACATAAAAGTTGTTGAACTCATCACTATCTACAACTTTTATTTTGGTCACTTCTTCATGTGACAAAGTATTAGTAAACATTGTTTACAAATTCACATATGACTCATAGTTTCATGAACTATACGAGAAACATGTTGATTTGTGAATAATGTTTACTATAACTTTGTAAGATGAAGAAATGATCAAAATAAAAGTTGTAGATCTTGATGAGTTATACAACTTTGGTATTCATCACTTTTTCAGCTGAAATCATTTAATGGTTATAAATCTCGTTAGAACTTGTCATTTTTTTAATTTGAAAATTTTGAATTGCTCAAACTTTATCAAATGAAAAGAATGACCAAATCAACACAGCAACTTGATAGGGTATGATTTTAGAAAATTTTAGAAAAAAAAAATCATCACATTTAGAGTTAGTATGTGGGAGAAAGACTAGTTACAAATTTTACCCAGAGATTAAAAAGAAAAATAACAACCGTTCATGATGATCAATGATGAACAAGTGTGATTTCTCTTTTTAATCTGTGGCTCAAACTTGTAACTAGTTTTTCTCCCTCATACTAACTCCAAATGTGATGGTTTTTTTTCTAAAATTTTTTAAAATTATGCTCTATCATTTTAGTCTAGTCATCTATCTTTGTCACTAATTTTGAACAATTCAAATTTTGAGTTTCAGAAAATGACAGCTTCAAACCTGATTTTCAACCAATAAATGATTTCAGCTGTAAAGGTAATGAATATAAAAGTTGTTGAACACATCACTATCTACAACTTTTATTTTGGTCATCTTTTTGTTTGACAAAATTTGAACAGTTTAAATTTTAAATTTCAAAAAATGACAGCTTGAAACCTGATTTTTAACCACTAAATGATTTCAGCTCTAAAGGTGACGAATGTAAAAGTTATATAACTCATCAAGATCTCCTACTCTTATTTTAGCCATTTCTTCATTTCATAAAGTGTTAAGTGATTTCATAAAATTTTAGTCTTACACACATACATAAATATATAGTCTCACACGCATGCATAAATGAAGTCTTACGAACACACACTTACACAAACACTCCACGTTCAACAACTAGCTAGCCCGCTGTAACGACTTTTCTCTTGACTCCTTTTCATTCCCATGGCAATATGTCTTTGGGTAGGTTCTTTTCCACAACACTGATCTTCTTAGGAAAGTCTGTAAATAGCGGCATCTCATCGTAGTTATTGTAAGCTTCAACATCGTCCACGCCATCAAATCCGATAATGTGCTGTTTCCCGGAGGCAACCACGTGTTTTGTCTTCTTCTTCATGGGGAGGTTACTTTGTGGGTCAGACATATAGAAAACTTGTGCGACATATGAAGCGAGCACCCAAGGGTCATCTTGGTAGCCTAGATTCTAGAGGTCCAGGACTCTCAATCCGATCTCGTTCAATTGGTGTTGTTTGATCCAAATGACATCGAAATAGGGACACGGTTATATCCCTTCCATAGTCAAGTTCCCATATCTCTTCAATGATGCCATAGTATTGGATCTTTCGCCCCAATCCATTGAGAGCCTCTATTCAACGCCACTATTTTGGTTCACATATTTACTATCCTTTGCATGAGTATAGTACGTATATCCATTGATGTCATAAGCATTCCAAGATGTCACTTGTCTCGATGGCCCTCCGCTAACCTACTAATGGTAATAGAGTCTATGGTTTCTCCAGTCGGTATGTTTTGGTCTTTCAACCATGTAGTTAGTCATTGCTTGTGCTGTTTCATGACCCAATCATCCAAACGACCATTTCTCTCCGCCATAATGATAGCCAAGTGTTCGTCAATATATGGTTGCATCGCCAGTGTACTCTACAAGACACTGTAATGCGCCTGACTCACCTCTTTGTAATCATGGCCGATGAACACTTTTCTACCACTGGTGCCCTTCCCAGCTAGCCTACCCTTGTGACGAGAATCGGGTTTACCAATCCCTTTCTGTACTTTTAGGTACTCTTGACAGCACTCGACGACTTCTTCAGTACTGTAACCTCTATCATGGAGCCCTTTGGGTATGCTCGATTATGCACATATCAACTTAGAACTGACATGAACCACTCGTAGGACCACATTTCATGCAAGTAGCAAGGGCCCAAATACACGTGTCGATGAACCATGTGAATCATGAGATGTGGCATTATATCAAAAAAAGTAGGAGGTAAACACATCTCTAGTTGGTTTTGTGTCTCCACCACAAATTCATGTAGGTCACTCAGCTCTTGCTTGCCAATCATCTTCTGTGAGATCTTCAAAAAGAAGTAGCACATGCGGTTGATGGCCATTTTCAAGAACTCTAGCTTTATAGCCCTGATTGCAATAGGTACAAACACTATCAGCATCACATGGCAATCGTGAGCCTTGCAGTGTGTTATTGACAAGTCCTTCATCGACACTAGCTTCTTCACATTTGCTGAAAACCCAGTCGGGACTTTGACCCCCCTCAGGAAAGTGCATATAGCTCTCTTCTCGTCTGGTGTTAGGTTGAAGCACGCCATGGGCAGAGTGTATTTTCCATTAGCCTTAGGAATCGGGTGAAGCTGTAGCATCACGTTTAGCTGCACCATGTCTTTCCGTGCTTTCAGACCATCCTTTGACTTGCCTGTGTCCATCAAGGCAGCAATGAGACTCTCAAAGACATTCTTCTACACATGCATAGCATCAATGACATGGGGGACCTCCAAGTCTGGCCAATAAGGCAGATACTGAAAGAAGATCGATTGTTTCTTGAAAGGTACGCCTTCGACAAGAGGTGTGCTTCTATCTCTGTTTGTCCCATCCGGATTCTTCTTTACATAGATGACGTGTATGTTTTTCACCATTCTGTACACGTGTTCTCCATTATGACGTTTCTCCGAAGGGGGTTCAATCTCCGGGGCGTTGTCATAAAATCTAAAGAATAATTTGCTACGGTACTTGTGACTTGTCTTTAAGAAGCATCGGTTCCTTAGGTAAACTATCTTCTTGGATGCATCCAGGTACACCCATGTAGTACCATCCAAGCAAACCAAGCATCCCGTCTTCCCTTTGATCTGTTCAGACAAAGCAAACAGCGCGGGGTAATCATTGGTAGTAACAAATATTATTGCTCTACATATGAAGTCCTCTGTTTGGAACACATCGTACATCTGCTCCCCATGCCTCCATAGCCTCTCCATTTCTTGCATCAAAGGCTCGAGGAACACGTCTATATCAATGCCTGGTTGTTTAGGGCCAGAAATAAGAATCTTTGAGGAGAAGGTACTTTATCTTCGACACAACCATGTTGGGATGTTGTACATGGTCAAGATCATCGGCCAAGTCTTCAGGTCGCTCATCCTCTCATTAAAGGGATTCATTCCATCGGTGCTCAAGCCAAACCATACATTCCTTGGGTCATCGCTGAATTCTCTGTGCTTCTCATCAAACCTTTGCCATCGACTACAATCACCAGTGTGCAATCTTATCATCATCCACCTTGCGCTCATCATCCCACCATGTCATGAGTGTGTGGCTTTTTAGGGTTTAGGAAGATACGTCTCAAGCGGTCGGTCACTTGGGCAGTACCACATTACCAAGGTAGGAATTCTTCTCTGCTTTGCATCGTTGCCTAATGGAGTGTCCTCTGGGGGGCTGAGATTCTTGTACCACCTTTTTGTACCCTTCTTATTCCTCTTTTTCCCGTGGGATGCTTCGTCCCCACCGTAAAGGTCATTGTTCTTGTACCGGCTAGCCCCACATCTAGTGACTTGAATGTTTTGCCACGAAAAAGTATACAGTGGTTGGGGCATGTATGGATTTTTTCAACCCCCATTGTCAATGGACTTATGACCTTCTTCACTTGGTATGTGTTGGTGGGAACTGAGTTTGGTTGTGGGAGCACCCATGACAGGAGATGCAATAGATCATTAAAACTACAGTCTGACCAGCCGTACTTAGCCTTCAGGATGAGCAGCTCAAGCATAAAACGTAGCAATGTCCAATGTGTCGGACAGCCCTTTTCAACACCATACACAGCCTCCTTCGATGCTTTTGTCACCCTTTCCATATTTTCTAGACATTTCGGGCTATTTAGTAAAATCTCTGGTCCAAGAGCTCGAATCATATCCTCCAAATCATCTTCATCCCCGACACGTGCTCCACCATCATTATTGGCACCACCTTCGTCGTTACCATCCCAACCACTAGCATCACCACCATGTTCATTGCCAAACTCGAAATCCATTCGTGCATCAAGCTCTGCTGAATACTGGGACATGGATTCTATGGTTTCATCGTCGTATTCCTCCTCATCCTCGTCATTAACAATAACCGTTTCACCATGATGAATCAACACTGTGTAGTCCTCAACAAATCCTCGCATAATCAAATGTGATCTGATGATAATCACATCTGTCCATGCCATACGGTTCTTGCAATCTTTATAGGGACAAATAATTGTATCCTTATTCTCTTTCAATGTCGTTGCATGCTTCTTTGTGGCTTCAATAAATTTATCCACCTCTTCACGGAAACCTGCCTTGAACCTTAACGAACCATACATCCAAAATTTCCTGTACTCCATCTTTTACGACAACAACAAACATTAAAGGACTACTTATTCAAATATATATAAAAATGAATCAAATTAATAATTACTTGAGAATAATTATATATACTTTAGATATATATGAATATAAATCTAATATAATTACATGAAGCATACAAACACACCATGGTAGAGGAAAATTAATTAATGGTCCATTTATCCATAAATAATTAAAATACATATTTATTGATTACAATAAACAATTTCAAAGACAACAATTATCAACAATTATACTTTACCCAATATCTTTCATACAAACCATAGTCCAATTTTATCAAACATAAATTTACAAAAACGAAATTAATAAAAAAACCAAACCCTAGATCTAGATCTACATGCACATAAAACATGCATAAAACTAACTAATTGTTCACTAAAATTAAGAAACATGGACCAAATAAGGGTATAATCTTGTTCCCCTCCCTAATTTACCCTAGTATATTTAAAACTTGGGTCTAATTTGCTTCATAAGTAGCTCAAGCACCATATAAGAGAGAGAAAAACAAAACTTTAATTACTCACTAACCAACCATTAAAACTTCAAAAAAGTATGGAATAGCATTTTCTTACCTTCTACAACCTCTCCACCAAAGGATTTGATACCAAAACCTTCCCCCTTATTAGAGCAATTTTTGGGAGGTGCCCAAGGCCTCCCCACCTTTCTTTCATGGGTTGGAGTGAGTGACCCGAGGAGGAAGAAGGTGCTGTAGTTGTTTTATATGTGGGTCATTTGTAGGGGCGGCTCAATCACCAGCCGCCCCTACAAATAGCAACGCCGGGGGCGACTGGTGAGTGAGTCGCCCCTACAAATTAGACCCATTTGTAGGGGCGGCTCGTATCACTAGCCGCCCCTGCTGTTCCATTTGTAGGGGCGGCTAGTGTCTGGGCTCCCAAGCACGCCACTGTAGGGGTGGCTCCATCACCAGCCGCCCCTACAAAAAATTCATCCCGTTGCTAAAAACCATTTTTTACATAGTGGTTAGCACATGTTTACTGCAGCACCATACTGTCAAATCATGTACTAATTATGTTTAATAGATTTGTCTCGCTAATTAGTCTTCGTTTGTGCATTTAGTTTTGTAATTAGTCGATGTTTAATACTCCTAATTAATGTCTGACATCCGATTTGATAGGAACTAAAGTTTAGTAAGGGAAACCAAACAGCTAATATTTTTTCATCCAACCTAATCTATCCTCCTCCTCCTCCTCCTCCAAATACTAAAGAGGCAAAATTTCTGGCCACACATAAATTTTAGTCCCACACCTCGATCACCGAAATCCCGCCCCTAGCCTTTGGTTGCCCGTGTTTGATCCGGGTCTTTTTTTTTTGTTTCCGTTTGTCTCCGTTATGATGTCTCTCCTGGAGGGGTTCAATCTCCGGGGTGTTGTCATAAAATTTAAAGAATAATTTGCTATGGGTACTTGTGACTTGTCTTTAGGAAGCGCCAGCCTTCCTTAGGTAAACTATCTTCTTGGATGCATCCAGAACACCCATGTAGTACCATCCAAGCAAACCAAGCATCCTGTCTTCCCTTTGATCTGTCAAGACAAAGCAAAAACAATGGGTAACCATTGGTAGTAACAAATATTATTGCTCTACATATGAAGTCCTCCTTTCAAACACATCGTACATCGGCTCCCCATGCCTCCATAGCCTCTCCATTTCTTGCATCAAAGGCTTGAGGAACACGTCTATATCAATGCCTAGTTGTTTAGGGCCAGAAATAAGAATAGTGAGGAGAAGGTACTTTCTCTTCTGACACAACCACGTTGGGATGTTGTACATGGTCAAGATCACTGGCCAAGTGCTGTGGTCGCTCATCCTCTCATTGAAGGGATTCATTCCATCGGTGCTCAAGCCAAACTGTACATTCCTTAGGTCATCGCTGAATTCTTTGTGCTTCTCATCGATCCTTTGCCACTGAGTACAATCAGTCGGGTGTGCAATCTTATCATCATCCACCTTGTGCTCATCATTCCACCATGTCATGAGTGCAGCTTCTTTAGGGTTTAGGAAGATACGTCTCAAGCGGTTGGTCACTGGCAGGTACCACATTACCAATGTAGGAATTCTTCTCTGCTTTGCATCGTTGCCTAATGGAGTGTCCTCTGGGGGCTGAGATTCTTATACCACCTTTTTTGTACCCTTCTTATTCCTCTTTGTCCCCGTGGATGCTTCATCCCCACCTTAAAGGTCATTGTTCTAGTACCGGCTGGCCCCACACCGTAGACATTTATCTAGTGACTTGAACGTTTCACCGCGAAAAATGATACAATGGTTGGGGCATGCATGGATTTTTTTCAACCCCCATTGTCAATGGACTTATGACCTTCTTTGCTTGGTATGTGTTGGTGGGATCTAAGTTTGGTTGTGGCAGCACCCATGATAGGAGACACAATAGATCATTAAAACTATAGTCGACCAAATTGTACTTAGCCTTCGGGATGAGTAACTCAAGCACAAAACATATCAATGTCTAATGTGTCTGGACAGCCCTTTTCAACACCATACACAGTCTCCTTCGATGCTTTTGTCACCCTTTCTAAATTTTCTAGACCTTTCGGGCTCTTTAGTAAAATCTCTAGTCCAAGGGCTCGAATCATGTCCTCCAAATCATCTTCATTCCTGACACGTGCTCCGCCATCATTATTGGCACCACCTTCGTCGTTACCATCCCAACCACCAGCATCACACTACTACACAAATGATTTTGCGCGACACCCCCCGGAGGCCACCGAGGCGGGCACCTATTTTTGCCCGTCACGGTAAATACCACGGTTTACCTAGGCGGGCATTTTTTATTTACCACGGAGGGCATTTTTGCCCGCCACGGTAAATCGATTTACCGTGGCGGGCGTCCTAAAATGCCCGCCGCCTAAAATGTGGAGGCCCAACTGACCCAAACCGAGGCCCAATAGCCATCTCCAATATAAAAGGAGGGAGTTAGGGTTTCACTGAAACACATCACCCACATCCCTCGCACCATCGTCGCCACCTCCCCCACTCTCTCTCTGTCAGCTCCCCGCCTCCCCCACTCTCTCTCTCTCAGCTCTCTGCCTCCCCCACTCTCCCTCTGCCTCCCTCTACTCTCCCTCGATGCAGACAGCGGCCTCCTCTAAGGGCACGCGAGACCTACAGACGGCGGATCGAGGGCGCGCGGGGCAACGGCGCGCGCGGGACGATGGCGACGGTTACGCCCTCCTCCTCCCCCACGGATCCTCCATGAACGACGACGGCGCGGGGCTACGGTTTCAAATCCAGTGAGTTCATCTCCCTCTTCCTCTCCATCTCCCTCTTCCTCTCTACATCTCCCTCACTCCTCCCTCTTCCTCTCTCGTGCGCTGTTCTTCCCGCGTCGTCTCACGTGCAGAGGCTCCAGAGTCGTTTCGCAGCGCCAAGGCTTTCCGCGTCGTTTCGTAGCGCCGAGGCTTCCCGCGTGGTCTCGAGGCGCAAAGGTTCCCTGTGTTGGCTCGCGGTGCAGGGGCACCCGCGTCGGCTCGTGGTGCAGAGGCTCCCACGTCGTCTTGCGTACAGAGGCTCCCGCACCGTCTCGCGGGGCGGAGGCTCCCGCATCGTCTCGCAATGCTGAGGCTCCTGCGTCGGCTGTTTCGCCGGGCGTCCGAGATAGATCCCTCCTGCACATAAGTCACAAGACGGCCTTTGCGAGATTTAATTTTGTCAGCAAGCCCTTCAATCCCAAGGTAGCTCCCCCAACACAATGTTAACAAGGTTTTGCGGGAAATGATGTTTCCATTTGGCTGGTACGTACATCTATATTTGATCATCAGGAGCCAAGTTATATGCATATAGTAAAAGTTCAATTTAAATGGTAGAATAAACGTGGCTTTGACCAAAACCAAACACTCTTAAAGCAAGCTTTACATTTGAGACCACAAAAGCGCATGCACGGAGCAGTCAAACAAGTTGGAACTGAAGCAGGCTTGACTTGGTGATGGTGGCAGAGTGCCAGCGCCGGGGAGGCCTGGCCTGAACCTTGGAGAACTGAGGTAGTCGGAGGTCCAGCTTCTGCAGGTGGCAATTACCCATCTCCGACGAAGCTCTGTCCGGGAAGAGCAACAGATGAACAAACCCTCAGCCGCAGGTCGACAATTGTATGGACAGAGCAAGGCTGCGATTAGAGCTGTGCAGGACGCGATGGCTGCGGAGCTGGTTCATTTCTCTGTCAGGAAAAAACTACGACGAAAAAACCAAAAAAGGGGGCATTCCGAGAATTGAACTCAGGACCTCTCGCACCCTAAGCGAGAATCATACCACTAGACCAAATGCCCTGTTTGTTTAAATTTTTTTCTTTGACCTAAAGCATATGTTTCTATGGTTAGCCTATGCATCACAATAACAGCAGTTAATATAATTAAATTATTCAAAAATCAGCAGTAAATATAATTCACAGTTACACACCTGTAATCTGACGATCCTGGCATCTAGTGACTAGTTGAGTGCTCGACCTCACACAGAACAAAACAGCCTCACATGAGCACACAAGCTCTGAACCTCATCAGACATACTTGTGGTCCAAAACCAAAGCCTCATCTTCAGGGCATTCAGGATAAGCCAGAGCTCTGAATTTGCACTGAAAAAAATGGATTTCAGATTGGGGATTCCGAGAATTGAACTCGGGACCTTACGCTCCCTAAGCGTACATCTTACCACTAGACTAAATCCCCAGCTGTGCTATATGTATGCCTGCAGTGTTTCAGAAATGAAGAAAAACAGCAAATTCTTCTGTGAGGCTCTGTTCTGCAGGAACTATGAATGATGGACTTCAGACCCTTCATACTAGTCCAGAATGTCCATGTACTTCATGTCACGGAGAACATATTTGCTATTTAATTTGGTCAAATCAAGTGTAGTGGTGAAGATCCATGCACTTTATTCGACAAAAATGAAACTGCAAGGGGAATGCAAGACTGCAAAGTGAATCTGTAAAATGGAAGAACAGTATAGGCCGTCTGCAGCTTCTGGTGGAATGTTCATTACCAGCACTCCAGCAGGACTGATGTGCCATGGCATATGAATGGGCATAGTGCATCAGTACTCTGGCTGCACAGAATAGGTCCTCTACAACATCATACAGCCATATATATAGTAAAAAAAAATCAGAATCTGTTAAAACTGTTAGTTACAAGGCACGGTGTTGAGTTGCACTAAAGGCTTGTGGCCTACACATTACTGCAATTACTTTTTTTTTGCGATTACACAGCACAACGCAGACACTCACAACGCACGCACACAAAGCCTACCCCTACGAGCATCTTCGAATATTGGGCCGGCAAATCCTTGAGATGGACGAAATCACCGCAGGTGCCTCGCTGTCGATGGGTACGTCTTCTACCACTGAAAACACAACGCCGTTAAATCCTAAAAATATTCGCTCTCATGGGGAGTCGAACTCAGGATCTCAGGTGTTGCTGAGGCAAGCTACAGACCCTTTCACATTACTGCAATTACTTTGACAGTTGTAGGAGCAGTGTGATTAAGTATGCCTTGTGAAATTGTGGTCCACACTTTAATCTGTCACTATATGAATGTGGTCTCATTTTGTCAAATTTAATTGGTAGACGCAATTTTCTCCTGTTGACAATTGAAGTTTCACTCTTGCTTGTTCTTTGAGGAGAAAGAAACTCTGCATCATCCTTCTTTGTTTGTGGAGTAGAAGGTAGGATGTGCTCTACTTTTGCTAAAACTCCGGACTGCTCAGTAGTTTCTTTGAATCCATGGATACAATGCGGATTAGTGACAAGTGGAATACAAATAAATATGTTTTTTGAAGCAGGTGTGTGCGTGCGGGGGGTGGGGGTGCTTGTTGGGGGCTTCGGCTTCTACACTATAGCACTGCTATTAAAAAAACTCGACCTGCAGGGTTTAGGCCACCCCGTATTGTTGAGATAGAGAAGACCTCCTCACAGGCCGAGAAAAAACCCGAGAACCCCTGCTCCACCCTGACACATGTGCACTGTTGCCCTGTGAGAACCGAGCCAGGCCTTTTGACATGTGCTTTGGTCATGGGACAGACAAGTGGATTTTTTTACTCTCAGCATGAAATGCGCTTTCGGTGAGTCAAACCTAGGACCTGAGCGGTACTACTTGAGCGCTTTAACCGTTTCAGCTCGAGGGCTTTTGCCTGTAGCACTACTATAGCAGTAGCAGAAACCCGTGAAGCCTCTTTAGACTAGCGTTACCGGCTTCTTCTCTTTGCTAGTTCATCTTGGCCTGGATAAAGAAAAAGGGTTTCTGCTACAGTACCATACTCCTAAAGTTCTGTGCCATACTCTCCAACTAACCTGAACATCGGAGAGGCTGGGGATGCTGGTTGGTGTTGCTAATGAGAAACCTCAGCATACATGAGAAGGAGCACCACAACAGCATCGAGGACTTTAGGTACCTGTACATGTGAATGTGTATCATGTGTTCTTATGACGGATGTTAGAGGATGTGCTCCCAGCTCCTTGTCTTTTTTTTATGAAAGATCCGGTTACCCGGATTATCATTAACGAGGGTGTGGGGATGGGGGGCAAAATAGAAGTTTGAAACACCTTACAAGCGTGAGAGGCGCTACCACCCATAGCAGGCTGCTGCCGAGGTTGCAGACTTTTACAAGCTAATTACTCGCCAAAGGATGGGCTACCATTAAGGGACTTAGAACTTTCCTCACAGCCAAAAACTAGGTGAGCAAACGTCCCTGATTTTTCTGCAGTCCGTGAAGGTCATCTCATTCATCTGTTTCCA